>JAJGRW010000197.1:308988-497087 GCA_025461045.1 Carex parvula
TTGCAATTGCAATCCTCTGCTTCTGACCCCCTGAAAGTTGAGCCCCACGCTGACCAACCATAGTATCTAGCCCCTGGACAGGATTAATATAAACATATTGGTTGTAATAAGTAATGGGAGAGAAAATTTATGCAGTAAATTAATAAATTTCATTTTTTATTGACATAAGAAGTACTTATCATCTGGTCTGTCAGCATTTTTTTATTCCAAAATGAAGTTTCAGTCATTAATTAGAGACATTCTTGTTCTCTATGTAAATGCAACAGAAGAACTAGATCTAAACAATTTAAAACTCTCCTAATTCTTTTTTTGTAAGTGAAAAAAACTCAGGAAACTTATTTGACCGATAGGATTAAGAAGAAAATGTTATAAACTCTCTGTTTTGGCTGTGTTAAATTAATCTTAAGTAGAATATTTGACTAATATGACCTCCATTTGTACAGAACAAATTGAAAATTACAAAACCAAACACAAACATTTTGTTAAAACTTTGATTTGTTATATTCTTAAAAAGTTGTGTACTGTACAAATATTGAAACTTGAGTATTTAACAGAAAAAAGGAAGCAAATATATCATTAGTTTTGAGTTACTTACATCAGGCAATTTGTCAATGAAATTGGCAGCATTTGCCAGCTCAACAGCTTGTCTGACCTCTTCTAGCGTGGCTCCCTCTTTGCCATACAATATATTCTCCTTGATAGTTGTCATAAACAACAGTGGCTCTTGGCTAACAAGACCAATTTTTTCTCTAATCCAACTAAGCTCTTTGTTCTTATATTAACACCATCTATTAGAACCTCTCCTGCTTGTGGGTCGTAGAATCTCTCTACCAAACTTATAACTGTGGATTTCCCACTCCCACTTTCTCCTACTATAGCCATTGTAGTACCTATTATTGACAAATTCAAACCCCAATTCCATATTAGATTATCGAGGTTTTTCCGTGGATCCTTCCCAGTATCATTGATTAACTATGTGCAAAAGAGCTAACAAATAATTATATGAATATGTAAAAGGGAAAGTATTTGGCATCCAATTATATTAAAAAATTTATAGCTAAAATATCAAACTTCCTTAAAAGGAGAATTCAACATTTCTACACTCAATTTTGGAACTATAATTGTTCGGTTCAGTATGGATAATTATAGTACATAACTGCAACAGTTCAGGTTTTATTATTAGGCTAGTGGTGTGAAATTATTTAAGTACTTTGGATCCTGATTATAGGAGAAGCAACATTAAAAAAGTTCACCTCGATTCACCGTTTTTTTTAAGAAAACCATTCAACATTACTTCACACTCAATTTTGGTATCATAATTGTTTGGTCCAGTATTTGATTAGTCTGATTTTTCCATTAGGCTAATGATTTTACCGATCACAATATGTTTAGCTCACTACATACCGCTATCAACTCTCAATGAGAATGCATTAAATATTAGCTGCTCGGGCCTTGCAGGATAACTAAAATACACATCTCTCAGCTCGACATCACCCTTCATTGTTTCCATGGTAACACCACTTTCATCATATGCATCAATATCCGCTTTCTCTTGATTGTTTCAAACATCCTATATGCTGCGGTCTGGCCTTGAGCAAAAGCAGTCACCAAGGAGCTGCATTGCCCAAATACCTTATTTCATATGTAAAAGAAAAAGGAGAGATTTTTAGGGTGCTGAATTCAAGTTTGCAGATAGTGTTAGGAAAACAAAGAGAGAAGATTTGGTTGATTTATCCAACACGCTCATCTTTTTCTCTTTTTACAGTTAGTATATTAAAATATCTCCTGGCATATATACTTTTTTCAGAGGACCACAGCTACATACCAATGAGCCTAGAAGGTAATTTTTTCGGTTGGCTTGCATTATCCATAGAAAATTTTCGTCATGCTCTCGTTTTTGTACTAGGGATGGTATCGCAAGCAAGCCAGTACAAAAGCACAGGAGTTACAGTATCTTGTTTTCAACATTTTACCTTTAATTAGAAACAAATAACAGAAAGAAAAGTTCAAAAACAAATAACAGGAGGAAAACAAGACTTACGAGACACCAGTCATGACTGCAAATAAAACATTCATAAGTGTGCCTCCACTGTATCCTTTGTTTATAATGAGCTGACCACCATACCATATGGCGAGACCATAACTACCGAAGAAGAACAGGAAAACAGTCCCTGCCAAACCCATTAACAGCACCTTCTTTTGCAGTGGCTTGGTAGGCCTTACTTATGTGTTTGTCCATAGATGGAGACAGCTCTATTCTCTCCATTGACGAGGCAACCTTTTGAAATAGAAAATAGAAGTATGTTATTAGATCACATATAAAAGGCATAATTGTATGCCAATTTGGGTTAACTAGGGACCTAATTCTAAACCAAATGGTATTTGGGGCTAAATTGGGTTTAAGTAAGAACTCTTTCTGCAGACGAGGGTATAATTGCTTTTAAGTAGAACTCAATTGAACAACAGGGCATCAGTATCCTGCTTGTTGAGTACAGAAATATATTAAGGTCACTTGTTGAAATAAATTTATCAGACAAGTCGACCTCGAGTAATATGAATCACAGAGACACAGGTGAAGCCCAATACTGACACTGTACCAGGCCTTCAGGTCGATTCTAGAACCTTAATTTGAGTGCTTCTGAATTTGCTCCATATATATTGGGACATTTTATGAGTTATGCCTAACAGTAAGTCAAGCGGATACTTTTATGTGGTACTAGCCAAAGGTAGGTTACGGATATACCAATGCACATTCCATAGTGGTGCCAAGGCCTTTTCTTTGCTTGAGTACTACCAGATCAGCTCTTAGAAAAATCAAAAGATTTGGTAACTACCGTTTCATATACTAAAAGTCTGCTCAACCACACTCCCAGCATCACTATAAGTGGCTTGTCCCCTGCTCGAGACTTTAGATATCACAATTGTTGCAAGCTGCCCAGCAAATACAATTGGTGGAATACTCGATAGCATAACAAGAAGAGAGACAGCCATCCCTTTATGAATGCAACCACAAATCCTCCTATAAATGTTGACACTAGTTGTAGGCATTTTCCCACCTAAATGTTTTGTTGCAAGAAAACTATAAATTTTATTATTTTATAAGAGAAATAGAACACTTAGGAACATATAAACCCTCTCTATTTTACCAAGAAATGATTTGGTATCTCTTCACGCCACATTTATCTTGGTACATCAAACCTATCATTCGCATCCTATCTAATATATCTAATACCTGATGATACCACAATTAGATAACATGAATAAAAGAATTATCTGTCATTAATTGAACTTTTAGTAAACACATACCAAAAAAAAGAAAATACGCAGTAGGAGAAAAGATATCAGACCTTTTCACCAATAGCATCTTGGATTAGTACTGTGTCAGATGAAATTCGACCTGTAACCTTGCCTGTAGTCATCTCCTTGTCAAAATATGCAATATCTTGCCTCAGTAATGCTTTTAGGTACATAGCCCGAATTCGGGTAGCTTGTCTTTCTCCAGTCATAGTCCAACACGCAACCTCTATCAAACATTAACATTCCTTCTATCATTAATTAACAAGCTATATTTACAGATAACAGAATAACCAAGTGGCAGCTTCAACACATTTTGAAACTTAAAAGCTAGTATATTATCAAATATGGTCCATATTTAAGAAGGTATATAACTGGTATTTATGTATCTAGCCTTTCTTTCTTTCTTTTCTTTTTTTTTGGGTGAAATTATCTAGCCTTTCAGAGAACATGTGGTGTTTTGTTTCATTTTTCATTTTTTATATATGTAGTACTGAATATCTGCCCGCAATAAATATCAAGTACTATGAGATAATGATATATATCTGATATTATAAAAGAATACTTACGGAGAGTTGCCGCTATACCAGTTCCAATAGCTAAATAGACAAAGTTCAACACAACCTGCAAAATAAATTATTAATATCAGTCTCAACTCAACCAAAGATACCGTCCACAACAAAATAAAAGTAGCTTTTATTTTTTTTTATGTACTTTTATTTTTTTAGAATTCGAAAGGTGGAGGTCTAGCCTACTAACTTTCTTTAATTGTCTATAAAGGACCCCCCATCCGGGTTTCGAACCCACGACCTCTCACAGATGGTGTTGCCTTTTGCAACTTGACCAAAGGCTGGTTCTTTTTTTTTAATGTGCTTGAATCACATTAACTGCTGTATGAGATATGTTTATGCATGTGACTTGGGTCAAATTCGTCAGATATAAGATTCATATGCTCATAATTTATTTTGTTTGAAAAGATTCTCCAGAATAAAGTAGGTTGACAACTTGACATTTTAAAATTGAATATTAATAAGTAAACGTCTTTAATACCCCTAGGGCTCCGAGAAAGAGGGGATTTAAGCAAGCCGATATGAAGGCTTTTGCGGAGGAGATACAGAGACAGTGTAATGCGAATATGAGGGAGGAGATGAAGGAGGAGATGAAGGAGCAAATGAAGGAGCAAACGAATGAGCAAATGCTTGAACAAGTAAGGGATATGCGGGCCGAAATACTTGCTGAGCTCAAAATGCAACAAGTTGTGCCTGATCAAAACAGTCTGGGATTCCGTCGCAGCAGTCAACATTCCAATGCAGTTACAACAAGACCTCTGGATTCGATTCAGGTATTTATACTTTTATTTACAACTAAAACATAAAAGTGATAGCATTTTCTTCAATTGACAAATGTACTACATTGTCTAACTTAGGTTTTTTTTTTTTGTCAAATGTCAAGGTAATCTCACCTTGCTATATCACTTGTAAAGTTGGAGAGGAGCACATCAAGATGGCGAACGCTAGGGTATAGCCGAGGAAGAAGGACGAACATATCCACTGTGTGCCTCTGTTAGAGGACCACATGAAGGTGCAGGTGGATTCTGCTGTTGACAAAATCTATCTCAAGTTTCCTCTCCCAACTAAAATTAATAAGGATTTTGTCAAAATCGAAGACACCTTGGGAAGTTCCATTCAATGGCCGAAAGATTCGATTGTTTTCGATGAGGTAAAATAATATTTTTATTTAATTTTTTCATTTCCGATATATTTAGTAGCCCACTGTACATGTAAGGATTAGAATTGATAATATAACAAAACTGTTCTTACTAGAAAAAAACTGTGCCACAAAAATCTTGAAAAAAAATGTTCTTAATTGCGCCAGAAAAATCCAGATTGGGTAGAATCTGTTCTTATCAGATCAAGAATCAACAAAAACAAATCTAGTGATGCATGTTCTTCATCAGTTTTATCAGAAACAAAACCCTAATCAGCAAAACAAAAAAAAATAACCATGTCTGAACCAACAGAAAAATCCTGATCAGCAATATCTCATTACATGTATCACAATTATTTTTATTTAACAAGTTATTATTTGTTCAAGTATATAGACCAAGATGATTCAATGCCTGAGTCGGCATCTAATGAAGTTGCAAAATCCATGCATCATAAGGCGCTTATTTCAAAGAAAAAGTTAGCGAATGTGGGACCTGAGTTCAGAGCCATACATGAGAGGGTGATGAGAGAACCGCCTGATAAGAATGAGTTCCTCTTGAAAATTAAGGAGGGTGTATTACTTCCACAATCGACGTTAATCAACTTAGCTTTTGACGACTTGAAGGATCTAATAAAGCAAGACATGCTCGATGTTTCAATAATATCCATCTGAGTTATGTGAGTTTGTTTAACTTCATAAGAATAGTGATTAATTTTACAATTTACTCATTTCCAACATTTATGTAATGATTTTCAGATTTATGAAAAGACATGTCACCGATCTAGGTCGCGAGGCTGACGTTGGTTTTTTTAACCCTAGTATGATATCTTATTTACTTTTTGATACTAACAAGGAGGTCGCTTCAAGCTACTTGCTTGAGTCGTTGAAAAATATGCAGGAGAAGAAATTTATCCTTGCACCATACATTCAGTTGTAAGTTGTTACTTCTATTTGTGTAGTTTATATACTTTTAACGACATATGTAGATTGATTATTACCATGTATGATTGTAGTAAACACTGGGTGCTTCTAGTTTTTGTCTTGCGCGATAATATGGTGTATGTTATCAATTCTCTAGCGCCAAAGGAACCATATTACGATATCATGTGGCATTTTAAAGAGTGAGCAATAAATCTTACATTTAGTCTAATTTCATTTACTAATAATTAATCAAAGTACTATTTGATGGTAATTACTTATTAATTCGTTGACATTTAATAATTTCAGCATTTTTGAATCTTATGTGGAGGCTGGAGGAGTGCACAAGGAGGGATCAAAGGAATGTGAGTGAAAATTCATTAAGGGGTGAACTTGTACACTCTATTTTAATTTGATACTTGATTTTTTCAAATTCCTTTACAGAACTCAACAATATGATGAAAAGATGTTGGGATGGGGCTATTTTACTTGGAGTAATTCATTGCTTGAATTTTTTAATAACGCATGCTACCCTCAAAGAAGCAAGTAGTAGAAGTGTAAACAGTGAACTAATTGTGTCATTCTCATGCAACCAAATATACTCTTTGATTATTGAAATGCATGTTGATTCAGGTGCAACTGTGATTCTATTTTTCTCTATACGCCACTTAATGTGTTTAAATTTACTTAAGGTGAAACTTCATATTGGTGAAGAACCTCTTTCTCTTTTATTGCTTGCTTTTACTTACATTGAACATTTCAGAGCCCTAAGCAAGAAGGTTGGAAGGTGTGTGGATTTTACGTCATGAAACACATGCAAGACCTAGTCACTACGCAATTTGACGTTTTTCCTGATGTATGTATTTTATAATTGAACTTGATTCAATTTTCATATAACTTGGATAAAATTAACTCAATATGTACTTATGCAGTGTGATTTACCGACAAAAAAGTATACATCGAGCAACTTCATGCAATAACAAGACAATGGTGTACATTTTTCTTGGACAACTACTATTTACAAGAAATGTAATGCTTTGTTATTAATTTCAGTTGCATATTTTGTTCATATTTGTCATGTAAATTTTATTACAGTGTGTTTTTTGGTGAATGAATATATTATGTTGTGTGTTTTTCGGTGAATGAATATATTATGTTGTCTAAATTATTTGTATGATATTTTGTTTAACGTCAATAAATGTTGAACAGTAATATATGGCTAGCAAAAATATGGAGGCTAGCCCAAATACAAACAGAACCATGCCAAATTTTTTATATCAACACTGACGGTTATAAAGCTAACAATGACTGTTTTTAATATCTATACTGACGTTTTTAATACCAACCCTGACAGTTTTTAAAGCGTCAATGTTGAACACCAACACTGACTGTTTTTAAAGCGTCAGTGTTGAACACCAACACTGACTGTTTTTAAAAGCGTCAGTATTGAACTCCAACACTGACTATATTTAAAGCGTCAGTGTTAAACACCAACACTGATTGTTTTTAAAAACCGTCAGTGTTGAGAATCTACACTGATTGGTTTTTACCCGTCAGTAAAGATAGCCTATACTTACGGCGCCTTTACTAACGCCTCTATAACAGTCGGTGTAGGAGTATTGGAACAGTCAGTGAAGGAGTTTTTGTACTAGTGACAGCTCCTACAAATTCAATATTAATATGTTAACATCTTTACCTTCCTATATGTCATTTTCACAGCTCCAAGGACGGTTTAGAAAACAATTAAAAAAAGGTGCTTGGAATAAACAAAAAAAAGCTTTATCAGAATTTACTGTGGTTTATTCTTTGTAGATATCTGTGTACCTGGTCTTCAGGTACACGCACTACAAACCCAATATTATACCAGAATGAGGCTGGATTAACTGCATCAGATTTTCAGATACAGTTAACGTTGCAAGTCTCCGCAATCCCGACGGAGTTCTAAACCAGACAACTTCAGTGATTCAAAACAGTGATTCCTTTGTTGGGTCTACTGATCAGTGATTCAAAACAGAACCTGCTCCAACGAATCACGAAACAAAAATTTGGGACTTGCAAGACCTGCCGCGCCATGAATTCGCATCCTCTGAGATATCTCATATTTTGCGTGATTTTTTTGAAAATCTCAACCATTCAAATACGTTCTGCACGAATATCTCAAAGCTCAAATAATACTGGCCCCTACGCTATCCCTAAATAGGCACCGGACACGTCAGTCACGCAAAATATGAGATTTCTCAGAGGATACGCACTTCCGAGCCATGGGGGCAGCGTTATATTTTTATCAATTTTTTTCTATTTTTTAGTATAAAACAAGCTTTTGACAAAAAAGTCCGAGTTTCCGATCCGATTCGGCCTATTCCGACCGATTCACCCGATTCCGATTCAACGGTCAAAAGACCGATCCCGATCCCAATTCCAATTTTTCCTTCTATGAAAAAAAATACAATAACGCAATAGTCATACAAGGAACATACCGTGTTGACTCGATTGAGAACATCACTCGAGGTGGCACCACCGAAGGCATCGATCACCTGGCCGATAATGAAGGTCAGCAGGGGCTGAGAGATGCCATTCGCCAGCGCTGCGATGGACCCCACCACCATCAGCAGCACGTCATAGCCATCGGCGAACTGGAGCATTTTGAATATGGACACCTTCCCCTCGGCTCCATTGCTCTCCTCTTTCTTCTCTTCTGTATCCTTTCCTCCCATGGTTTGTTATTCAGGATAGTGTGTGGTGGATTTGATTCCACTTGAATCAGAGTACGGAGAGGTTTATAAAGGGGTAGGTAATTAGATTTAATTATTGTTTTTATATGTTAAGTGGAGCTGTTGATTACCTAATGGAGTGATAAGAGGGATTGAAGTCAACAGAAAAGATGGTCGTAGCTAGGCATGGGAGAGATTTTTTGGTGCTTACTCCGCTAAAATCACAAAAATTAGTTTTATTTAAAAAAAAATTCCATGGGAGAAGTTCAATGTGTAATAAAGAAGATAAATAAGTTAACAAGATTTTATGACTCAAGAGTTGGAATCCGTATCCTCTGCAATGCATCTTGGCTGTCCGACCAGCATCCGGACCAATCCGATCCGAAATAGAATGCATGGAGTTCAGTTAATATTTGTGTCAACATTGATCGGATGATCTGAATTCATTTTGCATTAACTCAATTTTGAGATAAGCAGACGATACGAATTTCAAAAGTTGTAGCTGTAGCGAGTCGGATTTCTTATAATAACTTATAGTTTGAATTCTGACCGTCCGATCATTTAATTCTATATTAATATATTGTAGAACTTCGTGAATTTTAATTTGAATCTAACTGATATGGATTCTGATAAGTTACTTTAAAGAATCCGAACCCGAAATGTTAGTGGGTACCTGATTATTGGTCATTGGTATGTGTTGACCAAAACAAGTGTACACGGTAGCGTCACACATAATCGAGTCAAGATTGAACTTGGAAAGAAGAAGCTGTTGGGCAAGAAATTAATACAGATCCTTTGTTTCTAAGTTTAGTTTATTTTGTTTTTGTTTCTGTCTTTAACTCTTTATCTAGAAGGAAAGTTTGTCTTGAAGGAAAGTGTGGCTCGAGACAATGTTCCTATTGATAAAGACTGCTATTTATTCTATAAAACCAAGTAATTGGGAATTGTATGATATACAAGAATATTTTCTATTAAATAAAATTGGGAGGGAAGGGAGCTTCATGGGAGTGCTGTGTTCTTTAGTTTTATACATGGTTTGGAAAATCGGCCGATTCTGAGTCAACTCGGTATCGGCTGTGTCCGATCTGAGTTTCATCTGAGTCTCGCGCCCGTGTGAGTTTTTCAGCAAAACTCCGTTGAACAGTGCTTGACTCAGCCGAGTTAGCCGATTTGCAGGCCGAATCAGGCCGAGTCGAACCGAGTTTCACTCGAGTCAGGACATGGGCAGTGTCATTGTCCTAGACAGATTTGGTTTCCCGCCTTAGCTTTCTGTTGTATCTTGAGGTTGAGAGAAAGAAAATCATTGTTATTGATTTGAGATTTATGTTCAATGTTGCATCTTTTGAAGAAGGAAATAATGCTCGAAAAAAATTTGGAAAGGGTGAAGTCCCTGGCTGAGTTAGGAGGAAGAATCTTCAGTTATTTCTGTGGCTGGACTTGGTGTATAATTTTGTACTATAGAAAATTTGAATTTCTCGTGGCTCATGATAAACCTTGTTCATTTTATATCGTGATCGAAGAAATTATTCTTTTTCCTGTTTTGTCTGTTGAACAAAACACTTAGTCAAAGACTCAAAAGTGTGCTTGTTTGATTGAGTGACTTACTAGGCCTCTAGCCTGCGAAGCCTTTATTGTTTTATTTTATTTATATTTAACTAGAGTGAAGGAGATGCATACACAGTGGTTTGTTTATTTTTTTTTTTACTAAAATAAAGAATGGGATTGCACTATATTACAAATTTGATTGTTAAGAAAATGTAAAATGTAGAAATTAAACATTTTATTTCTCTTTTGTGAATATCATTCACGTTTTTATTATTATTTTATGAAATAGTCTATTTTATATTAAAATTAGATAATTTTAATATTTTAAGTAATTACACTACAAATTTAATTGTTATCCATCAGAATTTAATTATTATGAGTGTTATTAATATTTAAACTGTTAACTATTCAAATACTATTTTATTCCTGTTTTTTTTAGTACAAAACAAGTTTCTGTCAAAAAAATCCGAGTTTCCGAACCGATTCTGCTGATTCCGGCCGATTTATCCGATTTCGATTCCATATGTCGGATATGAGGATGTTAATAATTTTTCATTTGACACCACATTAATGTCTTCATTTTTTGGCTCTATACAACAATATCCTCATTCGTATTTTAATACAGAGGACGATGAGATGATCCAGCCAGTTCGGCATAGCTTCTGGCAATAAAAAGTGTGTTCTATTTGTAATGCTTGTATTACATTATATAATTTAATTAGTTGATTGTTTGAGTGTAATATTTTTTCTTAACATAGTTTTTCTACAAATTATTTTTTTATCAATTTTTTTCTACTTTTTAGCTACAAAACAAGTTTCTGCCAAAAAAATCTGAGTTACCGAGTCAAGTTGGCCGATTCCGATTCTACGATTAGAAACCCGATTCCGATTCCGATTCCGAATTTCAGAACCATGATTTTATGTCATTAAAATTAACAGTATGCTAAAGGAAAAACCGTTAAATCAGACCCGTAATGTTAGGGGGTCCATGATTTATTGGTCATTGGTATGTTAAAGAAAAAACATTGAATCAGACCAAGAGAGGGGAAATATCGGGAAGCAAATAGATTAATAACAGCACCCGATTAATATAGCAGCGCTCGATTAATATAACCCCACCACCCAAATGGTTTAGTAATACAACAACGCTCCATCGATTAATATAACCGCACCACCCAAATGGTAGCGTCACACATAATCGAGTCAAGATTGAACTTGGAAAGAAGAAGCTGTTGCGCAAGAATTTAATACAGATTCTTTGTTGCTAAGTTTAGTTTATTTTGTTTTTGTTTTTGTCTTTCTCTAGAAGGAAAGTTTGTCTAGAAGGAAAGTGTGGCTGTAGCCTATCGATAAAGGCTGCTATTTGTTTTATGAATAATGATTTTGTCCCCCTCTATTTAGTCCTCTAAATGTCCCTCTAACCGTCTAACTAATTTCAGTCAGACGAGGCAAACACAATCAGCATATATATAGCTAATCAACACATAACACGTGTCAGCAGTATTAACGCGAATTGTACTCTTTTTCTTCGGCGAGTATTACAAAGTTTGACTGGTGTTGGATCGGTTATGAGTTGTTCCTGCGTGCTTATTTTAGTAATCTTGTACCATCTCTTTTTAAATTCAGAATCAGTTGTTGACAAAAGATGATTTGGCTGATTTGGCTGAATATAAGAAAAGTAGTGACAATTTATTAAGTTTCGATTGAATTATTACAAATTAAATCGAATTAGATACATTGTGAAATTAATTCCATAATATAACAAATTTATCTTAGATTGTACAAAAAGTTAGCATTCTTTTTTAATTAGGGGCAGAGGTAAAGAGGGGGTATGGGGTCAATTGAGCCCCATTTTTTTTTTAATTTTTCTTTTTATGTATGATTTTTTATATAATTTATAGTAAAATGTCAAGAAACTGTAAAATTGATCTCATTTTCCGCACGCAAATTTTATATGATTGACCTCCATATATATTTGACCACCATAGTTCGAAAGTCTGGCTCCGTCTCTGATTTTCGTAGTCTTTAATTTCTAACTTTTTCTTTAGTAACTTTGGATTTTAAAATTTATATATTAGTATGTTTCCTGAATATTTTTTTAATTAGGTAGTAGAATAGTTTTTTTTTAATTACTCCGTCTCTGCTGCAAGTGCAAGTTCCAGTGCTGTGTAACTCCACCTCCAGCAACTTGGCATAGCTTGTGAAAGGCACAACTTGTAAAAAAATAATAGCAAGCTAAGGACGTTTACCGAATTGTCTGACCGAGTCTATGTAACTACGTACCGGGAGTACTTCGTGGGCCCACAAATCAGATAGCGTTTTTGCGTTGGTGGTGATGGCCTTGATGACATCATTTTTAATTTTATTAAATTTTGGGTATTGAGAAATTTTTGTGGGTACAACTGGAGTTAATTTGGAATTAGTTAATACTTTGATTTGTTAAATATCAATACTTTTTAATTGTGATTAAATGTATTTAGTATTTATATAAAATTTTAATTTGTTAAATATTAGTATTACTTTATAATATATTTTACAATATAATATTTCTATGTTTGTAACAATTCATACTTCAATGCGTAATTGTGAATACTTAAAATTTTAGATATTAATATTTTTTTAGAAATACTAGATATCTTAGGTATGAATATTTAATATATTATATATTAATAGTTGTGCCCATTGACATTCATACTTGCACTCATTTTTTTTAGGTATCTTAAGTATGAATACTTGCATTATGAGATATAAATGCTTGCTCGATGTGGTCTAAATATTTTCTCGACTTGGTATGAATATTTTCGTCTTTATTTAGTTTAGGTTTCTTATTATGTTATCTCTAGTGGGTATTTTTTTTTCTATTTTTTTAGTTTAGGTTTTTCTTATTTTTTCTTCTCTTGTTAGTTTTTTTTCTTCTATGCTAAAATGTTTATAGTACTTAATTAGTTGTGCTTTGCATTTGATGGATTATCATTTAGCTATAAACACTTGGAACTAGTACTATTTAATGTTGTATGATGAAGTATGAATACTTGTAAGCATCGATATTAATATTGGCAAGCGTTAACAAGTGTCATATGTAAACAATTCATACTTCAGTTATATGTATGAATACTTTCTTCAGTACCTATCAATACATTCAAACACTAAACAGAACTAATATAAGTTACTTTACACCATAAGAATTCACACTTCAATGCGTAAGTATGAATACTTATAATTTTAGATATAATATTTTACTAAAACTACAGTGCTAGTGATTGTGCGGTGGTCCCCGTAGTTGTTGCTTTCAAGTGACGTCTGTGGTCCCCCCCTCCCCCCCCCCCCATATAGGTAAGCACATTTAGGGATTTCTCAGGAATATTTTACAACATAAAAATTCACACTTTAATGCGTAAGTATGCTTGATATTTTAGAAATAAATATTTATAACAATTACAAAGCTGACACTTGCGATAGTCGTTATGGATCCTCTTGTCCTTGATTTCTGCATGTGGTCCCTATCATAATTACGCATGTGCTTTTACGCTTGTGGTCCTCGTAGCTGTCGCTTTCAAGTGACGTCTGCGGTCTCCCCAGGTAGTTAATGCCAAAGACACGTATGTGGGTTTCTCATAAATGTTTTACAACATAAATATTCACACTTTACTTAGTAAGTAAAAATACTCGGCATTTTAGAGAAGAATACTTGACATTTTAGAGATGAATACTTGACAAGGTATGAATACTAACACGCCGATGTATAAATACTTGAACGACGAAGAATCCGAAAGTACTTCATCATGGATCTCATTTGAAAGAGAATATTAGGTAGAAGACGTTCGTGGTTTTAGATTCGCAAAATTTCTCACAGATCGTCAGAAAATTGACGAAATTAAACGGAGAAAAAAAATCCACTTCTAAAAACGTGTAAAAGATGTGTGTGTGATTAGAGAGAGAAGAAAGTTGATGTTCATGTCAGTTTTTTTTTTTAAATATTTAATGTATTAGGTATGAATACTTAATATATTATATAGTAATACTTGCTAGCATAAGTATCCATACATGCTCGCGCCAGTTGTAAAATTTTCAAATATAATCGGTCCCCAAAGTAGTTATTGGTCCCTCAGCTGGTAGTTAGTGGTCGCGTCGTACTTTACGCCTCAGTTAGTCAGGGGGACGTTTAGGAGACATAATGGAGGGGACTGTTATTCGCTCCCAAATTAACAGTATGCTAAAGGAAAAACCATTAAATCAGACCCGTAATGTTAGTGGGTCCATGCTTTATTGGTCATTGGTATGTTAAAGAAAAAACATTGAATCAAACCAAGAGAGGGGGAATGTCCGATGTCGGGAAGCAAATAGATTAATAACAGCACTCGATTAATATAACCCCACCACCCAAATGGTTTAGTAATACAACAACGCTCGATCGATTAATATAACCCCACCACCCAAGTGGTGCAGTAATATAACAGCGCTCGATTAATAAAAGAAATAGAAGTCTGTTTTTAGTGCTCAATTATTCACCGGTTCAAATATAAAAGCAGACATGATAGGGTTCCAAATTTTTTACTAGTGACATGTTATCAGGTCGTTGGGTCCTAATATTTAATTTTGATAATTGTTCCCATAAATTATGTAATTAAATGATATTTAGTTTCTTTACCAGTTAATTTACTATTTAACACTTAATTTTAAGCATAAAATGATTAAACTATCTTTCATGGGTATATCCTTATTTAAATACTTTTATGAATTATAATGTTTTATAATTTTCAATATTAATTTTGAACTTTTAGTTATTGATAAAACGATATCTTTATTTATCTAGCAGTTTTACTGGTAAATTCAATTTCGGAGAAACAGGAGGGGGGTCATGTGGATCTGGAAACGAGATTAGAGAAGAATTGTGTTGGATGTTGAATTAAACTGAACTCTGAAGTTCAAAGCAAGTTCATATATATGTATTGTTTTATTTGTTGCTGTGTTTAAGCGGATGATTTTCGGATTGCTTTGTTTAAGTGAACATGTTCCACTTTTGTCAACAACAAAAAAAAATCTTATTGAGCTGGAAACAAAACGGAGGAAAAAAAATAATAAATCAATGTCAGATAATGACACTGCCAAGATCGCCAAAACTACAGTTTTAAGAACATTTTAATAAGTGTAACACTTCAACAAAAAGATATTTAAAGATTAACCAAAACAATATACAACATTTTAAAAAGCATATATTATACCCCAAAAAAAAGTGACTGCGAAGTTGGTCCGATGCCTATCGGACCTACTTTAGGTTCGAAGGGATCCAGAACCGTTTGATCTATTTTAAGATCCGTGTGCTTCGCTTTACTATTCGTGTGCACTAGCATCAATGTTCACATGCACGGATCATAAAGAAAATTAATTGTACGGTCCAGAAACCCTTCGGACTTACTCCGTTCTAAAAAATAAGTAAGTTTAAAGAAGTTGCCTTAAAAAAAATATATTGTGATAGTTTTTCTGAGTGATTTATGAGATGGTAAGTCACTCATGATTCCTAATTTGTTATAAAGAGAAAGAAAAGGAAATTTAATCCTTTTTATAGAAGTAATTATGACCGTTAGCATATATAAAGAAACTAACTTCTTATTAAAGATTGAAAACGACAAATAAAATACTATGGATACTTAATTTATAAGTAAGAGTTTCTTAAACATTCAGATAAAACACAAAAGGGCTAATAAAATGGCTAAAAAAGCTAAAGAAAATTCAAGAAATCAGTATTCAAAATGATTATTTATTTTATTAGTATTTGAATTCAAGACCTTCTGAAAATCATCATAATTTTATATAAATATTTTATTTGTCCGCGATAAATATTTTTCCAGTTAGAATTATACTTTTCTAATATAATGTCAAATTTTAGGGTTTTAATGCACAAAACAAAATAATGTTTGTTGTCTCTATAAAAAAAAAAAAGGTATATTTTGAGAATATATTTAATTTGACTCTGTTTACTCAACGTGCTCGAAAGAATTTCTAGACTTGGCCAGCAAGTCAAGCTTAGCAATGAAGAAGCATTTAAGAAGAAAAAGTTTGTACTAGCTCTCAAGAGATGGAGACCTTTGTATTTTATATTCATGCTTCACTGTCAAGATTTTGGTTATTCTCAATTTGTGGTAGGGACCTATACAGTGGTGGATGTTGTCAAAACTTTGGTTATTCCCAAATTTTGGTTGGGACCTATACAGTGGTGGATGTAAAGAGGTATGGGAATCAACGATCAATTGACCTTTATTTTTTTTTAAATTTGTATATTTATGTATGTTTTTTATATAATTTTGAGTAGAAAGTCAAGAAATTGTAAAATTAATTTTCATTTTTCACACGAAAATTTTATTTGATCGACCTGCATATATATTTGATCTCCATAATTTGAAAATCTGACTCCGCCCCTGAACGTATATATGGACAAATAATTCGGACAACTGATTTTCTAAATAATTAGAAGTAAACACATTTTGACAGAAGTTTCATTTAGTTTGCAAACAATAGTCGAATGTTTGTTAATAAAGATTGTAGTAAATCTTGGAGAATTACATTGCGGAAAAAGGAATTACATTAGAAGTAAAATGTCCAAATGTATTAATTAATACACGGAATTATACCATTCTATAGTCTTGAAATAAGAAGGGCCTGTTCGGGGTGAAGCGTTCCCTTTGGAATTCTCAGGAAAAATGAATTTACCCATATTTCTTCTCACAAAGTGTTCGGAGGCTCCAATATATATTCCTATCTCTAAAATTATTGAGTAGAGAATCAACTTTTGATCTAGTGACAAAGACAATGCTCTTTGTGTGGAAGAT
The DNA here is from genome assembly GCA_025461045.1 of Carex parvula. NCBI lineage: Eukaryota > Viridiplantae > Streptophyta > Magnoliopsida > Poales > Cyperaceae > Carex > Carex parvula. The sequence goes on from JAJGRW010000197.1 coordinate 325,991, forward strand.
CGCATGTTTGCAATCTGAAAAGGACAATCATTTGTGAATATTAAATAGTTGAGTGACTTGACCTCCAACTTTTACTTAAAAAAAATTTTATGTGTGTAACTTTCCTATTCTATAACAGACAGAGTTCTTTTTTATTTCTCAAATACTGGACTCGTGAGGAAGTGAGGAAAAAGATTATGGACACAGCGTGACAAAACTAAAAATAACTATTTTAAATAGCATTTCAACATTAGAATAATAATTATACAAAACATAATTCAAACAAAACTAAAAAATAATTAAACAAAACATAATTCAAAAGTACGAGAAATTTTAATTGAACAAAATACAAGAATAATTTTTAAGTTAGGTTCCTATTTTAACGACTAACATAATCATGACACATAAGCCTAGTCATTTTATTTTATTTTTCATTTCGTGCTTGACATTGATTGTTAATTCTTTCGACATCTTCGCCGTACTCTTCATCTCCATTCGGTACATCCATATTATCATTTGGATCGATTTCCAAATTAACGTTCACACTCCAAGCAGCATCACCATTCCCAACAAATTTTCCATGTATTTGCTGAACACCTATATTCAAAAATTTTCCATAGATTAAAAAACTTTGTGAATTCACATATTGATATTTTCATTCCCAAGAAAATTTCCATTGACGAACATGCCCGAAAAGAAAAGAAAATTGCAACATCCAAACAAAGATTTAATTTCATCACATACTTCAAATAGTGCTATAATTGTTATATGTCGCCGTCCCAAAAGAAACTTCAAATAGCATTATAGTTGGGTTGTATTAGTAAGATTTCTTTCTGCTTCTTGGATTATAAATTGACACAATCAAACTATAACCATCTGACGATTTAACTTTAAATATTTTAGTATACACTGTCAAGTAAAAAATAAAAATAGAATTACTTAACATAAAAGGTATAAATAGAGATATAGTCGGACATTCTAACTATGAATGTCAAACACACATTGAGTGTCTATCGTATAAAATTTCTTACGAGAACGGGTCAATTTTATATACCTTAAAATTTTGCTCTAAATTAAATAGAAAATCATACATAAATATATATATACACACACACATGCATATACATATATATATACACGGACAGTGCTACGCGTATATAAGGGCCCCTCCGTGCTACGGCTCACTTTTTGAGTTTTCAAAATCCTAACGGTTGATCCGAACCGTTCAACATGATCTCCATATGAATATGTACTTGTAAACCAAATTTTACATTTTTTAGAATTTGTTTACTATTTATTAAGCCACTTTGAAAATCGCTGATTCAATGGTCCAGAAAAGTTTACTGTTGTGTACAAATTAGTGTTTTTTCAAAGTGGCTTAATAAATAGTAAACAAATTCTAAAAAATATAAAATTTGGTTTACAAGTACATATTCATATGGAGATCATGTTGAACGGTTCGGATCGACCGTTAGGATTTTGAAAACTCAAAAAGTGAGCCGTAGCACGGAGGGCCCTTATATACGCGTAGCATATTAGCAAAATCCTATATACACATACACATATAGATATACATACATATACACATATATACACATACACATATACATATATATATGTATAAAAGATAGAGATGAATTGACCTCATTATTTCAGAGGATTGGTGGCTAACATTATTTAAGCTAGCAGTGCTGTCTGTGACGCACGGCACTACTACAAAAAAAGAGATTATACACGGACAATAAAGGAGGAGCTACACGGATTTCCTACCGTGTTTAAATCGAGGGTGTACGATTAGTTCAATAACTACACACGGACTTTTGCCCGTGTGCAATTTTAAAGATTCTACACGTATAACTTCACAAACAGCCGTGTACAAAGACCAGAATGTGTCGCTCTCCATTTCACCGAGCTACACGGATATTACCTAAAAAACCGTGTACGATTCTTTTTGTACACGGACTTTTAACTAAAAAACCGTGTAGCTTGACTCTTTCTACACGGACATTTAGTTAAATGTCCGTGTAGCTCTCCTCTTTCTACACGGACATTTAACTAAATGTCCGTGTAGCTCTTTTTTTTTCTACACGGACTTTAGTTAAATGTCTGTGTAGAAAGAACATTTTTTTTTTTTTTGTATTTTTTGTTTTTCGGCTAGCCTCCAGTTTTTCTAGCCAGTTTTGTTACAGAACTATTCCAGATTTTCCAGATTTTCCATATTTTTCAGATTTCATATAACAAGAAATCCATATTTTCCAGATTAGCAATAAATCCATATTTTCCAGATTAGCAAGAAATTCATATTTTTCAGATTAGCCAGAAATCCATATGCAATAAATTATACAATATTCATATACACCAAATTATACAAAATTATGGAAATCCATGTTGAGCATTGCAAAATTCCGTTACAAACCACCTTGCCCACACACACCTGATATCGTCGATCTGCTCTTGGTGTAATGCTGTTCCTTTGGCACATTCTACAATTACAATTTGGTATTAGTTAGTAACAAGAAAAGGTAGATGAAATACAGTTGCAAAAATGCATAAAAGATACATAAAAGACCCTAAAAATGCTAAAATTATAAAGAAAGGTCCAAAAGTCCAGATCCGACGGTTGGATCGCGAATCTGAGCCGAAAAATGGGCGAAACAGATCATAGATCGTTTCGAATCCGGCTTTGGGTTGTGGAGTTCCTGTCAAAATTTCAGGCCGATCCGACGGACGGATCAAAAGTTACACCCCTTTTTCTGAAACATGCGCAGGCCCATATTGCATCACCTTACAAAATTGAGTGAATGTTATAGCAATTTTATAATTTGATATAATTGAAAAAAAATTCAAACCAATTAAATTATTATTGCTTACTTGTTGACATAAGGGAAGATATCTTTGCACTTGTTAGCTGGGATATTTTCTTCGGGCTTACAAGAATCAACAATTATGCTCGTATTTAGGTAAGGCACAATGATTATCAGACACCAGTGCTTGCTGTGGGAGGATAAAAACTTCAAAGATGACAGATTCCAGCTGCTAGCCTTTAATTTGCGAAAATCAGATCTCAGTTCAAAACAGAGAGAGGGCGTATTAATTACTTGATCAAAACGGCGCTGGAAGGAGAAGTCTCTGGAAGAGAAGGGGCCCTTTTATATTGGATAAAACCCTACACGGCTTTTCTACACGAATTTATACTTAACAATCCGTGTAGCTCTGTCACAATTTATACACGGTTATTTATTAAAAAAAGCCGTGTAGCATTACCCTTTATACACGGATATGTGATAAGAAAACCGTGTAGCTCTCTAACTATTCTACACGGACATGTAACTAAAAACCGTGTAGCTCTCTTAATATTTGTACACGGTTATTTAATCAAATATCCGTGTACAAATTTCATATTTGACACACGGTTTTTATATAAAATTAGAAAAACCGTGTACAATGTGCAGTGTAGAATTAGCTTTTTGTAGTAGTGCGGGCTTTTTGGACGAAGTCCGTTTCTGAGTATAAACATATTGCATTGAAGATATAAATACTCCGAAGGCATTGAAAATTACATGTGGCTGCGGATTGAGCGTATGGACCCCCACGGACGGTGTGAGTGGGAAATTTTGTATTGGTAGAATTAATAGAAAAGAAGAGAGACAAACAGTAATAGTACAGTAATATTTATATTGATAGTAAGATCGGTAACAATTTTACCGATCTTATCTTTTTCTTTAATCTGATGTATAGATGGAGAGAATTCTTATATTTGATTTCTAATAAAATATGAAAAGTTTTTCAAAAAATAGTTGAAATGTTTTTGATATATCTAAATTTGAAGGCACTTTATCTATTTTTGTAAAAATATGATATATTTTACTAGAAAAAATTAAAAGGAAAAAAACAAACTGGTTTAGATCGGTAAAATTCCTACCGATCCAAACTTTTTTTATTTTTAAGATCAGTAAAATTGCTACCGATCTTACCACCAATATAAATATTACTGTACTATTACTGTTTGTCTCTCTTATTTTCTATTAATTACTACCAATAAAAAATTTCCGTGTGAGTGTGGACCCTACTTTTACTATTTTTGAAGTACGGAAGTCAATTTTTATTATTACGAATAATAAAATAATTAGGGAATATATTTGGGAAATGAAAGCTGAAGAATTGTTAGATGCTCTCATAAAGTTTTTTAAATATGGTATAGTTTCTTATATGTGAAAAGTAGAAGAAAAAGGAGATTTTTTATTTATAAAAAATATTATAAAGTAATAAAGGGAAAGCGAAAAAAAAACTTCAACTTCCGATGTATAGTTAGATCGGAAAAAAATTCCGATCTAAAGGTTCCTTTTTGTTTAATTTCTGTTGTCTTAGATTCTCTGTTATCTCTAACAATTGTAACACATATTGTACGTACAGTGATATTACATAAAAGATGGAAAGTGGACCCACTTACAATAATTAATATGAGCAGGTACCATCATAGTCACAAGATTCGCGAATTATTCGTAAATAATTCATTTTGTTTGGTGATGCTGAACAGAACGTCAAATATTCGGTTGACCGAACTTTGACCGAATTAAATTTTACGAACTTTTCCGAATTTTTTTCAAAACTTTTTTTTTCTTTGTTTTGCTCCCTCGTAGGACTGAGATATATGGTCCGGATAATTCCAAAGCATTCCTATATTATACCTGGACTATTTCTGAATCACATATTTTTTACCTTACTAAACTGAACCCGAATAATTCGTTTGTCACTATAGATACCACAAAGTATGGACATAGGTCACCTCATTCAGAGGGTGGAGACCACATATAATCCAAAGTAACTGGAAAATTAAAAAAAAATTCTATGGATCGGAAGAAATTTTTTCAGTTCAAAGTTTAGAGCCGAAATTTTTTTCCGGTCGATCTATACATAAAACTTTCCGGGTATTCTTTGTCTTCCCCTCTATTATTTTATAATATTTGATATAAATAAAAAATTCTCAAGAAAGAGAGAACCAAATGAATTGATTACTTATATACTTATGTTGCATGTCCAATGACCACAGAAGATCTGGACTGTCCATTCTGTTCTTAGGCAATTAACGATTCAACTGGGAGAGTCTCCAAGACTGATACTTCGTTGTGAAGTGTCCAAGTATTTGGTGTTTTGGTTTCTTCTCGTCAAAGTGTCAAACTGTTCGTCTGTAAGGATCCCATTTTATGTTCAAAGTCAAAATGAAAAAAAAAAACAGAGAAAAAGGATGTGTACGTATGTGTACCCTTGAATACTGCAAAACTCGTTTTTCTCTGCTGAGACTAAGTCACCATTGATTAGGTGTACTAAAAACATTAATCTTTTGACTCAATCTCAAATTCACTTCAGCAATCTCTCAATATATTAGGTTAGAGTGATTATTCTTGATTGTTTTTTGTGAGAGTCATTTGAATGCTCATAAATTTATTCATAGCCATGTGACTTCCCGCTATTCTATAAGGACTACACGAGTTGGCTGTGTGACTTCCAGTTGGTTGTAAAGACTCACCGGTTTACAAGTTGTACTCCTTTCTTATTAGATAATAAAAAAGCGCACCGAGAAGCGCTTGCGACGTTTCAGAGATGTAGACTTTTTTTCCAACCTCCGTTAACATCTCTTGTGTCAATTCTTGTAACTCTTCTATTTAAGGGAAACTTAATTCAAATATTTTAGATCCAAAATGGGACTTGTTTCCAATTAATCAACATTTATTAACCTCTAGATAAGTTTATTACTCTATTAATTTTCCTCATGGCGTCTGTAAAAAAATAACAATTAAATTTTATCAAAAGAAAGATATATTATTTTGGGTACTTATTATGAAATGTAAATTTTAAAATATGTCCCCTGCGTTGCTAATGTACTAATTGTATTTTGGAAACCAATATACATCAAAATATTGATATACATTAAATTTGTTAAACATTAATTAATCAGACATTAGGGAAACAATATCCGGTCATTGTCTAGGCTAACCTTCAACACTGGAGATCTCCAGTTTGTGCCTTTTCCAATTGTTCCGCCTATATCAAGGAGATGGAAACAACATCCTATCTTGCTCCGAAATAGTTACATCAATTAGTGCCAACTGCCAAGCAAAAAGAATGATGCATTATGTGTTTCCAAAAAGTATAATTAGTACAAATGAATGGGCATTGGGCAAGAATTAGTCTTGAATTAATGAATTCAGGGTGAGCCAGAAAACTTGGGTACTGATTTTTGCTTCATACACTGCATAAACAATAGAGTCAAAACAGGGTTTTATATAACTCTTGTACTGCATGATGCAAAAACTGCACTGCCAGTATATGTCTTTATCCAGAAAATTTTATATCCTGAATCAATGTTCTTTTTTTTTTTTTAATAATACGTCTAAGATTAATGTAAACTTGATATCCTGAATTAATGATTAATTAGGAGTACTGGGGACGTGAGAGGATTGACCTGGTTAAAGGAACGAAAGAGGAAAAAGGGAAGAAAGTTGGGCCAGTTCAGTCGCCATTGGGCCGAGTTAAAATGAGAAATAATGAACAGGATGGTTCGCCACTTGTCAGGTGCAATGATGTGGGACCTGAAATCAGAAACAGACAGACACAGAGAGAGATATACAGCGGGCACAAAAGAATTTAATAGATGAATCACCGTTTAGTAAAGAAAGAATATATGTTACGCTCGCTCATGATTCATATAAAATCTGAGGCGCTGCGACTAAATCTTTGTGAGATCGTTCGGCAACACTACTACAGAAAAACAGATTGCACACGGACATTAATGGAAGAGCTACACGGATTTCCTGCTGTGTTTAAAGCCAGGGTGTATGAATAGTTCAGGAACTACACACGGATATTTAACCGTGTGTGATTATAATGATTTCTACACGGATATTCCCTAATTAACAGTGTACAAAGACCTGCCGGTGTCGCTCTACAAGTTACCGAGCTACACGGATATCCCCTAATTAACCGTGTACGATTCCTCTTTCTACACGGCTTTGTATTAAAAGTCCGTGTAGCTCTCGTAGCTATTATACACGGACTTTTGGTAAATATCCGTGTACAAATAGTTGAAGATTTTTTGTATTTCGCCTAGCAAGGCTATCATACACGGATTTTTCTAAAATATCCGTGTATGATTAGTATTGCACACGGATTTTTATAAAATGTCCGTGTATAAATACCTTTTTTTTTTTTTTGTATATTTTGTTTTTGGGCTAGCCTCCAGCTTTGCTAGCCAATTTTTTGCAACAGAAATACAAATATTCATTCGAAACAGATTAATTAGCAAGAAATTCATATACTAAATTTATACAAAATTCATATAGCAATAAATTCATTCGAAACATATTTTTATTACAAATTAATCTATGCAAATCCATATCGAGGATTACAAAATTCCATGGAAAACCACCTTGCCCACATGCACCGCACATCGTCGATCTGATCCTTGGTGTAATGCTCTTGCTTTGTCACATTCTACAAAATTATAATTTGATAATAGTTAGTATTTCAGAAAAGGTAGATATCAATTGCTTATTATATAGGAAATTAATATGAAGTACATACCGCTTTTGGGAATTGGAATTGTATTCTTTCGACAAAGTCAAACATGAATATCATCGTGTAATAAGCGCATTCCCAACTCTCCTTCTGTTGCGGGCTCTGAAATTTACATTTAGCGGCATTTATTAGAATGACAATAATTTTTTTAACAAGATATGAAATTTCTAACTCATAAAGTGTGCTCACCAACATCCACTTCCAATTCAACTTGCTTTTCTTGCGCGTGCCCGTGCTATCTGATCCTCCCTCTTTAATATATTTCGCAAAAGCCCTTACAAAAGTGAGTGAATGTAATTAGCAATTTTATAATTTGATATGATTGAAAGAAATGCAAACCTATAGAATTGTTATTGCTTACTTATTCACAAAAGGAAAGATAACTTTGCACTTGTCAGCCGCGATCCTTCCTTTGGGCTTACAAGAATCAACAATTATGCTCGTATGTAGGTACGGCACAATGAGAATCAAGCACCAATGTTTGCTGTGGGATCGAGGAGAAGAATTATAGTACTTTAGCATATAAAAGTCACACGAGTATTTGCTATGATTGATGGTGTGATTTCATTTTTTTATGTTTAACTTTTAATTCCTTTATACAATTCTTTAATTAAAATATAAACAACACATAAGTTAAGATTAGAACTAACCCCTCGTGGTATGGCATGAGAATGAATTTCTTCTCCTCCGCCTTAGCACGATGCATCGCAGAACACATGTACTCGATAGCCATATCCGGATAATATGTCACTGCCGTACCACTCACTTTCTCGGGGTCCAGAAACATGCACAAGTTCTTTTCAACCATCTCATCACAGTTTCGGACTAGCTTCCTGAAAACTCATCATATTGTAATTAGAATATATATTTGAGTTCTATACAATAATGAAAATATTTTAATATCACTAACATGAGGAAAATGGTGATGTGTGAAACATCGAGCCATTTGTCGGATGACGAGTGGTGGAAGAGGTCCTTGAAGTCTTTGAACGACAGCAGGAGATCCCTGCCTTCGTGTAGAAACATCCCAGGTGGGACAGGGATGATGATAGCCTCCATGCCTTCGGGCGCCGTCATCAAGTAGTCGTGGAGAAGGCGCAAATCATTGGGCAAACGGCTGTATTCTTCTTCGGTGACCATAGGACGGGGCGGTGATTGTGGCGCGTCAGCCGCGACGTCGCAAGCCACCTCCTGACGTACCGGTGACATCGCCGTACCGGTAACATCATCTCCTCGTGTCTGTATCAAGTTATAGATGGATTATTCTAGTATTTCAAAAAGAGTGAGTTGAATGTAACAAATAAATGGATTTTTTTATGGATTACCTGATCCAAAACAATCTGACTCTTGGGCCATTGGACAAATGACATCCGTGCGTCATCAAGCACAAACATCTCGTCGGTAGGGACAGGAAGGGGTACGCGCTGCCACCCATCCACGACTAAGTCAACCTGCACGCATGCATGGTCGGGCCTTAGCTGACCAAAGTGTACACTATTGGCTCCTGGATGTACAACGCCCTTAGCAACGATCAGAGGAACACTAGCATGCAACAGGACGAGGTCGCATGCTCTGGGGTCCTGCAAATTTATAGAAAAGTTGTTTATTTTAATGATGCGATATTGTCTAACAAGGTTGCAAACAGGTTTTAATTACCTTTAAATTATGAACAAGTATTGATTACCTTGAGATTATCCAAATCGTCTAAGGCGCCCCACGTGCCGGATGCTTGACTACTTCGCCGAATTCCCGGTGAAATGGGAGGTGGTTGCTCGGATGGCTGCGTAGTTGCTGGTCTAATTTGTGTCAACATTGCTTCCATCTCAGCAAACCTTGCGTCGTACTCTTTGCTCACCTCCGTGCGTATCTGCGCAACTAGCTCGTCTTTGTTTACCTTGGCACGAGATTTTCTTCGAGGTTTTTGTCCCTCCACTCGGAACACCTCCTTCCAGCCCCTGTAGCCCCCTACACCCCTTACTCGACCCGGGTGTTCTGGATTCTCGAGCGCTGCGGACAAGGAATCATTTTGTCGTTCGACACTCCGGGCACCCGAGTTGACCTCCTCCTCCACTTCCAACTGTTCAAGTAGAAGAATTAGTTAAAGCAAAAGAACAATTGATGTACTTTCGGAGTTATAATTTTCGGATGAATGTCACAAAGTAAGTATAAAGGACTCTTACCATTCTTTGAGCCACGGGTTGCAAATCCTTTGGGAGTACTATCCTCCCGTCAGCGGTTACCTCGGCTCTACCCATGACCCAATCTTTGCCCCTAGGATTTTGGATCCTAACCACGGGTGAGTCAGAATCCCTGTTTTGCTCCAGGACTTTCCTCCATTCTGCCGACTTACCCTCGTAACCAGCTGACCCTAGATGGTGTGGATACTTGTTAAAGGCAACGGTCCTCCTGCCTTTATCACTTTTTGCCTTCACAGAAACAAGACAATAACGATCAGTTAGTTTTAGAAAGATAAGTACATATCGAGAAAGAATAAGCACAAAAGAGGCACGAGTTAGATACCTGGAACTCTTTGGTAGACTTCAAAGCTTGAAACGCATCCCAGTCCTCTTGTTTTAGCCATTTGTAGTAGCCGATCGGAGTTCTCCCTTTCTCCATGAACTCCGTCTTCAACGTGCTCTTGAATTGCTTCCAACCATTGTTCATAATCTTCAAAGTCTTATCCTTTGGAACATCATTCTCGATGTTCCACTAAGCCTGATTGACAACAAAATGTAGTGTATTCAAGTATAGATACATAAGTGAAAATAAAGCAAAGAGTTGTTAGGCACTTTACCTTCACCTTGTTCCACCACTCGTCCTTCACCGTATCCTCAAAATGATCCCACCTCTCTACAAGGATACTCGCATTTTGCCTCACAAAACTCGTACACCAATTTGAGTATTTCTGCCAGTTTTTCTCCCTGCGCACGCCCATCTTCTGTGAACCAGATTTCTTGATGGGTCTGCTCGGACGTGCTCGTGCACATTGTCGGCCCTCTTTTCCTTCTTTCTGATGAGGCAGTAGCTTGCTGCTCCTCTTCTGCCATCATATCGACGTACTCATCCTCATCCGACATGGTTCTGCATGAAATTAAAGATCAAATCATAAGTGACCAATAATTGATTAAATTGATATTCTTGTACCAATAATTGAATCAGTCCAATTCTCATATTAATTACAACTATATATTGTGGTTGTAATACACAAAATTGATGAACTACAAATAATTAAGTAGTTAGTACACTCTAATTGCTATAAATTAGAAATATAAAATTGGGATACATCAATCCCTGAAATAAAAATAAAAATGCTATGTCATATTAGAAATCGAAAATAAATTATCGTTGTAAATGCTCATAATACTTAAGTTGTACCGTTTGTTATTTTTTTATCAGAATTTTTTTTCTTGATTTTCTCAAATATCTCATTTAAGAAAAATATATATGTGATGCATTGATACAAAATACTTAGATATATGTGTATTCTGATGTGTAAATAAATACGAATAGGGTCTAGCATTATATAATATAATATGATATGTGTAAAAAAAAATTATCTATGAGAAAATTTATATGAGAAGTCCACTCATAAGAAACTTATTTAGATTATATCCTTAATTTGTGTGTGTTTTGATGGAAGCATAAATTAAAGATCTCTACTTCAACTGTTAAATAAAGAAATTGTTTTAATGAAGTACTAATATTATTTTAATGAATGATATTGATAATGAGGTACTTATAATATTTTAATGAAGTACCAAGAGAATTTCACAAGGGTGTTGATATTTACTGCGCCATATATTGGCTTAATACTACACACTACATTGGATTTGAATTGATTCATCATGTCAAATTGATTTTTCCAGTGGTTTGCTGTTGAGTTTTGACCTAGTGAACCATAGGTAATGACTACATTGGATTTGCTCGTGGTCATGCTTAGTTGCTACTTAATTAAATTGCTAATTGAAATCAGTAACATACTGAGCAAAGGACCTAAAACATATATCTAAACCCTAACTTTATTTCACAAGGGTGTTGATATTTACCGCGGGTTAGAGAGAGAGAGACCACGGGTGAGAGAGACCGAGGTGGTGAGGCGGTGAGGCGGCGAGGCGGCGAGGCGGTGAGGCGGTGAAGAGCTCGGAGAAGGAGAAGGATTTGGAACTGAACCGCTTAATTCTTTGTGAGGGTTTTCGGACTTTTGAAAATTTTGGCAGAGAAGGATTTCGAAATAATAGTGTTTTCCTCATTATACACGGACTTTTAACTTAAAAGACCGTGTACAAAGAGATTTCTACACGGACATAACTCTAAAGTCCGTGTGCAAATGTCATTTCTACACGGACATCTAGCTAATAGTCCGTGTAGCTCTCTTCCATTTCTACACGGACTATTAGCTAAATGTCCGTGTATAAATAGGTCCGACAGGCGGGTCCCAAGTTCAGTAAAATTTTAGGAGGTGAATATTTATAAAGTAATAATAAATTAAGTAAAATTTCAGATTTCTAATATTTATAAAGTAATAATGAATTAAGTAAAATTTTAGATTTCTAATATTTCTAAAGTAATAATAAATTAAGTAAAATTTCAGATTTCTAATATTTAAAAACTTATACCGATATTTGTATCAAGCAACTAATATTAAAATATAATAGTGAAATTTTATTTATTTTATTTTATTATTAAATGTTTTAACTAATATTTTCAAAAACTAATACTAATATTTGATAATATTATAAGCATTAAACATAATCCTTCATTGTTGCAATATTTGATAATATTTGATAATCGTTCATTAAACATAATCCTTCGTTGTTGCAATATTTGATCATATTTGATAATCCTTCATTAAACATAATCCTTCATTGTTTCAAAAACTAATACTAATATTTGATAATACTAATACTACATTATGCTTTTTTCCTTTTTCCCTCTTTTTTTCCTTTTTTATTTGATATATTACAAGCTAAGGTTGCAATATTAAAAGCTACACGGTCTTAACCAAAATAAATATTATACATTATGCTTTTTTTTTCCTTTTTCTCCTTTTTTCCACTATTTGAACAGTACCCTCGGCCCATAATCCTTCATTGTGGTCGGACCGCATGTAGTCAGCTTCGTCTACCCCTTCAAGTGTTGCTACCTCAGTTTGCACATCGATACAAAATGGAGGTACTTCGTCGAACTGGTCGTACTCTTCTTCATCAACGACATTTTCTACCCCGACAATCCTTCTTTTTCCGGATAGAACGACGCTCAACCTAGCATCACTCGGGTCAGTGGCATAAAAGACTTGGGTGGCTTGCTTGGCGAGTATAAACGGATCATCAACATGCCCAATCCTGTTTAAATCAACGAGTGTTAACCCGTCGTTGTCAACTTTAACACCTCGGTCTTCGACCCATTGACACCGAAACACGGGAATGCTCAGGCGAGGACTGTAAATGAGCTCCCAAATTTCTTGAATAACGCCATAATATGACTTTGATGCTATTACAGCCCGGCCATCTCCGGATCTACTGAATTCTTGAGAGGTCGCCACCAACGTCACCCCACTGTTTTGCATCGTGCTCTTATCACTCTGGAATTTAGTGTAAAATGTATATCCATTAATCTCGTATCCTTGGAATGTTCTAACAACAATTTGGGGTCCTTCGCCAAGCAGTTTAACAATTTCAGGTACGGGGTGTGACTGCACTCTTTCTTTCAGCCATCCTATAAAAGAACGATTATGCTCGTTAGTAAGCCACTTCTGACTCCTCGTGTAGTTTTGTTGTTGAAGGATTGTCATGTGCTCATCTATATAGGGAGCAACATCTGTCATGTGTTGTAGTACAATAAAATGTGTCTTTTGTAGTTCATTTAGATCAGCAACTACGGCTCTCAACCCAATTATCCCGACTCCTTGGAGCCTTCTCTCGTATCGAGATTTTGGAACGCCAATAGGATCCACACCGGCCAAGTAGTTGGTGCAAAAATCAATCACCTCCTCCGTAGAATATCCTTCTATAATGCTACCTTCGGGTCGATGTCGGTTCCTTACGTATTTTTTCAAGATGCCCATGTATCTCTCGAATGGATACATATACCGAAGAAACACGGGACCACAAATCTTAATTTCTCTCACAAGATGAACAACAAGGTGAACCATGACATAAAAATAAGATGGCGGAAAATACATCTCAAGTTGGCAAAGAGTCACGACGACCTCCTTTTGCAAAGAGTCCAATTTTAGAGGGTCTATCACTTTGGAATTTATTGCATTGAAGAAAGAACAAAGCTTCGTAATGGTTTGACGAACATGCTTTGGTAAAATTTCCCGAATTGCAACGGGAATTATGTGTGTCAATAAAACATGACAGTCGTGAGATTTCAGACCGACCAGTTTCAAGTCCTTCATCGACACCAACTTCTTAATATTCGAAGAATATCCTGATGGGACTTTTATACCATTGAGGCATTCACAGAAGCTTGTTTTCTCTTTCTTTGACATTGTGCACAGTGCGGGGGGTAGGTATGTGCGCTTCCCTTTCTCCTGCGGTGCGAGCTCGTGTCGTATTCCCATCTCTACCATGTCTTTTCTCACTTTAATACCATCCTTAGTCTTCCCCGGAATGTTCAATAATAAACCAATTAAACTGTCACAGACATTTTTTTCGACATGCATGACATCTAGGCAATGCCTCACTTCTAAATATTTCCAGTACGGTAGGTCCCAAAATATGGACCTCTTTTTCCAAATATTCTTCGGTAGTGCTTTGGCGCATTTTCCAAAAACAACATCAATGTTTTTTACCCGTTCGAAGACACTCTCCCCGTCTAATGGATGACGAGCCACTCCAAGCTCAATTTTCCCGTTGAATGCCATCTTCTTCTTACGATATGGGTGATTAATAGGAAGAAACCTACGATGCCCCATGAATACATTCTTTTGACAATTTTTCAACCTCAGCACCTGCGTGTCATCTTCACAGATCGGGCACGCTTTTGCTCCTTTACAAGTGTAACCCGACAAATTCCCGTACGCGGGGAAATCATTTACGGTGCAAAACACCATGGCCCGCAAGTTAAAGGTCTCTTTCATATACGCATCCCACACCGGGACGCCATCACGCCACAATTTTTGGAGGTCCTCGATTAATGGTGCGAGATATACATCTATGTCATTTCCGGGTTGTCTGGGTCCTTGGATTAGTAATGACATCATTATATATCTGCGTTTCATGCACAACCAAGGAGGAAGATTGTAGATGCATAAAAGAACTGGCCAAGTACTGTGCCGACTGCTCATACTTCCAAACGGACTCATTCCATCTGAGCTCACCACAATCCTAAGGTTCCTCGTTTCAGAACCAAATTTTGAAATGTCTGTCAATGTTTCTCCATTGAGGAGAATCAGCCGGGTGCCTTAGTTTACCGTCATTTTTGCGCTCTTCTTCGTGCCAGCGCAATAATTTTGCATCTTTGGGATTCGCAAACAACCGTTTGAATCTCGGTATTATCGGCAAATACCACAACACCTTAGCCAGAGGTCGGCCATTTGTGTCCTCGTTACAATCATCAGTGTCCTGGTCCTTACGACGTTTATATCGTGAAACACCGCATTTAGGACAGACATGCATGGCCTCGTACTCGTTACGATACAATACACAGTCATTCGGACATGCATGTATTCTTTCGATCTTCAACCCCATTGGACATATCAACTTCTTTGCCTGATATATTGTACCGGGTAACTCGTTGTTATCTGGGAGCATTTCTCCTAAAAGCTGTAATAAGGACGTGAAACTCTTATCGCTCCAACCATTGTCTGCTTTTAAGTTTAATAATTTCAACACAGCTGACAGTTTTGTAAATTTGGTACACCCGGGATACAACGGCATCTTGGATTCATTAGACAAATTTTGAAATTTATCATAATTTTTATCACTAACTTCATATTCCACATCACGTAACATATCCTCCAAATTTTCAGTAAACTCGTGTTCTACATTTTCATCAAAATTCCTCTCCATCTCATCATCGTCATTTTCGGGTTCGACGTTATCAGAATATTCGGCACTCTCATAATCCTCGTTCCAATCAAGTTCAAAATTATCAGAAATTCCAACATTCTCATCATTCAATTCACAATTACAATCTTTATTGGCACTACTACTTTCCCCAAATTTCTCACCATGCATGAACCAACATGTATATCTCTTCTTAAATCCCCGACAAATCAAATGAGCTCTAATTTCTTCGATATCCAAAAATCTTAATAAATTTTTACAATCTTTACAAGGACATAAAATGTCTTATTCTTTTTTCTTCACTCTATAACTCTCAGCAAATTTTATAAACTCATCAACGCGAACCAAATATTCTTCACTGTCACGTCGCATTTCATACATCCAGCTTTGATCCATCTGTAAATTAAATTAAAAAAAATGATTTGATCAATTAATCATGCATGGTCAACATTCTCCTTCGTGTACAAAATTTTGGACTTACAAAGGGCCGGTTTACAATCCTAACCCACTCTTTGAATATTATGTCTCATATGTGAACACATATTAGCGAGATTTAATTAGTATTTGAGAAAAATTCGGTAGCATTTCCCCTTAACTCCCCAAGTATGCGTACGAACCACATACTCGTAGGAGAAGGGAAAATACTGTCAAACTTTTCTCAAATACTAATTAAATCCCGCTAATATGTGTTCACATCCTAAATGAGACATAATATTCAAAGAGCAGTCCCAAAACGGGGACTATCCAAAATTAATCCCTATTGGATTAATTTTGAACGGGCATGGACCTAAAAGCATCTAAAGGTCGGTTATTGGACCACAATACACTAATTAATTACATCTAAAATTAAGAAATCAAGCATGCATGAAATGACCTAAATAAGCCTAAATAACAGAAAATTAGAGGAAGAAAATGATTTAAATACATATTACTAACCTTAGAAAGATGGAGAGGAGAAAATACAAACTTAATTTAAATATCTCAGATCTCAGCTGCTGGCCTCGATCAATTCGCAGAAATCTGATAGGAAAAAGCTCAGTTCAGAGAGCTCAGACTAAAAGACTTGATCAAAACGGCGCTCTGGAAGGAGAAGAGATTAAAACCCTACACTATTATACACGGTTATTTACTTATAAATCCGTGTAGCTCTCCAACTAAACATACACGGCTCTTTTGTTATTAATCCGTGTACAATTAAACTATTTCTACACGGATATATTATCAAAAAACCGTGTGTAATATTCCTACACGGCTTTGTATTAAAAGCCCGTGTAGCTCTCTCAATTATTTGCACACGGACCTCTTTACACACGGATTTTTGGTTTCTAATAAACCGTGTAGCTCTCTCTAATAATTCTACACCGATTATTAACTAATTATCCGTGTAGAAATCGTGCAGATCTTTTGAACAAGTAAAAAATCATATTTGGTACACTGTTTTTAATATAATTGCCAAATCCGTGTACAATGTGCAGTGTACAAAGCCAGTTTTTGTAGTATCCGGATATTAACGTCCCATATCTACTTAATTAATTAGTTTGAGTTTAGAATTTGAATTAGTGAGACGGGTTAAAATAACCCGTCCCGTGAGGCAGAATAAACCAACTCATCCTACCTACATTTCGAAATTCCATCAAAAAAATACTCAATAGCAATATTTTTTTTTTCGATTAATAAAAATTTCGGACTACTGTCGTCCCATTATCAAATCAGACGGCTCATATTATACGGTCCATTTCTCCAGTCAGGTGCTAGTGCTACGGATCAATTTCTAATACGATCAATGACACCGTGTTGACCCCTAGAGAAAAAAGAGTAATTCTTTTATCCCCGCTCTCCAGTCCTCTAAACGTTCTCTCATTCTAACTAACTATGTTAATCATTAATTAACGACTTTAACCAACAGTTAGTGGTCCCTGTCTAACTGTCAATACGGCGGGACCACTATTATGAATACTTGCTTGATTAGGTATGAATACTTGCTCGATTAGGTATGAATACTTGTGCGACAGACAACTCGAAAGTATGTCATCATGGATCTCATTTGAAAGAGAAAATTGTGTAGAAGACGTTCGTGGTTTTAGATTTGCAAAATTCCTCATAGATCGTCAGAAATATTGGTTAGATTGAATGGAGAACAATAAAACCACCTCTAAAAATGTGTAAAAGATGAGTAAGTGATATGTCCAGTTTTTTTTTTAAATACTTGATATCTTAGGTATGAATACTTGATGTATTATATATGAATATTTGATATCTTAGGTATGAATATTTGATGTTTTAGATTCGCAAAATTTCTCACATATCGTTATAAATATAAGCGAGATTGAATGGAAAAAAAATTCACCTCTAAAAACGTGTAAAAGATGAGTGTGTGATAAGAGAAATAAAAAAAGTTTACATGTTCAATTTTTTTAGAAATATTTTGTATCTTAAGTATGAATACTTACATGACGAGTTATGAATACTTGAACGACGAAAATCCGAAAGTACTTCATCATGGATCTCATTTGAAAGAGAAAATTACGTAGAAGATGTCGGTAGTTTTAGATTCGCAAAATTCCTCACAGATCGTCAGAAATATTAGCGAGATTAAACGGAAAAAAAAAACTCACTTCTAAAAACGTGTAAAAGATGAGTGTGTAATTAGAAAGAAAAAAAAGTTGATGTCTATTCTTTTTTTTTTAATACTTGATGTCTTAGGTATGAATACTTAATATATTATATGATAATATTTGCACGCATAAGTATCCATACATATGCGCGCCAGTTGTAAATTTTTTCAATCATAAGTGGTCCCCCAAGTAGTTAATGTAGTTAGTGGTTCCCATTGTACTTTACACATCAATTAATCAAGGGAACGTTTAGGAGACAAAATGAGGGGACTGTTAGTCGATCCCAAAAAAAAAATACAGAAAGAATAATAAAAAATAAAAAAAGAGGAAAAGAGAACAGATTAAGCACCTAGTCATTAATCACTAGTACATTCTTTTTACCAAATAAACACAAAAATATAATGAAATGGAGGCTTCCATTTTATTTTAAATGGAGAAGACTGAAAGAAGTGGGACTGGAGGTTTATAGCCCATGCAAACCGGAGGAGAAGAAAAAGAAGAAAAGAAAACGGAAAGAAAGGCGCAGACCGCAAAGCTTGGAACCCACGAATCATCCCTATAGTATCCTTGCGCCTAATCCATTTGAAGAAATGCACAGCCCAAGTCGCAGAATTAGTCTTTGGTATAGTTGCAAAGCTAATTTAAATTTTTAAAACTATCATTGTTTAAAAAAATAAAAAACACTATTATTTTTGAAAAATTCGAAATCTAATACGGCCGCAGAATAATTCTGCGGCCCTAAATGCTAGAGACCGCACAGACATTCTGCGGACTCAGCCAGGGGTCCGCAGAACCATTATGCAGACCCATTTTTTTTTTCAAACTTTGAGATATCTCATAAAGAGGGCGCATTCCTAGAACAAAAAAAATATTAAAAAACCAAAAAACTTTGAGATATCTCGTACAGATGCACGTGGTGCCTTTTTTAATTAGATAAAACACCAAAAAAAAAAATGGGTCCGCAGAATCATTTTGCAGCAGTGGTAGATTTCGAATTTCCCAAAAACAATGATTTTTTGGTTTATTTTTTCTTTTAATTGTGCTAACTTTAAGAATTTTGACAAAACTAATGTCTTATGTGTGAGAGGTCGTGTGATCGAAACCCGAATGGAAAAAATAGATTGGAACTTTAAAATAAATAAATAATGAAATAGCAACATTTCGTGTACTATGAATGTTTAGTCAAATACTTGCATTTTTTTTACTTGTTGACTTTCTATAAATTAAAAAATCGTAAATTATAAATATTAAATATTATTTATAAAACATTCGAGTGTATTCTAATTATTTCATATTTAAAATTCAGAATTAAATAATAAATTAACTGTCGGAAATATCATTATCACAGATTATATAGTTTAATTGAGAAGTGACAGTGAAAATTAAAGGCATTTCCTCTATTTAAATTCTAAAGATATTGTTTGTTTTTATTGTGTCTGTCTTCATTTGCAGTCCAAACATATCATTTGATGAGAACCAGAAAATAATTCACAAAATAAACAACAAAACAGTGATTTTTCCTCTATAAAAATATAAAATAATAATAAAAAATGTATTGTTTGGTGCTCAACTGATAAGCCAACAATTGTGGGTTCAAAGACTTACAAATTCCATCTACTTGTCAGTATAACCTAGCTTATCAGAAAGAAACAATGCACAGAAACAAACCATATAAGAGAGAACAGCACTGTTTACTGGTACAAAAATCGAGAAATTGCCGTCCCAAACGACTCAGCAACCGCCGTCCAACCGGCCTGAGTCGGATGCACATCGTCCCAATAGAAGTACTGATCCGGGTTGGTGCATAAATTGTACCTCTTATTTCCATTTTCATCAATCTCACCACAGTAGTTGTCTGCTGTGAAGCTCTCACAGCAAGGCCTCCTTGAATTCTCAAATTTCTTGGCACCTTTAACTACATGAAATTATTTGACAAAAATTGAATAGAAATTAGTTAGCTTATATCAAAACCAAACAGGTATCAAAATAATTGTGATTTCTTCATTTTGAAACTTCAAATAGTCGATCCGAACCGCTCAACATGATCTCCGTATCATAATATGCTTGGAGACCAAATTTTATTACTTTTTTGGAATTTTTTTACTATTTTTTTAGATAGGTACAAGATCATTGATTTTTAGAAGATTTTAGACCATCTTAAAATAGTGATTTTATAACTATCTAAAAATATAGTAAAAAACATTCCAAAAATAAAAAATTTGATCTCCAAGCATATTTTAATATAGAATAATATTGAGCAGTTCGGATCAACTATTTGAATATTGAAAACTGAGATAAGAATGCGAGACACGAAAAGTCAAAAACAATGAGGTGTTTTAACCCTACTCTTTCGATTATACAATTATGTATGAAGTACATTTATATGAAAATCAAAATATTAAGAAGACAAACTTGTGCATGCAAACAAGTTCTCAAAAAATGGGAAAAAGAGAAAAAAGTTTCCACCCCTTCAATGAAAATTAGACAAGAAGATATCATCAAATAACTTAAACTGTAAATGCCAACTACTAAGATAGCATCCAAAGTCAGAACTCACCTTGCATCACAGCATCATAAAAGGGATTGTTGAGATCAAGCAAAAGTACAGTCGACTGAGTTGGATCGAGTCGGGTCAGCACTTGCTTCAGAGCCGTGTTATGAACCAATGCACCCATGTTTGCTAGCGCATCACAATCTGTGAAGTTGAGACGCCTAGTGAAGTATGGGGAGCAACCGAGCGGGTGGAGACCCGTCACGATCACTTTGCCTATGCCGAGATTTAGAATCCGTTCTATGTCTGATTTCATCTGCTTCACAACTGCTGGTATCTTGTCTAACGCTGCCTATTAAAACACACAAAAAAAATGAATACAGTAGTTAATGGTTTTTAGATACTTAATTTGTTATTGGAAACCGACCAATTAGAAGACTGACACTTTTTATTAGACAAGCTGCATTTTTTTAAACCTTTTAATAAAGGGTAAATTGGTACTTTATAAATTTAAATTGAGTTTAAATAGAAAAGGCAATAAAATGGGTGGGTTATTGCGTTTTTAAAATTTAGAAGGGTAAACATGATATTATATTATGAATTTTAGGGGGGGAATATGTAATTTCAAAGTTTTTGAGGGGAATACATGAAATTCCCTCAATTTGTTAAATATTTATTGTAAGCCAAATAAGGTTCAACAGTTGAAGTGCTTTTTTCAACAATAATTTTTAGAGGTCTCATTACATGCTTTTGCTTGTCAAAATCAAACCAAAACCTAGTAGAATGAACCATTTAAACCACTAATAATCCCACATAAAAAGAATTAAAATTATAATTAAATTACCCAAAGTAGTAAATCATGTATACCACAGAAAAATATGTTAAAAATGTAAAATTGAATTAATAAACTGTATAAGAAGAGTAAAAAAATAAACATATTTGTTCAATAAACCATATACAAAACTCACATTTGTACTGTTCTCTCTTGATGCTTTGTATGAGTAGTCATTATCATATGCGAGTAATGATAATGACTTCTTATCAAACAATAAATGTTTATGGTTTTTAGATATATATATACTTGTTAAGTATTTATTGTAAGCTAAATATGGTTCAACCTTTTAAGTGTTTTTTGAACAATAATATTTAGAGGTTTCATTGCATGCTTTTGCTCAAGTCAAAATCAAACCAAAAACCTAGTAGATTAATGAACAATTTAGGGTTTTAGTATAATTAAATTACCGAAAGTAGTAAATCATGTAGACCACAGAAAATTATGTTACAATTGCAAACTGAATTAACAAACAGTACAAGTAAGAAGAAAAATAAATATATTTGTAGAATAAACCATATATATATATAGAGGAGGGTTCAAATGCATCATAATTTTTGTGCTCCAATATGCTCCACATCCTATATCTCTATTTTCAAAGTCCGAACAGTCGATCCAAACCATTCAACATGATCTTCATAATAAAATATGTTTGGAAACCAAATTTTATATTTTTTAGAATTTTTTTACTATTTTTTTAGATAGGTACAATATCACTTTATCGGATGGTCCAGAATCTCCTTAAAAAAGTGATTTCATACCTATCTAAAAAAATAGTAAAAAAATTCTAAAAAATATAAATTTTGATATCCGAGCATATTTTATTATGAATATCATGTTGAGCGGCTCAGATCGACTATTCGGGCTTTGAAAATGGAGATAAAAGATGTGGAGCATATTGAAGCACAAATATAATAGTGCATTTGAACCCTCCTCATATATATATATATATATATATATATCTACAAAACTCACATTTGTACTGTTCTCTTTTGATGCTATGTATGAGTAGTCATTGCCCGATACGGCCACCAAGCCGACCGATGTCGACAAATCGCAAACCGAGAATGCACCGCATTCAATTTGTTGTTCAAACAAATCAATTTGCTCGCTTAGATTACGTTGAAAGTTCCCCGTATCAAATACGCCGGCCCCACCAACCGCGAAATTCATACCAGAAAGCCATAACTTGGTACCGGCTTTGCGTATCTTGTATGGTAATGGCGACCTAATACCCATGGAAGAAGCTGACATGCATGGCAAGTAAATAAAAAAAATTAAGAGTGTGTGTATTGGATACTGACTGATTAATTTGTAAGGATAATTAATTAAATACACATTTGTTTAAGTTGTAGGAGAATTTTTCACTGATAGAAATTATTATTAAATAATATAGGAAAACAAAAAAATGTGGCTGGAATTTTTTATGGCATAGATAGATCTAAAAAGATGTCGGCCCTAAACTTCGGAGTCGATTTTTTTGTTGGATCCAAAGTATTTTTTGAAACCAAAATGTGGCAGAAATTTTTTCTGAAATAGAAGAGTGGCTGAAACAAAATAAAACACTTTGGAGCGTGAAAAAAAAATCGGCTCCAAAGTTTGTAATAATAATTTCGATTAAAAAAACCGGCTCCAAATTTCGGAAAAAAAAATTCCAGCTTGTCTTTCTGTTTTTCTATAATATATACTAATAATTTCTATTAATAAAAAATCTTAATTTGTAGAGGACAAGTACACACTTGTTTAATTTGCCTTGATTTCGTCAAAGCTAATTATGGTTGGTTTTATATGAGGAAACATATGTAGTTGGGCGCCACTGCATTAATAAGATGAAAGCACATGTTTTGTATTTTAAATTTTTTATATAGAATATGTTAGTCATGTAATGTATGGAATGTAGTAGTTATATGCTTTTCAGATGGCACTATTTATTTAGAGGCATCTAAGTACTGAAATCTGCTAACATATTATCACTAATTAATGTACATGTTCATATTTAAGATATATTATCACTAACACGACTTCCAATGATAAATTTAAACTGTTGAAATCAATTGACTTCACGAGCGATGTGTTTACATAAAAATTTATAAAATTTTAAATTAATTTCGTATAAAGTCAAGCAGTAAAAAAAAGAAAGATTTATAAGTTAATTTGAATGTATTTATTTCATCATGACCATTTGAATTTATACTAAATTAATTTAAAATTTATAAATTTTGCATGTAAATGCATCATTCATAAAATAGATTGATTTTGATGGTTTGAATAATTTGTCATTGGAAATCAATTCAATAGATTTTGAAGTTTAGAGACTCAGTAAAATTAAAAAACAATGTAGTTATATAGTTATGTTCCTAAAAAGTAAGATTTTTTTTCAAAACATGTACTCATTCAAATAAAAAATTATTGCATGTCCAATTTACCATAAAAATAAATATTAAATAATTTTTACCTTTTGATAGTTTAGACTGAGTCATATGACACGTCATGATAAGAAAAAAGAGTAGGTAATGCACATGCATAAAGTAAAGGTTAGCTTTTACAGCCTATACATAAAATATATAATAAAACAATTTCATTGTATTTCAGATGAAGTCATCTACTGATCTACCTCTGGGAATCAAATAAAGGAGAGAATATTTTCTTTCCCTCTAGGTAACACTTGAAGCAAACAAAGTGATTCTAACCAATTTTATATTCATAACATAAAAAAAAAAATTAAACCTAAAACAGAAAATTGCCTAATTAAATCTCATTTTATAAGTTTAAAATGTTATGAATAAAAAATTCTGTGATTCTAATCCCAATGTTTAAGTCGGTGACACTTTATTGTCAGCAATAAATGCTGGGGATTCTAATCTCAATTTTAATATTTTAATGAGTTTATAAATCTTAAGTTAATGCACTGAGGATGATCCATTATATATATAATAACCCAAAAAAATGTAGCATAGTAATAATAGCTTGTTGAAATGGGATAGCAAATTACTTATATTGCAATTGGTTTGGGATATTACAAAGCATTTAATGAGGAAATATTCATATAAAAGTTAAGATCTAGTAAATATCATAGTTTGACCACATTATTTCAAATACAAAACAAAAAAATTGAAAAGCATGCATGTAGGCATATTTATTTCCATTTCTATAAAAGTGATATTTTTGTGTTGCTACATTTCATTATATATATTTACATGGGTGATATTCATTTTGGAATATACCACCGCCTCTTTTCAATAATACTATGGGTCAAAGAAATATCACCTAAAATGTGCAACTTAATTTAATGCGTCTAATAAAAATAAAATATCCAATACAAAAATGAAAAGAAAATATACATATATATGTAGGAAGTTTTACTACTATATATAGCAACTCCATTGGCATGTAAGTACACACAGCAATTTTAGATAGGGGAGAACAATATAGCTAGCGTACCGACAAAATCGGTGAGTACTCGGCCATTGGAGAACCGTCCGGTGGGTTTGCCGGGAAATGTAATGCCATACGGATCGTACCAACAGTGAGTGAACTCCCTCCCGAGCTTGCCGAGATTGCCGGTATCGGCGAAGGAGTCACCAAATACAAAGAGCTTGTTGTAAGAGCCCTTTTCAGTACTATTACAACTAATACCATCTGCTATCGTTGCAACTGTAAATTAATTGATTGATGTTAGTAAATTAAACATGATAGCATACAGTGTATTTTTGTTTTTTGTTTTTTGTTTTAATGGAGGATGAAAATTGAATGCCTTACAGAGAAGGATTGAAGCAAGAAAAATGAAAGGAAGGAATAAAGAGGTGCACTTTGGTTTCTCCATGTGTTAGAGAGAGAGGGAGAGAGAGGGAGAGGGAGCAATTGCACTGAGGAAGTAACCACATCTTTGTTCTTTGATATATATCAACATAAAGGAGGAATTTTCTAGCATTAAAAAAGGTAAACAGGGAAATCAGAATTTATGGGGGCATCATGTGATGTCTCACCATAAACACAGAGATTATAAAAATAAAAAAAGCATTAAGAATGCTCTGAGGATGTCTTTTTTTACTGTCACACAGAGAGTAATACCAGAAAAAATGCTTCTTTTTTTTTTCTTTTGACAATCAATAAAACCAAAAATGGGTCTGTTGAGGATGTTATCTATGTTTGCTGAGATATAAAAAAATGTATTTGTATCCCTGAAATACCCAAAAAAAAAATTGTATGCTGAGACACCATCTGATTGTTTGAGTTTAAATCAGGACCGTTTGATCACAATCCGTGCCAATCCGAGTCAAATCTGTAATGTATAGGGCTTCTTTAATATTCATGCCAATATATAACGAACGGACCAGATTCAAACTCAAAGGATGAGTTACCTTAGGTGATATGAGTTCCTGATCTCATAGCATTTTTTCCTTTTGAAAAAAAAAATTATATATGTATATGGCATTGATTTAATTTGTTGAGGATATGTAGAGAGACAACCTTAGTCTTGAAAATAGCACCTAATCAATATACCACCATAAATTCCTAGGCTTTTAGCTCCGACATTTTTATTAATATCCAAAGTTTAATACAAATTATTAATTATATCCAGAATCGGACCTATTATCGAAAAATACCCAAGACAGCCAGAAAATGGCCGGCTTGGTACCTTTTTTTTTTTTTTTTTTTTTAAGAGAGAGAGAGACACTATGAAGATCAAAATATTGAAATCTAATTCTGAAAATTTGAAAATTTTGTTTAAATTATTTGTTATATTACTTCTTTTGATGTATAATTAGCATATTTATACTAAAATACGATAGATTAATTGAAATTATGTTGAATAACACATATAACAGGGAGATCGCAAATGTATATAAGAAGAAAAAACAAGCCAACAGTAAAAGGCCTAAACAGAGATCAATCTGGGCCGTACATACAGATCACAAATTTGGCTAATCTGGGCCGTCGGATAAAAGGATTCATATGCAATTGACTTCTTCGAAAATAATTTTCGCCGGGCTCGACAGAGCGGTGCTTCGTAACCTCAGACACCGCTCGCAGGGGGCTGCCGACCCCCTGCCACCCCCGCATAATCCTAGAATCAGGCCCACATACATAACAAATCTCCCACTTAGGACTAATTTCTCTCTTTGTGGGTTGATTTTGCTCTCTGGTACTAGATTCCCTTTAACAACTAGTATCAGAGCGGGGTTCTTTCTCGAGTGGGAGCAATGGCGAAAGAGGGGAAGTTACAAATTGAGAGGTTCGATGGCTCAAATTTTGGGTTATGGAAGATGCAAGTTGAAGACTACCTATATCAAAAGGATCTCTACTTGCCTCTCAGCGGCAAGGCGAGCAAACCAGCTGAAATGGACGACAAGACTTGGGAAGTGCTAGATCGGAAGGCTCTGGGTGCGATCAGGCTTTCGTTGTCTCAGTCGGTAGCCTTTAACATCTCTAAGGAAAAGACCACACAAGATGTGATGAAAGCCCTAACTCGAATGTATGAGAAACCATCGGCGTCAAACAAGGTATTCTTGATGAAACGGTTGTTTAATATGAAGAAATCTGAAAACAAATCCATGCAAGAACACTTGAATGATTTCAATACCATTACGAGTCAGTTAGAATCCGTGGGTATTAACTTTGATAATGAAGTGCTGGCCCTTGCTATTCTGTCGAGTTTACCCGATAGTTGGGATAGTCTGGTTATGGCGGTGAGTAACTCTTCAGGGTCTAATGTTCTCAAGTTTGAGGATGTAGTAGGGGTTCTTCTTAATGAAGATACACGGAGAAAGAACAACTCGTCTGGTAATATTTCTGGTACAGCCCTGAATACTGAGGAACGGGGCAGATCCTCAAAGAAGGGTAATTGCAGAGGATATGGACGGTCACAGTCTCGAAGAAGTCAGTCAAGGGGTACTCAGTTAACCTGCTGGAATTGCAAGAAGAAAGGTCATCTCAAGCGTGATTGCAGAGCACCGAAGAAAAGGGTGGATGAGAATGACAAAAGCAGTAGTTTGATGAATGTCTCTAATGAATCAGGTTCAGAAAATGAAGCGCTGATTATGTGCTGTGACAGTAAAGATGACTGTTTGTGGATACTAGATTCTGGTGCATCGTTTCATGCCACTTCAAACAGGGACCATTTCCTTAATTATGAGAAGGGGAATTTCGGCAAGGTGTATCTTGGTGATGATGAATCCTGTGACATAATTGGTAGAGGAGATGTGTAGATAAGCATGCCAGATGGGAAACAGTTGAGGTTGCAGCGTGTGAGACATGTGCCGAAACTTGCTAGAAATCTAATTTATGTAAGCCAACTTGCTGACGATGCAGGGTTTGAAACAAAATTTACTAAAACATCCTGGAAGCTCATAAAAGGTGCTTTGGTAGTAGCACATGGGCAGAGAGATGGCAATCTCTACAAGGTTTCTAATGAAAACTCCATAAACGTGGCCTCCTCCAAAGTCAGTGCAGAGGTATGGCATCAACGTCTCGGGCATATGAGTGAAAGAGGAATGAAGGTAATGGTGTCAAAAGGGAAGTTAGACGGATTGTCGCATGTAGATCTGTCTCTTTGTAAAGGCTGTGTGTTTGGAAAACAGAAGGTTGTTAGCTTCTCTAGAAGTGGCAGAACTCCTAAAGCTGGAAAGCTAGAGCTGGTACACACGGATGTCTGGGGACCTTCGCAGGTATCTTCTCTTAATGGTTCTCAGTATTATGTTACTTTCATTGATGATTCAACTAGAAAGCTCTGGATTTACTTTATGAAAAACAAATCTGACGTGTTTGAAATTTTCAAAAAGTGGAAATGTCTAGTTGAGAATGAGACAGGTCTGAAGCTGAAATGCTTAAGATCTGATAATGGAGGTGAGTACTGCAGTAAGAAGTTTGATGAGCATTGTGCCGTGAATGGCATCAGAAGAGAGAAAACAGTACCAAGGACACCACAGCAGAATGGCGTAGCTGAGCGCATGAACAGAACCATCACAGAACGTGCCAGAAGCATGTTGCTACATGTCTAATCCTGGTTTTGAGCATTGGAATGCAGTAAAATGGATTCTCAGATATCTTGCAGGAACAAAAGATATGGCATTGTGCTATACAGGTGCAGATATACAGTTGCATGGTTTTGTTGATTCTGACATGGCTGGAGACATGGATAGTAGGAAGAGTACCACAGGCTATGTGTTTACTCTTGGCAGTGCAGCAATTTCCTAGATGTCAAGGTTACAAAAGATTGTTGCATTATCTACTACTGAAGCTGAGTACGTAGCAGCTGTTGAAGCATGTAAGGAGATAACTTGGTTACGAAGCTTGTTGAATGAATTGGAGCACAAGCAAGTGGATTGCCGGTTACAAAGCGACAGTCAGAGTGCAATTCATTTGGCGAAGAATTCTGCATTTCACTCAAGAACAAAGCATATCGACATAAGGTATCACTTTATTCGGACTATGCTTGAAGAAGGATCTTTTACCTTCTTCTAAGTTGGAAAAGATTCACACAAACAAGAATCCTGCAGACATGCTTACCAAATCTATCCCGAGAGAGAAGCTGGAATTCTGTTCGGCTTCTCTTGGTCTTGCTACTTGAGGGTGGCAAGACGCCGCCGCTAAAGGACACTACAAATGGAGTTAAAGGCTACTACTCAAGGAGATGATTTGGGAAATCAGTCCCAAGTGGGAGATTTGTTATGTATGTGGGCCTGATTCTAGGATTATGCGGGGGGTGGCAGGGGGCGGCAGCCCCCTTCGAGCTGTGTCTGAGGTTACGAAGCACCGCTCTGTCGAGCTCGGTGAAAATTATTTTCGAGAAGTCAATTGCATATGAATCCTTTTATCCGACGGCCCAGATTAGCCAAATTTGTGATCTGTATGTACGGCCCAGATTGATCTCTGTTTAGGCCTTTTACTGTTGGCTTGTTTTTTCTTCTTATATACATTTGCGATCTCCCTGTTATATGTGTTATTCAACATAATTTCAATTAATCTATCGTATTTTAGTATAGATATGCTAATTATACATCAAAAGAAGTAATATAACAAATAATTTAAACAAAAATTTTAAATTTTCAGAATTAGATTTCAATATTTTGATCTTCATAGTGTCTCTCTCTCTCTTAAAAAAAAAAAAAAAAAAAGTACCAAGCCGGCCAGAAAATGGCCGGCTTAGGGAGGGCCCTAAGCCGGCCATTTTCTGGCCGGCTTGGGTATTTTTCGATAATAGATCCGATTTTGGGTATAATTAATAATTTGTATTAAACTTTAGATATTAATAAAAATGTCGGCTTTTAGCTCAACGAGGTATATCGTATATGCATGATATCATGCAGCATATATACCAAAAAGATCTGTCACGTTATTTTTTTTTAATTCCGGACAAAAAATGACATTTTGGTCTAGTTTTTTTTTTTTATTTTCTGTGGTGCTAGTTTCACAAGTTTTCATATGAGCCACTACAGAAAATCTAAAAAGGAGACCGGACCGAAATGACATTTCGGTCCGAAAAAAAAAAATAACGTACCGAAATGACTTTTCGATTCTTATGATTTTTGTAAAAAAAAATAATCATGTTAGTTTCGTAAAAATATTTTTTTTAATTATAGTTTATAAAAAAAATTTGTCATACAAAGTTGCTTCAGTTGTCATTATTTTCAGATAATTTCAGAAAAAAAAATGAAATTTCTTAGTGGTTTTATTGGTAATTCATAATACAAATTATATATACAAACCAAATATGCTTGAACCGGTACTAATAATTCGGTAATTATATCGGATGCTTGTATTTTATGTACTATTCATCTTTTTGCTAGATGGAAGTTCAACAATGATAAATTTTTTTGTTCGTAAACCTATCCATCATGAACAGAAACAAATCAATAATTTGTTCTCATATTGTGGCACTCAAAAATTATACATTGAATTGTTTTAAATATATGTTACTTGTATATGAAAAAAAACATAAATAAAAAAAACACAAAACTCAGGTGATGTTTCGGCACCCAAATCAGAAATTTTTTTGGAACCATAAATAAAAATTAATAATTTATCAAACCAAGTTCATTGCTTTAGTTTTTACAAAAACCATAAGAACTGAGATACCATTTCGGTCCGAAGTGTTTTTTTTTTTTGTCATTTCAGTCCGAGCCGTTTTCACAGATTTCTGAAAAAATGATGTAATTGTTGGGGTCAAACTTTGTGAAAACACCTCGGACCGAAATAGCAATTCGGTACAAGAAAAAAAAACTTCAGACCGAAATGGCATCTAGGTTCTTATGATTTTTGTAAAAAACAAAGCAATCAAGTTGGTTTGGTAAAATCATTTTTTTTATTTATGGTTTCTAAAAAAATTTCCACAAAACAGGCCAAATATATATAGTCAAAAGAAACAAATTTTGCTTCGAACCCAAAATTGAATAAAAATGCCTCAGATAAATATTTATCAAGAACAAAAACAAAAATACACTATCTGAAATGTAACAGACCTAATATTATCTAAAACACCAGTTGGTGGGGCTTCATCCCGTCCCTTAGAGAGAACCGAGCTGACAGGTACGCTTTCAAGTCTGGTACTGCCTCAATTGCCTTGATCAAGGCACTATCGATTGCTTTCTGGTCATCTTTCTTGTGTTGAGGAACAATGCTTTTCTCCTGCAGCATCAATTAACCAGAAAACAGTTCAGGTTCTCTTGTGAGGAGACAATACAGTAAACACAAGCTACTTATATGGTAATTTCATGCCTGAGAAACCTCGAGTTGAGACATGATTTCTTACATGAGGTCAAGCTTAATGAAACTTTAATGAGTGAGTCTATGGTAATATGTATATTACACAGTGGCCCGTGCTATGACTCATAACTCAGTTTTTAAGGTGCAAAAAGTCGATATACCATTAAACATGATCTTTGTATGGAAATGTACATGCAAACCAAATTTTACATTTTTTTTAACTTTTTTACTATTTTTTTAGATAGGTAGAAAATCATTGATTTGAAAATTTTGGACCATCCAAAAGCAATGATTTTCTACCTATCTAAAAAAATTCAAAAAAATGTAAATTTTGGTTTGCAAGTATTTTTTCATATGGAGATTATGTTAACAGTTCGGATTGACTGTTTGAACTGTAAAAATATAGATATGAATTCATAGCACAGATCTATCCATAATATGCATATTACCGTAGCCTCAACTTTAATAATCTTATAATACATAACAGTTTCCCTGATAAAATGCATCTTCAATTCAAAAACAAGCAGTAAAAGAGTTAAAACATCCAGATTTTATAAAAAAGGGGATAACAAGTCTTTCCTCCAATAGAGGGGCAATTTGGTAAATTCCCAAATTTTATTCATGGATAAAAGGATAAGAAGAGAAAAACCTCCTCATCAGATTTGAAGAACTCTCCCTCGGTCTTCTTGGTCTTCTCTGTTTTCTCCTTCATGAAATACTTGTCTTCGAATTTGGAGACATCAATAGACGAGATGTCAACCTTGGTCGATGTGCCGATCACATAGGCCCGATTCACACGCTTTAGTGGTACACCATTCACCTTGAATGGTCCTGTTATACATAGAATGAGTTACCACAATGCACCCATAATTGCTTGTATTTGGAAATAATGCATGATCTTATTTGTTGATCTGATACAAGAACATATATATTACAGTGAGGCTGGTACTATGCATAGCTCAGATCGGTCCGTCCTATGGCTTCATATCTCCAAAATTTAAACATTTTTTAGAATTGTTTTTAGTTTTTTAGATAGGTAGAAAATCACTAATTTTGAATGGTCCAGAATCTTTAAATCAAATGATATTCTACCAATCTTAAAAAATAGTAAAAGAATTCTGAAAAATATAAAATTTGGTCTACAAATACATTTTCATATAGAGATCATGTTGAACGGTTCAGAACGACTATTTAAACTTTGAAAAGGGAGATATGGAGCCATAGAACGAACCGGTGTGCGCTATGAATAGTACCGTAGCCTCACTCTATATTTTATACAATACTGGTAACCAACTGGTATGAGGTGCACATATTCAAAATGTTGGGGATTATTAATCATGCAAACAGATTTTAGGTTTGATTTAAGAAAAAACTGCTAGTTGTGTGCAATTGCAGTGGCAATGAACAGGAGACTACAATACACTAGAAAATCAAAGTAAGAAATAAATAAATTATACAATCTTAATAGACAAAGAAAGATTCACTGTGAGAAGGGAGAACTAATTTTGCTCAAAATTGCAATTATGGCATGTATTCTCTTAATAAATTGCAAAAAGAGATAAACAAATTATTGTGTACCAGTGACAAGAAGCAATCCAGATGGAAGATGCTTGAGGAACACAACTCTCTTCCCCATAAACCTCCCTGCCAGAAGGATCAACACAGTTCCAGGTGTAATGCTAGTCCTATTTCAAACCAGAAACGAAATCAATTTCTCAAAAAAATGCATCTATCAATGCTTACATTTGGCACATGAAAACAAAAAGCAAAATCCAGACCTGAGTTTGGTGGGGTTGTTCTTCTTAGGCTTAGCGCGTGTCTTCTTGACATCATCAGCCGGGTAAAACTTCGGTGCCTTCTCCGACGCGGCGGTGTCGGATTGAGCCACCGCTGGTTTGGATTCGTGAGTAGGTAGCTTCCCGCCGTGCTTTGCCTTGATCGCCCAGAGACCTCGCTTGTGGTACATCTTCGACCTGGAGTACTTCTTGATGCCAGGAACCAGATCCGGGTTGCGGGGTCCGGTTCGGGCCTTCTTTGGCGCCATTGATGGTGATTTAGGATTTTAGAGCATCTACAGCGGTAAAACGGTGATTTCTTTTTTTTAATTGCTAATGTGTTTTTTTAATTGCTAATGTTATGTGTCAATTGCTAATATAATTGTTGGATTGTAAGGTCAATTGTTAAAAAAACAAATTTTTTTATAAAGTAAATGATTTTTTTTTAACATGTGGTACTCTCTCTCTTTCTTATTGACTCTAACTCATTCATTCTCTTTTCTATAGTTATGATCCAATTTCTGAGATGGAGAGATTAAGAAATTAAAATTAATTTAATTTTTAAATAGTGCTTTACAGTTGATTTTAATTTTTTACAGATTGCTGAGTTGGAGATGCTCTTAGCGAGAAATGAAAGGAGAGAAGGAATGGGAAATGGAGGGTTATAGGGTTTCAAAGAAAGCGCCGGGGGAGGAGAGAGGAGGTTTATATCTGATCGAATTGCTTTGAGATTCGGATTAGAGATTGCAGTGTCCCTAAGATTAATTTTGAACGACTTATCGTTTAGTCGTGGAATGTGGATTCTACAACAAAAAAAACACTTCACATATTTCTAACACAGCACGGACCGAGATTTTTATAATATCCAAAGTTTAATATAAATTAATATTTATGCTCAGAATTCAATTCTGAGTTTTCGCCAAAAATGTTCCAGTCCGATTTTTTTTTTTTTGACACTATGAAAAGCAAGATAATGAAATCTAATACTGAAAATTTGGATTTTTTTGTTTAAATTATTTGATAGATTACTTCTTTTGATATATAATTAGCATATTTATACTAAAATACGCTAAATTACTTGAAATTATGTTGAATTACACTATATTAAATTAAACTACACTAAATTACATTACATTACGCTAAAATACACTAAATAACATATGAATATGGACGATATCTTCACTAAAAAGGTGAAAAACGATGACGAAACTACAAACGGTCATAAAACGGCGCTCAAGCGTCCGATTTCAGCAAATGACCACTTTTCGGAAAGCTTGTGAAAATACACATGCGTTCATAACCACTATGTCATTTTTTGAAATTCAGAATTGCCAAAAAACAAAGAGAAGAGCCTCAAAACATGAGTTGAAGTTTCCGATTAAGATTTTCATTTCTATTATTCAATCTAAGTAGCTCAGTAAATTAGTTACATAATGAACTTGTAGAATACCAATTTTTACTATTTTCAAATTTTTTTACTATTTTTTATGATTCAGGAAAGATGGCACAAAATCAGTATACTTTAGCGTAATTTACCGTATTTCAACATAATTAGCGAAGTTATTGTAATTTAGCGTAATTTAATGTAATTTAGTGTAATTCCACATAATTTATTAGTGTAATTCAATATAATTTCAAGTAATCTAGTGTATTTAAGTATAAATATGCTAATTATAAATCAAAAGAAGTAATCTAACAAATAATTAAATAAAAAATTCAAATTTTCAGTGTTAGATTTTATTATTTTGCTCTTCATAGTGTCTTAAAAAAAAAAAAGAGTAAGCCGGCCATTTTATAAAATGGCCGGCTTGAGCATTTTTGGCGAAAACCCAGAATTTTGGGCATAAATATTAATTTCTATTAAACTTTGGATATTAATAAAAATCTCGGCAGCACGAATTGGTAGCGGTGAAAATGGGTCGGATATTATTCAATCGTATTCAAAAATTAAATACGAATATCCAACATCCGAATATTCATACGGATAGTAGTATAAATATGGTTTTAAATTTAATTATCTGTATCTGAATAATAATAGAGATATATTAAATAATTTAGTATATATTATGAAAAAATTTATGTTATTCATCATTATAATTAGATAAATATTATGAACTTTGTATTTTTAATAAAATTAATATATTTTTTAATAAGTAATAGTATTAAAAATCGGATATCCAATCTGTATTCGATTTAATATCCGAATTCGATTCGTATTCGTATCCATCTATATTCGATTCGTATTCGGAAAAAAATAGATACGGATATTGTTTTAGCACTATCCGATCCGGATCCAATCTGTTTCCACTCGTGCGGATTGGACAAATATAGATTATGTTTGATTGTCACGTAAGGAGGAGAATAAATTTTTTATTCTACATTTAAGTTGTAGAATAAGATGTAATATAAAAGAATTAGTTTTGATTTAGTGGTAGAAAATAATATTCTCTAGATGAAAGATTGTGAGTTCAAAATTTAGATAGAATTTTTTTTATAAATATTAAATAGAGATTGAAAGGCAATATTTTTAACTTTCTATCTAAAAAAAGTGTAAAACGAAAAGAGAGACATAATTACAGCATAGTAAGCAACTTAATCCTTCATAAACTCTAAACCTCATAGAGGCGGACCCAGATGGTTCCGGGGCGCAGCTGTCCCCCCTTGGATTTTGAGTTTTAGTGGAGATTTATCGGTCCCGACCGACTTTGTCTCCCTTGAAAATTTTTTTGCCCCCCTCTGGACGTTTGATTTGTAATTCGGGTTTAATTTAGGGTTAAAATTAAAATAAATTTGTTGAATTTTGATTGGTAATTAGACTTATAAGTCAGAGCATCAGAAATTATAAGTCAAAGCATTGGAAAGTATAAGTTAAAGTATTATTTTTTATCGAGTATCTAATTGGTTAATAGATTTAAACCCAATTAGGTATTTAAATCCGATTCGATATTTTTTTGCCCCCTAACGAAAATCCTGAATCCGCCCCAGAAACCTCAAACAAGTTTGAGATGTAAAATAAAAAGAATAAGTTGGTGTAAGCAAATTAATCCTCCATAAATTTAAGTAGTTAAAAAAAAATGTTGTGAAGCAGAACCAAACATTTACAGGTTTTTTATTTGAAAACAAAATTTGTTAAATAAAAAAAATTACTATAGCCAAATTCAATTTTTTTTTTGTCATAATTATCTTTAGGTTTTTTTCTCTAATGTTTGAGCATTTTCCTTATTTTCGGTTTTTTTCTTATTTTAACAGTTCTTTTGAGTAAAAAAAAAAAATGAACCAAATATTTGCAGATAAGCCATGTCGGTAAATGTCATGTCTTTATAAGTGTTGTGCTCAAAATTTGAATCTTTTAACGCGACCTGACAGGATAGATCATGACAACTAAATGATTTGGAAAAGATTTGACAGAATAAAAAGTTTATGATTTGAAAATAATTCGGATATAATTTGACAAAAAATCGGATAGATTTATATACTTATGTAGTTTAGAGAGCAAAAAAAATTCACAAATAATTCAAAAAAGATCGTAAAATTCGTGAATAATTCGGAAAAATTAAGTTCGGGAAATAAAATAATACAGGAATTGTTTTGAAACCGGATCAAATCCGAATTATTCGCAAATAATTCACAAATCTTATCACTAGAATAACAACAAATACTTGCTCAGCATGACATTTTTTATAAGCGCTAATAATTCGCTAATTTTGCCACTACATAGATAATAACAAATGCTTGTTCGGCGTGATATTTCTGATAAGTATTTGATTGTCAGACATGCATGCACATACAAATCATGGAACTTTTATTGTACAAAACCAGTGACATATAAAAGTAAGAACACATATAAGCTTTGCAAAAAGGATAAAGGAAAAAGGAAATGGACGCATCAACTCGTGAGATGAAAATTCTTTATACTTCCGATATTTTTTATCATTAAAATTATAATTATCACTTATTCACGTAAATATTTGTAGTTGTTTTACATATGAGATGATAATGCTTTGTACTTGCAATATTTCTTATCAGGTAATGATCAATATCAAGACAGAATTTTGTTTGTCCATTACTCTGCATAAGACCATGTAGTGAGTCAAAATCGATGGATTAAAAAGGAAACCAAAACACAACAGCACTGGCTATAAAGTAAGAGAGAACGTGTTCCTACATAGGAGTGAGTTTGCTCATAACTCGTAACTCGCTCATAACTCGCCCGCTAAATGCTCATTAACAACTCACTATAACTCGCTCATTAACTTAATGAGCCGAGCATGAGCATACCTCAACTCGCTCATTAAGAACTGAGTTACATAAATCCTACCACATCTAATCCAACCCTCTAATAGCTGTTAGTATATCCAGAAAAATAATATTAAGAATTTGCAAATTTTCCTAAAACAGGCAGAATTACAATTTCCATTCAATGCACTATTCCTTAATTTTCTTTGGTTGGAGGCCATACTCATCAATACACTAGTCTCAAAATATAACTCAAAATTTGATCACAAAAAAATTGATCATTAATTCACCGTTCTGAATTTGTACAGTTCTGAATTTGTATATTTCTAAATTTTACATTTTTATTATTGTTTTGATAATGCAAATTTGTAGGTATGTGATAAGGAGATAACTTTGAGTATGTGACATGTAGGGCCGTGAGAACGACAAAAAGATAGTTGTTTGATTTTGTTAAATTTGCTTATGAACAATTTTTTGTTAAATTATGTACTGTTTAATTAAATTGGATTATGACAATTTGTTAAATTCTATAAATAAAAATTAGTTTTTGAATGATGTATTTTAAACAACTCGGCAACTTGGCAACTCGCTCATTATCAACATACTTATTAGCAACTCGCTCATGCTCGCTCATTAATCACCCATATTCCAACGTTATCGAACTTTAACGCTTTCTATATTCGTTTTGACGCATTCAAGCAAGTGTGTAGCGGCTCAAAGTTGATAAAACAAAGCGTAAATCAGTTGTAAGCATGTTTAGTAGCTCGGGCTCTTTCAGAGCAAACCTTAATTTATAGCACTTGGTTCAATTGGTTAAAAAAAAAAAAAGAGCTTGTTAAGGAATAACAATGATTCTTTGATCTTTCTTGTTTCGTTTTTTGAAGAGAGAATGTTTCGATATCTCACCATCCAGATTGAGCAGATGGTTAATACCTAGATTGAATCCAAAACTAATTTGAAGACTTTAAGTTTACCAAATGCTACAATTTGAAAATAAGAACAGACTTTTCTTTATGTTATATTTATGTAATTATTATTTTCTTTATGTGGAACTTTTCACGTAATCTTGAAATTCATACTTGTTTATTAACCTATAGTATCAAAGTACAATTTTATTATTTTGAATTAAGACGAAACTGTAAAAAATTATAATGTGGTTTTAATAAAGTTTAAACGCATTTTTCTCTTTCTTTCTCAAAGAAAGAAATAAATTAATACCCTATTTCTGCAAGGATTGCAAAGTGAGTTCTTGAAGTAATTAAATTTGAACTTAATTATAATGCATCATTGAATGTAAGTCTTCATAAGAAGATATTTGCAAAAGGATCCTCCTCTTTTGACTTAATAAACACCAAACATCATTATTAACAGTT
This sequence comes from Carex parvula, assembly GCA_025461045.1. Classification (NCBI taxonomy): domain Eukaryota; kingdom Viridiplantae; phylum Streptophyta; class Magnoliopsida; order Poales; family Cyperaceae; genus Carex; species Carex parvula. The sequence continues at coordinate 364,584 of JAJGRW010000197.1, forward strand.
TCTAAAGTCTCTTGAAAATGCATGAAACAGGCTGGAAATTGATTGAATTAATGTAGTACGAATTGCACAAGTATTCCACTGAATTGAAATATTGGTTGAATTTCTTGCTTCTCAAATAGAGATTAATTTTTTTTATATGCATTTGCAATAAATGACAGCATTATTTCTTCTTTTTTTCAAGGTTTCCTAAGAAGCTCCTTCAGAAATGCCAGAACACCCGGTACATCAACCGTCCATGCAACTGAAATAGGTTCGTATCCCGTCCAAGGGTTCGATGTATTCCACCTGCACCACAAAATAAACAATCTATGAGATCAAATCATTTTTGAACCCTGCAAATGGTTCTTAACTATAAGTTTCACTTTACCAATCCAAAATTAAATCTATTTATAATCTCTCCTGAAATATCAAGTATCAACCTCAGAAATCAGGAGAGAATGGATACAGTTTGGGGTGTTCATTGGATCCTGTTTATTGGGTTTTCAACCGAACCATTAAATTTTTTATTAAATGGTTTGGTTGTTTAGTTTAAATGGTTCAATTCAGTTGAATTTTTTTTAAACTAGGTTCTTCATATTTGGTTCGGTTTAAGCTCTCTTGTTTCGGTTCAACCAAACAAACCAAAATTTACGGGTTTCTTGGTTCAGTTGTTATTCGGTTGACAAGCTTAATCTGGTTGGTTCGGTTAGATTTTTGAAAACCGAATAAAATTTTGGTTTGATTATTTGAAAGAGATATAAAATAGAAATAGATAGAGTTAAGGATACAAAACAGTACAATTTCAAGCCTTGATCCATCAAAGTGTGGCCCACGCAAATGCCTTGAGTCTCAACTCTGACAACTGCCTTTTTATACGTGAAAAGATCTGGCCTCACTAATGCAGCAAAACTCACCGGGTCATGCAGAAATATCCCTGGTTTTATCGAAATCAAATATTCTTACCATTTAACAAAAGAAGCAAAGAAACAAAGAAACAGGAAAAATAAGTGGAACACTCCAATGTACCATTGAAGCCATCAGATTTGGCGTGCCAATCTCGATAGAACTTGCAGATGTTGCATATGAATTCAGCATATTTTCCTTTTGTGTTTCTTATCTCCAAAAGATCAGCATCTGCTATTAGTAAAACCAATTAATTTCGTTAGTTGCACATTATTTGCAACTCTACATAGAAATGAATAGTATGTGTGTAGCTAGTAAACCTCATGTATGGGAAAGGGGTGCTAAGCACCCCCTATAAATTGATTTTGTTCATTTTTGTCCTTTAAAATTTTTAATTTTTACAAAAAGTTATACTATTAGCCCCCCTAATAAAATAAAATTACAGAACACTTAGTAATCCAGCCAGCCTATCTCAATTTGTGTGTGTGTGTGAAATTCTTTGCTTGTTATGTGAGGAGTAGGCAAAAGCGTGACCTAAAAAGGCAACTTGAGTAGTGATGTTGATGCCAACAACAACAATTTCAGCACCAGATGTGAAAACAATATCCGCTGCTTCTGGATCACCATATATCTGCAATTAAATTTTCATAACTTCAAATTAATGCTTTAATAAAAAAAAATGAATAAAGTTATAGAACAAGTTGAAAAAAGTTAAAAAAAAATGTAATTAATTACATTAGCTTCAGCCGCAGGATTGACATTGCCGGCGCAGAAAAAGGCCCCGCCTAATATTACTACTCTCTTAACCTTCTTTGCAAAACTTGAGTCTCTCTTTATGGCCTACAAAAATAGGAATAATTTTATGGCCCCCTAGAAACATCAAAATATACTTAGTTTTTCAAAATAAGAAATATCTTAAATGCCCTCTAAATCATAAAAAGCCTGTATACTTTACCCTCTTCAAAATTAAAAGTATTTGAAAAAATATCAGATTTACTGTATACAAATTACAGATAATTTAATGTATACAGCAAATATGATATTAATTTAAAGGAATAACTAGGAAATATTTGACTTACCAGGGCGAGGTTAGTAAGAGGGCCTAATGCAAGAATAGAAACCTCGTTCGGGAATTCTGACACCTTATCAACCATGAATTCACATGCGCTTTTATCGACTTTTTGGGTCCTTGGTGGCGGCATTGATATATTCCCAAGACCATCAGATCCATGCACAAAATCTGCTACTCTTGGCTCTCCTCCCTTTATAAAAGTACAAAAAAAGTTTGCTTCAAAAATAAGAAAACTAAAAGATACTTTTATTTCTCTTTGGGTTCTATTCTCTCTGCCTGTTGCCATTATGTTTTTTGAGTGAGGCTATGGTACTATGCATAGCGCATATTGGTCCGTACTATGGATTAATATCTCCATATCAAAGTCCAAACAATTGATTTGAACCGTTCAACAAGATCTCCATATGAATGTGCTTGTAGATCAAATTTTACATTTTTTAGAATTTTTTTAATATTTTTTTAGATAGGTAGAAATCACTAGATCTAAAGATTCTAGACCATTCAAAAGTAGTGATTTTCTACCTATCTAAAAAAATAGCATAAAAATACTAAAAAATGTAACATTTAGCCTACAAGTACATTTTCATATGGAAATCATGATGAACAGTTCAGATCGACAACTTGGACTTTGAAAACGAAAAACATTGATCCGTAGTATGAACCAATCTACGCTATGCATAGTACCATAGCTCCGTTGATATTGAAACCAAAAGAAAATATCTCAGCTCATTTCCTGAAACCCTGAATTTTCATCGTAGGTTCAATTGAACCCAATCAATCCTGTGTTATTCAAATTGACCCCAGAAATCGTGGTTAAATGAATTACAGTGCTTCTAGTGTTTATGATTTCCTTGTACTAATTGGCCATGGAACCTTGGTGGGGGCCCGCTGGTTTAAAATAGTCATTAGATATATAGTTGGACTATCTATTGACTTCTCCAACACTGATTTCATTCACAGAAACAAAATTTCTTCATCTCCATGATATTTTTTTTACAAAAACAAAATTTATGGTTGTCATTTGTATGTTTCTTATTTCACTATATACCAATTAACTAACACAATGAATCAATCCAACAAAAACTGAAAACTAATGGCAGGGACTAACGGAACCGAAAAAAGAAATTTCGAGAAACTGGTACGAATTGGTGTACAGCTCAGAATAATTAATAGCTATTAGGCAATAATAAAGTTTAATAAGTGTTATTTAGAAATAAAGGGCATTTATTAAGAATAAAAAGAATTACCTTGAGGGGCTCAGGGCTGCCTTCCGCTACGGGGACCTCAGGATGTCCAGCTAACTCACACTATCCTTTTTCAGAGTTATACCAGCAATAATTACAATTAGCTGTATAAATTTTTATATAACATACATTACAAAAACATTTAAACTATATCACACCCCCTACAAAAGAAACAATTTTCAACATACTCTCTTGAACTATTTTCCAATAAAACTATTCCTTGTTGTGAATACAAAATGACCTTAAAGCCCCACTAGGTAAAATATATAATTTGGAGATGCTTTTTGTTGCAATTACATAAAAGCTACTCTTGTAGTGAGCTTATAAATAATGTTATAAGTTGAAATTAGTTAATCTTCAAGGCATTTGATGATTAAACTGGTACTGATAATTTGAGGAGGTATACGTACCAGCAGAAGGGCATTGCGAGTGGCACCTTTGGTGCTAACATTTCCGAAAATAGTTGTTAGACCTATCACTTCGATTTCTGATGCTTGAAATGCCATTAGTATTGCCATGCTATCATCTGTTAACAATCAATACATGCATAATTATAAATATATAATACTGTAGTATGATACACTCCTGAGATAAATTTGTGTGACCCTAAAGAACTAGAAACATCCCAAACAATGCTATATAATATGTAAAATATTATGTATATTTTCCGTTCTCTTGAAATAATGTAGAATATTTTTCCCATTTTTCAAGGGAAGGGTACTTCCAATCTGCACAAATTAAGAATAAACTTGGCACGAATTATATCTTTCAACAATAAATTGTTTAAAACAGCATCTTTATTTATTATTGTAGAACTTCAATCTAATGACAAGTGTTAGTTCTATGTCCATCTTTAAAAAAATCAATAATGCCAGAATCTGATGCAGTAACAGATAAGTAGATCATGAAAGAACAGATTTACCCCTCAGCAAATGACAAGGTTTACAATCGATCTAATTATCAAGAACTAGACCTTTTATTCTCTGAACTAATACTAGCCTTTCCTATTATTTATCATTTTCTTTTGCTTTAGTTCAGTTACTATTTTAGCATGATTTCTACCATCATATTACCATGCATGCAAGAACTTTGAACTTGTTAAACAGGAAATTGTCAAAATAAAAAAATTCTAAAGCTATTGGAAACCCAATTGGCGAAGAATCTTAACATTGATTAGAGATTATTATATTTTTAAGGTGGACCACGGAAATAATCAACGATTGTAGGCCAGGGCAAGGGAGTAAGGTAAGCACAGTCAAATTTTCGAAACTACAACTGAGAGAAAGCCAAATTGAGCACTATTCAAAGCACTAGAAGTTCAGTTCTCACGATGGCGACAATTGAGCAAAAAGAAAATAAAAAGAAAGAAACAAATTACCAATCCCTGGATCTGTATCGATGATAACCTTCTCCCGCTTAGACGATTCCTTGTTGATGCCTCCGTTCTCCATCTTACTTTGTGTGTGTGTGTGTGTGTTCGCGCGCGCGGGAAATAGTGTGTTCGTTTCTCTCTCTCCTCTCTCGCGTCACCAACGGAGCTTGAGAAAATCGAAGAGAGAACTTTATAAAAGGTGGAGATGGAGAGAGGAGAGGAGAAACGTAACTACTCTCTAATCTCTCTACTTGGTATAATAGTACGCATCATTTTTGTCAATAACAACTATGTTTGCACAGGATTTACGCAATGCTGACGTGTTGAACACCTGTGATGGATCTGGAATGGAACGAGAAGCGCTGTATAACTGTAGTTAAATTAGGTACATTTTTTGCGTGCCAAATAACCATGTCCGTTTTCCGCAATGTGTTATAAATGTCAAGAAGTTTTCCTATTTTATTTTTTATTTTAACTATCTCCCGTTTCCATAACTGGAGGTGTCCTGTTCCACCATCCCAGACTGAACGACTAACTGTACATGTAGATTGCAGTTAGGAAGACACTGGAGATGATATGCTGCTTGGGTCATTATTTATACAAATCACCCAACGAGGATGATAGTCTGCACTGGGCCTCATGTTCATTGATCTTCTGTGACTATAATTTTGTGATATTCGTGAGGCTAGGCTCCAAGAAAGATACTACTTTTATTAAATGACTATAATTCCGACAAAAAAGTATTACCAAATGAGGATTTATAAAAATCCAGTACTTATTTTATAATTTTAATATTATTTCTTTGTCCATGACAAAAGTAACAACTTCATGATTCGGGAAAGGTTCAACGGAGTGAAAAGTTCGTGATTCGGTCAGAATTATTTTTAGTTTTGCACTACCAAATAAAAAGAATAAAAAATAAAAATTCAGGATCGCATATGATACAAAACACAAAATTATATAGGACCATCAACATAAAAACACAAATCTTGAGAGTAAAAGCGTAATTTTACAGTCTTCTTGAAAGCACAAAAACATATAAAAACATAAATTACACAGTCAACACAAAAAATAGAAATATGTGTTTTGGAGCTACACGTGACTCAAGGCATAATTTTACCCTTAACTCCAACGCACGCATCAAAACTCCGGGTCTGGATCCCCTGAAGTAACTCAATTTTTGGGTTTTGGATCGAGACCGTCCGATTTGAATCCGTCGCTCGGGATCGCCTCAAAATTTGAATCTGTCGCTCGGGATGTGTGTGCTCCATTTCGGGATAGATTGTCACGGATTCGAATCGGACGATCCCGATCTAAAACCCAAAAATTAGGTTACTTCACTGGATCTGAATTCTCAAAACTCCAGCATTCTCCCGAGTGACAGAGCGATGAATTTGTCTGAATTAAACTCGTAAAGTTCGTGTTACCATCTTATTTGTTGATTGATTCGTAGTTAGCTCAAATCCGAAGTATTCGCGAATCTTGTTACTATGTTCATGGCACTGATAATTAAACATGCACTACAAACAAGTCACAAAGTAATGGTTAGAGAAGATCATAAAGTGTCTAGAAGAAAGGGATGGTAAAGTCTAACGTGGCTCCATGTTAGTGGACCCCAGTTTCCAGTTTGGACTCTCGTCTCTATCGATCTCTGGTGCTAACTATCTCTATCATGGGAGAAATGACCATTAAGGGCACCTACTTACTTACGTGGCAGTATCTTTTTCGTTGAAGCTTCGTTAGGTCCGTATCAAGTCGTAGGTTTGACAAATTAAGGGATAGTATTGTTGGAAAAGTAACAAAGAATTTGCTGCTGCATTTGGATGAAAAATGGGTTAGTGAGAAAGTTAATTTCAAAATTAATAATAGAGATTTTGTTATGTTAGTAGAATAGTGAGTTAATTTAGGGAAGACAATATATGGTATGTTTGGATGTGTTAAGATTATTCGAGAATAGAAGCTATTCGGAATAGCAATGTCTATCAAAATAACATTTTTGTCATTCGGAATAGCTAGAATAGTTACTATTTTTTATTTATTGTAAATATTGGAATAGCTACTATTCGGAATATGAAGAGAGAGAAAAAATACTTTATTCTCGAATTTCCACCAACACAGTCCCGAAATGATAAAATTGACACCACTTCTACTATTACACATTGTGACAATTCGTTTTGAGATCTCACTTGCCTATATTTTCTCTTAATTAACACCTTGTTAACATTATTTTTTCTCGGTTACAGCTATTCGCTATTTCAAATAATATTTTTACTAATATGAATAACACCATTTCCACACTAATCTGAAAATCACTATTTTTTTTCTCTATTCTCATTTACTAATCTCAAATTTCACTATTCTAACTTCCAACCAAACATACCACAAAGAATAGTTGGTAACTCTTGATCCAAATATGAATTCATTTGATAAAATAGTGTTATTCTTGGATTAGCTCTACTCTTACTCCAATCAAATACACGAATAGTGTTAGTCGTATAAGTGTTAGAACAATATTATATATGAATTTAAAATATATTTTTTTATAAAAAATGTGAAAATATTATATGCGAACAAATTTATTATAGATGAATTACTAGTAGTAGTAATAATAATAATAATAATAATAATAATAATAATAATAATAATTCACCTTTTCTGACGCATCAACATGCAACGTGGTAGGCAATCGTTGTGCGATTTTATTCTCACAATTGTTAACATCACTGTTCTTCCTTCATTATTTAATATCCACAATCAACCCTTTATTATTGGGTATCTTGAGTTAGTTGTGAGTGTGTGTACGAGCTTCACTAATAAATTGTCCAAGGCGAAAGCTTTGCTAATAATTGTTCTGAACTCTCAGTTCCCAAATAATAACATGCCACGTGTTATAAAGGGTTGGGCCCTGGAGCATGTCATTAGGATCAAAATGAAAATTTTGACAAAAAGGGCCTTAGTCGGCCCAATAGGAAAAATTACGAGGAGAACCTGAAACCTACAATTATGTAATTTATGCAAAAGGGCCCAAAGTATTAACATTAATTGTAAAACTAGCGCAATTTAGTATATGAAAAGGTGTTGAACTTGGAACTACAATTATATAAAGATAATGGTTCTCTTTATTGACAGGAGAAATGACCAATTTATTGAAGGAATTGAGAAAATGGAAAAAAGAGAGAGAAAAGAATAGGGACTTGAGCCGCTTCAACTTTTGAAGAAAGAAATAGATAATTTGATTTTTTTTTAAATGAAATTAAGGGCCTATGTGAAATAATAAAAAAACAAAACAAAATTTGGAATAGACTTCTATTTCACTATTCCGATCAAGTGTGGTTGAAGGTGAAAAATAGAGAATAATAGATGAGTTGAAGAGTAAACAGTTATAGTGCAACAGGAGATAAGAAGGGATGAAATTGTAATTATTTTTTATGGCTCATGTGACCCACAAAACAGGGCGGGCATAGGTCTGATTGTTTATGAACCGGTACTTGGACTCACAACGGTTCAGTACCGGTCGGTACATGCCACAGATGCATTTCACACGGAAGCCATTGCGCTCTGGCAAGCAATTAATTCAGCACATATCGGGTCCAACGGTGGGTAACCAACAACTCAAGGCAAACCTTTTTTCTGATTGTCTACATCTGGTACGGGCTATCAATGGTGGAAACATTGAGGATGTGCCATCATGGAGGGCAAGAGAGGTGGTGGGGCAGTGTGAAAATTTATAAGTCAGACAGCGGGAAGATTCAAGTTGACGCACATTACAAGGGAGGCAGTCACGGTACCGCATGGACTGGCAAATATAGCAAGAAGAACGGGACGGGGGTTCACTGGTACACCTCATGAACAACTGGCATGCATGACAGGCATCTCCACTGTATTAGATACGGGGTTCTTTCTCAGGACAGGGGAGTGAATTAACAATGGAGCATTGCAAAATTAATACGGTCTGCAAGGAAGGGTGATATGTGGTTTTAAAACTTACGGAATTAGGGTCGCTGTTTTTCTCTCTTTTACTATCTTTCTTTTATGTAAATCTCGGTAGTTGCTCTTCTGTTATTCTCATTTCTTTAGATGTTCTCTTTTAGGTACGATTCCGGGTTTTTGATTAATTTCGGAATTTAGTTTACACTTATTTTCGCTTCTTATGTAATGGGTCCAATTTCCTGGAAGTTTCAATAAATATATGCCTACGGACTTCAACTCAAAAAAAAAAAAGAGTGTAAACAGTTGGAGGTGCTGGGAAGCAATCCTTTAGAAAATGAATCTTATCCGTTAGAACAGGGGTACTAATTGAATCAAGACCGTTGGATTCATAATATTAATTATTCAAAATCAGTGAACTTTTCATAAAGACTTGGAGCAGTTGGTCTAATTTGAGAGTTGAATGTATTATCATTCAATTGTGGAGCCCACCAAAACCATAACCTCTGGATGAACACACATAAATAGACCAGGTCTACACGGATCTTACACCGTCTCCAGAGACCCATAATAGCTTAGCCGCCTTTAAAATCACTGACACGTGGTCCAACTTTAGCGTCATAATTATTTGTATACAATCGTCTTCTCTAGTCTCTGCTCAACCCTTTGAAATCAAACCCGAGCCATATTTCCCAATTCATATACTCTAAGGTAACATAATATTTCTGTTTAAATCAGGACCGTCCGATCAGAATCTACACGATATTATTGGAACCGGATTCTGATCGGACGGTCATTATATTAATAGAAATTTTCTGTTACCTCAGAGGATATTACTCGGCCGTTTTTTCCCTACCTCTCACTCTCAAGTCTCATCACTAGACAAACAACTATGGCGTCTCATCCTTTCTCTCTCTAATCGAACCCCCATCTCTCTCTCTTGCTTCTCTGAGTATGAAGCGATCTCTCCGTATCCCTCTTGCTTTCTCTCTCCTCTTCGCCATTCTCTCTCTCCTCACCCTCCTCTCCTCCCGCTCCGTAACCTTCTTCCATCCAAGTAACCGTGTGTTCTATTGGGTTGCAAGGCGCAACCAATCGTACAGTGTACTACCATCTAACCTCACAGCTGAGCTCCGTCGTTTAGCAAATTCGGATCCGGGTGGAGAATCCATGAAAAAGGGAATCCAAGACCTGTTAGAAGGTAACCTCCCGTTAAGCAGAGATCAAGTGCGTAGACACGAGCCGTATACTCACCCTCGGTTGAGGTGGGACCCTTGGGACAGTGACCATGTGCCCCACAGACTCCGCTCACCGAAGGATTATAGAAATCGGATCCGGGTCGTACCGGAGCTCCGTAGACTCCTCAGAACCCGCCTCTGGTCACACAACAAAAGGTACAATCTAAGCGAACTGTTATACCTCCCTATTGGAGTTGAATCGAGACCCGGTAAGAGGCACTCGTCTTGTGCTGTAGTTGGCAATAGTGGTATCCTTTTGAATTCAAACCATGGTGAAGAAATTGATAAGCATGATTTGGTAATTAGATTAAACAATGCGAGGATCAAAGGATATGAACGACACGTAGGATCCAAAACGGGTTTGTCGTTCATCAATTCTCATATTTTAATTCAGTGTGCAAGACGGGTCGGTTGCTTTTGCCACCCGTATGGCGAAAATGTGCCCGTTTTGATGTACTTCTGTTTAGCAAGTCATTTTATCGACTACCTTGCGTGTAATTCGACTTCTGGCCAAAACCGGGCGCCATTGCTCATAACGGATCCGGGTTTCGATGCCTTGTGCGCAATAATTGTAAAGTTCTATTCTTTGAAGAGATTTGCTGAAGAAACCGGCCAAATGGGTCAGTTACTTGCTGATTGGGGAAAGATTCATGATGTGAAATTGTTTCATTACTCTTCAGGATTTCAAGCTGTGATGGTTGCATTAGGAATTTGTGATAGAGTTAGTTTATTTGGATTTGGAAAGTCAGATAAGGCGCAACACCATTACCACACGAATCAAAAGAAAGAATTGGATTTACATGATTATTTGGCCGAGTATATGTTTTATCGAGACTTGGCAGAGAGGCCGGAGGCGATTCCTTTCTTGACCGATCTTGGATTTAAGGTTCCATTGGTTCTGATTTATTTGTGAGTAGTTACAAAACAGGATGAAAAATTTAGGCATTACTTAGGGTTTAGGTTTAGGGTTTTGAAAATTTTGCTAGGTCTTAGTTAAAACATAGAGTAGTTCCTATTTTCAATATGATTTTTGTTCTTTGCAAACAAAAAAATTGTATAAAGACTTAATTTCTAAGTTCCACGCAATTGCTATAATTTGATTAGACCTTTGTATTCATTTTGTTTTGAAATTAAAACTCAATTATATATATAGCTGTCACTACATTAGTACATCTTATCAGTTCAATGCATCAATGTTTTACACATTATGATACATGAGTGAGGCTACGGTGCTATGCATAGCACGGATTGAGTGCGTGCTACGGCTCAAAATTTGATTTTTCAAAATCCTAACGGTCGATCCGAACCGTTCAACATGATTATAAAATGAATATGTACTTGCAAACCAAATTTTACATTTTTTCGAATTCTTTTACTATTTTTTTAGATAGGCTGTTTTTGGATGGTCCAGAATGTTCAGATCAAGTGATTTTCGAAAAAATAGTAAAAAAATTCGAAAAAATGTAAAATTTAGTTTGCAAGTACATATTCATTTTATAATCATGTTGAACGGTTCGGATCAAGCGTTAGGATTTTGAAAAGTCAAATTTTGAGCCGTAGTACGGACCCAATTGGTGCTATGCATAGCACCGTAGCCTCACTCATGATACATTGATTGGTACCAAACCATCCTATTGGTCATGTACCAGTATAGGTATAGATCAAAATACACTTTTATGGAGTATAGGTATAGTTAAATTAAAACCTAATATTGAAGTAAACCAAAAATACCAAATGTCACTTACCAAAAAGAGAAGGAAATGAAGAACAGCAAAAATAAAAATAGTAATAAAAGAGAGAACAAAGGAGAGAATAGATGACAAAGAATGTAAGTACCTGATGTAATTTTTACTTAAATGAGGGTTTTATTGCATATAGATTGATGTTCACTTTCACTCTGGTTTAATAATATGATTCTGTGTTTGAAGGCACTTTCTCTTTTAAGATTTGCAGTAGCTTTCTCTTTTGGAACCAACTTAATATAATAAGCTGACACTCATCAGTGCACTTATTGGGTGATCTTCACATAAATAATATTATCTTTTTAACTTTTGCACTACTTATAAACTATTTAAAAGATTGTTGCAGACAACAAATATGACTCATAAATATAGAAAATTGGCAATAGTATTTAGAGAAGATTCTCATTTTTTAGAGATTGACCAGCAGTTTAACTTGAACTCTTCCTGTTGAATAATTTATTGAGGGGTATGGTCATAGAATGAGAAATTTTGGAGGGCATGTACAAAAAACAGTGATTTTCTACTCATCTAATAGTAAAAAATTCTAAAAAATATAAAATTTAAAATACAAAAAAACAAAACTATTTACAGACTAATGTGTGCTATGCAGAGTACCTAGCCTCACTCCATAATAACAGATGATGATGATATGACGTGTAATAACGTGCGTTTGTGTATCGTGACACGTAAAAAATCAATACATATAAAATTCACACATTAATTGTTATCCCAATATCATACCAGTTACACATAAAATTCACACATTAATTGTTGTCCCAGTATGATACCAGTTACACATAAAATTCACACATAAATTATCGTACTAAATATAATATGACTTACTCACAAAATTCACACATAAATGTTCTCTCAGAAAATACATCATACCAATTGCTTACACATAAAATTCACACGTCGTCCCGACTTGCCAAGAACTGATCCGTCGCCACCTAACATTTCAAATTCTCCATCGGGAAGGAATTCATATCCCCCGAGTTAACTCAAATTTGGAGTTTAGCTTTAGACCGTCTGATCTGCTTTAGCAACCGCTTCGAATTCTGGTCGGAACGGTCCAGATCTAAAATCAAAATTCGAGTTACTTGAGAGGATTAGGACTCATCGGAAAGTCCGACCGTGGATGAACCAGGTCCAACATGACAATGGGAACCACAATTCAGAAAACAAGGTCTCTAGTCTTAGATCTGGACACTCGAACTTAGAATTTATCCTTTCCTTTTCTCTCATCTCCTTTCTTTCCTTTCTCTCTCGTCGCTCCCGATTCCTTGCCTCTCAGTTTCTAATCCTCTCTAATCACGCATCATAAACAAATCGATATACCTTCAATGCATAAACAAGTTTCCCCAACTCCATCTAGGTTTAGGCTTAGGATTAAGGTTACTACTGCTTCACTCGCCGTCGTCAAACCCTAACTACTACTGGTTGCATTCGTTCCCGCAATGGAAACCAAGAACAGGGAAGAAGAAGCCACTCCTGATTCATGGGAGACAGCCGATCTGGAGGAGAGTGTTAAACGTCTCTTTATCTCCTCTCGAAAGAGCAACTCTGATTCTCCTCCTCCTCCGCCACCACCGCCTCCTCCTGGGGCCGTGGATTCGACTCCAGTTCAGCCTACAGAGGAGGCAATAGCTCAGGTGGATCAGTTTCTCAAGGAGGCGCTGGAGAAACCTCGTGAGCGGATATCTGGTAAAATAATGTGTGCTTTCTGATGCTATATAACTATCCAGAGCATTAGTTAGTTGATATGCATAGTGAAAGATTTTTTCCTTTTTTGTCAACCTTTTAATTGTATTTGCCAGTATATATTAGATATTAGAGTGTATTTGAGACCTGTTGATGAAATTTGGAGAGAGTTACAGATAGTAGGCATTATCTGGTATTACTTGAAGATCATAGTTCTACTGTTTCCTCTTACATTCATTAAATTAAACTGCATTTATTTACTTTAAGTTGTGTTGTTATGCAAAACTACCTACCAAATTTACATGGTGGTATATAGATTTCTTATTAGATGCAAATGTAATATCAAATTTACATGGAAGGTTTTTCCTTTTAACAGTTTTGAGGATGGAACAGGACATTGAGAGGTTAATACGAAACCCTAGAGAAATACAAATTGAGTTCACCGCACTGCCCACCTCTTACTTACGACTTGCTGCACACCGACTTGCGCAACACTACTCCCTACAATCAATTGCCATACCCGATCCGATAACACTTGACGGGTCCGGACCCGGGTCTCGGATTATAATCCGTAAAATCACCACTGATTGCCGATTGCCTACAGTTCGACTTGCTGATATACCCGTCAACCTACCACAGGAGGACACGAGTTCTGTACTGGTCAAACTTGCAATCAAACCAAGGCAACACAGAAACCTGCACGGATCTGGCCTCGGCGGAAGCTCATCTAGGTCAAATTTTCCGAAAACTGTGGAGGAGAGAAAAGAAGAGTATAATAGAGCACGTGCTAGAATATTTAATGATGCTAATTCTAGTGGTAGTAGTGGCACAGTTAGTAAACCACGTGATGAACCAAGATTGCCGGATAGCCTTGACAATTGCGGGTTTGTAGAACCAGATTTGGATGAGACGTATGAACTTGCCAGTAATTTTAATTCAAGTACGAGTTCGAATTTGAATTCTTTGGCAAATAGAGGGAGTAACAGTAGTGGTAGTAATAGGAATATGGGTGAGAGTGAAGCAGGGTTAACCCGGACCAGATCTGGTGGGTCCCGGGTTGCCATATTTAGAGACCGAGATATTGATCGAAAGGATCCTGACTACGACCGCAGTTATGATAGGTATCTCTCTCTCTCTCTCTACTTACTTTTGTGTGACATTTCATGACATAGTATTATATTTGATAGCACCAACGGTTTTACCTATTCCCTTGTTGGATTGATAATAGTAATGAATTAGCAAAATTGACAGCAAAATTGGGTCTTCTACGGAATCATGATTTTAGGTGTTAACCAGAGCATTTTTTGTGGCTTTGGATGTTATACAGATATGTGAAGAGGTTTGATCCGGGTTTCGGGTACAGTGGCGGGTCATACCCGATGCAACCGCTTTATGTGCCAGCTGTCAACTACAACACAGAGTTCCCCCAGCTTGGGTCCGCTCCTCGTCCTGCTCATCAGCTCTCCATTGACTCACCACAACAGGTTGTTATTACTTCTCACAAAATATTGTATAATTTCATGTGTTCCTACAGAATCCAGATATCACGCATAGCCTTGTAATAGTACTTAAGTGGTAAGCATCGCTTATTTATGCAGAGATAAAAACTTAAGACAAGCCATTTTGTTTTTGAAGTAAACGATGAAAGGAGGATACAAGAAGATACTTAGTGTTTAGTATACATGGTATTTTCTATGGTTTTATATGGTTTGCATGGTACCTGTACATTTCACAAAGGATACTTATGAAATTACCTTTACTTAGTTTGGATATAAGGCATTCTTAGAGTACTTCTGAAATTACTGATTTTAGTAAAATATATGTTGTAAATGTTTTGTTTAGTATTGAGTACTGAAAATTACCTACTACCTAGGCTCGATCGGTGTCTCCACACATGCATGGTGGGCCATGGTCATCAGTGGCTCACCCGCCACCTCAGCAAGTGGGGCAACTTACCATGCCATACCACCCTTCTCATCATGAAGCCATGATTGCTCATCAATTTAATGCCACAAGCCCTATTAGTGGGGGTGGTGCGCCAGGTGTCAGGACGCCAGTGTACATTCACTCTCCACAGTACACTGTGTCAGGTAGACCTGGTGTATCCGTCTCCTATGTGTCCTCTCACGAGCTCATGCAACCTTTCCTCCAGGTACCTTTTTTTTTGTTACAACTTATTTACTATTTGTAGGAGTGAGGCTATGGTACTATGCATAGCGCATATTAGTCCGTACCATTTTCGAATTCCAAACAATCGATCCGAACCATTCACTATGATCTGCATGTGAAAATGTATTTGTAGTTCAAATTTTACTTTTTTCAGAATTTTTTTACTGTTTTTTAGATAGGTAAAAAATCACTTTATCTAAAGAATTCTAGACCATTCAAAAGTAGTGATTCTGTACCTATCTTAAAGAACAGTAAAAAAATTGTTAAAAATGTAAATTGTAATATGCCAGTACATTTTCATATGAAAATCACGTTGAACGATTCAGAATGACTATTTGTACTTTAAAAACGAAAATTCTGTGGTATGTGCTATGCATAGTATCATAGCCTCACTCCTTTTTGTATTGTTAGCTCCTGTTAAAGGAAGGTTAGTTCAAAGAAGTGTGTTTCGTATTTCTTTCTTCCATAACAGCTTCTACTTCATTATATCTGTTAAAGTAAGCCCCTGGTGTTAAGGAGATCTTACTTAATGTATACTTTTACACATTAAAGAATTGTGATTGTTAAAAAAAACGACTATGAAGAAAGTACCACTTGTAAGAATAGATAATGCCATATTAGATCTCCTTCTACTAACTATAGTGTTTTTAAGGCCAAATGATAAAAATGGATTGGTTGAAGTGGATCACATATCACTGTTTTTAATTATATCAAGGTTTTCCTGCAATTCTGTTTTTTTAGAAATACTTCAGTAAGCTCATGCTTTATAAATAAATGACAAAAGATCCTTTACCTTCTTAATAATTGCCAAAGAAGTCCACACAAATAGTAAACCTCCCTACTGTGGAGTAATTTTGAACTTAAAATAAAATAAATTTCTGTCATTTGATGAAGCGCGTATGATGATATTGTAATTGTAATTATGTTTTTTTTTCAAAACAATTTTGTCACTCTATGAAATTCTTTTTCAACGTATCCAAGAACTAGGATTCTTTTATTTTTTTGGTAATCATTGGCAAAATAAATCTTGTTATTATACAAAGTGAATGATGATATTATCATTGTAATTTTTTTGTTTTTTCATATCAAGTTTTCTCACTCTGAACTTATCAAAGAACTCAAGGGGCAGATTTGCAAATGTGTCTTACTATTGTTTTACTGGGTTTACTATTGTAACAGGCACAGCCGCATCAGCATCAGCATCCGCATCCGCATCAGCATCAGCATCAACAGCAACAGCAACAACAAGACGGTAATTATGGATTCGCCCGGCCCCGGTAGTGGGGCCTGGCCATGCCTGTGCCACTCTCTGTCTTCCAGCTCAGCAATTCAACAGTATATCATTTTTGGCTGGTAGTGGTGCAGGCATGAAAATGCTCCGGGCGGGGCTGCCGGAATATCATCTGATGTTCCCCCTCGGTTAACAAGAGACAGAGTGAGAGAGTGATGGACGGAAGGAGAGGGAAAGAGAGAGAGAGAGAAGGACGGAAGGAGATGGAGAGATCAAGAGAGAGAGAGATTGCACTAGTGTTTTCTTGCTACTTTAAGGTGCAAATTACAAGAGAGGGAATATTGTGCCACTGTCTCCTTTCACCAAAAGGTACACAATTTAATAGCTTACCAGATGTTTCTCAGAGCAGTATATTTCTTAGAGTGAGGCTATGGTAATATGCATATTATGGATCAACCTGTGCTATGGATCCATATCTCTATTTTCAATGTTAAAGTAGTCGATCCAAACCGTTAAATATGATCTCCATATGAAAATGTACTTTGGAGAGCAAATTTTATATTTTTTTAGTATTTTTTTAGAAAGGTAAAAAATTACTGTTTTTGGATGGTTGAGAATTATCAAATCAAGTGCTTTTCTACTATCTAAAAAGAGTAGTAGTAAAATTCTTAAAAATGTAAAATGTAGTCTACAAGTACAATTTCATATGGAGATCACGTTGAATGGTTGAGATTGACTATTTGGACTATAAAAATGAAAATATTGATCCATAGTACAGATTAATCTGCGTTATGCATAATACTATAGCCTTACTCATTTCTTATCATATACTTCTACAGCAACCCTTGCTGAGAATACAGATAAAGTGGTTTCAATAACAAAATAAGTTACTAACAAGGAGTGCTTGTGTGTTTTTCATGCTTCGTTCAATTAATTTTGTAATAGTTTCCTTGTTGGTTTATCAGAGGCAATTTTTCTTGTTTGTATGCTGGGGCCTTCTAGTCCTTTTGCCTCTTCTGGTGACAAAGTGGCACAGTGCGTGCTTTAGGCACAGTAACTTCTCTACTTTTGGAGGTTCTTAAAACAAAATGGGAATAATTGTTTGTAACATATGAATTAACTAGAAGCCTAGTCTTTTTTGCGGTGATGGCCGTGAGGCCTTTGTGTGGTCACTTTCTTTGCTAGTTGGATGGATGTTATGTGTGTTTCTATGTTTTGAGTTGCTATTATTAGTTCTATGCTTTGGTGGAAATAGTGAATTAGTAACTCTTAATTTGTTACTTTTTTTTTCTTTTTTAAGCTAAGAATTAAGAGGTAGTTTTTTTGAAGTTTGGATTTTTTATGGATTTTTGTCCATAAAAAGTGTTTTGTTAATTCCCTCTGAAATTGCCAACTACACTACACACTATAAAAAGGCCCGTTTTTGTCATAGGTTTCCTTTCAAAAAAAAAAAATAACATATGATAATATCTAATAAATCAAACCCCCAAGTAATATAGGAATTAATTTTAGTTAACTTATCTTTATTAATTTATAAAATTAGGATATAAACAATATTCAACGGTTGCTATAGGGACCGGAGATCTTGTTATTTTCTATGCAAGTACTATTAATTTGTTGCAAAAATTGACAAATTTTAGAACTGCCAAGTTGGCATCATTGCCAAGTATAATCTATCTCTAGTTTCTAAAAAAAAACAAAAAGAAAATCAAGTTGAATTGGATTTGTATAGTTCTCTTAATATATTCTAAGTACAAATAGAGCCGACATTTTTATTAATATCCAAAATTAATTACAAAATATTAATTATAGCTGGGTATTTTTGAAAATGTCCAAATTGGCTATTAAATGGTCAGTTGAGAATTTTTTTTTGAGATATTTGGTAGATTACTTCGTTTGATGTATAATTAACATAATTATATTATAATACGCTAAATTACTTGAAATTAGGTTAAATTACGTTAAAATACGCTAAGAGTGACAATATCTTCACTGAGAAGGCGAAAACGATGACAAAACTTCATACGGCCAAAAACGGCCCTCGAGTGTCCGATTCCAGCAAATGATAACTTTTTAGAGAACTTGTGAAAAAAATGCATGCATCAGTGACTGCTATGCCGTTTTTCAAATTCAGAATTGTCAAAAAACAAAAGGAAGAGCCTCAAAACTTGAGTTGAAGTTTTCGATTAAAATTTTCATTTCTATTATTCGATCTAAGTAGCTCAGTAAATTGGTTATATAATGAACTTGTAGAATATCATTTTTTACTATTTTTTATTTTTTTACTATTTTTTATGACTTGTGAAAAAAGAACAAAATCGGCCAAATTTAGCGTAATTTAGCGTAGTTTAGCGTAATTTAGTGTATTTCAGTATAATAAACATAATTACCGTAATTTAGCGTTATTTTAGGTTAAATTAGCTTAATTTATCGTAATTTGTATTTTTAGTGTAATTTAACATAATTTCAAGTAATTTAGGTTATTTTGGAATATCAAAAGAAGTAATTTAATAAATATTTGAAAAAAAAATTCTCAACCGGTCATTTAATGGCCGGTTGAGAAAAAATAGTCGGTTAAGAAAAAAAGAGAACCGGCCATTAAATGGCCAGTTTGGACATTATAAATACTCAGCTAACATGAGAATATTTATTTATTTGTAATTAACTTTGGATATTAATAAAAATGGCGGCAAATAGAGCGTCCCCTTTCAAAATTTCAACATTCATTGTAATTCTACCAGATATGACGAGCAATCACTTTCAAAATCATCGCCTTTCTAACGCTAAAAAGAAAAAGAAAAATAATCAAATGCTTTCATCCTTTGGTGTGCTGGGCAAAAATTGGTACGGCCTTTTGTTGGCGCATTCATGGTAACAAATTTTCACTTAAAAAGCAGTCGAATGCAAAAAAAAAAAAAACGAAAATGATCAGTACACAACAAGTTGTTGTTTTGTGTTGTGGTTCTTATTAGCGTTAGTATTATATGTAATAACATTTGGTCTGGAACTGGAACAATAGTTACCTACAACTCAAAATGAAGATATTATGATTTGAGGAATATATTTTTCCCTATATGATTTTCTGAGTACTTTTACGTTCTTCAAAATAATAATAAAAAATTATTCCTCCAAAGCAATTTCAAAAAGCATCTAAAAATCTAAGGGTGTAAATGTAATCCAGATTTATTCCATGCTAATTTGGGATAAGAAATTTAACATCCTCCTCATTTCTTTCCTTTCTTTCATTTTTCTTTTTCTTTTTCTTCCTAAGAAACAGAGCAACCGCATTTCTAATATTTGAAGATTACTTTCAGGTACAATGCAATTAGAATATGTTATAATAATTCACTTAATTATTTTCAAATTTCTCATTTCGAGGAAATATCTCATCTCGTCTTAGCATGGCTGAAAAAAAATCTAACTATTGAATTGTCAAATATATAACTAATTTAATTTAACTCGTCAGATTTATTTTATATTAAAGTTAGGTGTTGGAACAGCCGACATTTTTATTAGGGAAAATTTCCAGTGTGTCCATTCAAACTTTCAAAATAGCTATTTTTCTCATAAATATATCATAATATCCAATATTCCCATCTAAACTTAATTTTCTTTCTTCTATCCCCATTTATTTATTTTGTTTTTCATTTAATTATTTTCAAAATTGTATTGACTAATTTACCCTTTCATTTAATTATTTCTTCTTTCCTTCTTCCCAAACCATCAAACACCTTTGCTTTCAATTATTTGATTCAATCGTACCTCCGCTAAGAGGGACATCCTCTGAAGCACCTCTTCGGCTCCTTGTTCAGTTACTCTCTTCTGAAGCTCAACCCAATCATCACACCTTCCCTTCTTTTCTCAAATCCTCTGTTAAGATAAATTGATATTTGATCTTGTGTCAAAATTGAGAGTTGGGTCAATCACCGCCATAATTGGAGGTAGACTCCATAGGAGCTGGGGCTGAGTTTGAGCCATCAAAGCGATAGCTTGTAGCCTTGTGATACTGGGAGAGTGTGGGAACTCTAGAAGAGAAAATATTCTCTTAATCCAACCTCATGGTTATCTTATGATTCAAAGTAAATTGACATGAGTTATGAAAGTTTGAGGTGAACTGAGGTTACAGATAAGCCTTCTACTACAAGCGGGGTTGCCATTCATGGCCAATGGGTTCGTCAAGGCCTTGTATTGGAATAATAAAGTTTATCATTGCACATAAAGAACAATAAAGTATTTATCACCGCCATGATTGGAAGCAAACTTCATAGGAGCGAATAGAAGGAAAGAACCGGAAAGAAGAAAGATGAAGAGTCTTAATAATAAAAGGGTAAATTAGTCAGTACAATTTTGAAAATAATTAAATGAAAGATAAAATAAATAAAAGGGGATAGAAGAAAGAAAATTAAATTTAGATGGGGATATTGGATATTATGATATATTTATGGTGAAATTGGCTATTTTGAAAATTTGAATGGGCACACTAGAAATTTTCCCTTTTTATTAATATTCAAAGTTAAATAGAAATTAATAAATATACCTAGGTCCTCTCTGTTTTGATAAAAATATCCCTACCAGCCATTTTATAGCCGGTTTTGAATTTTTTTGCCTACCGGTCATTTAATGGCCGGTACCCTTAATTTTTTTTTAGAGACACTATGAAGAGCAAGATGCTGAAATCTAACACTAAAAATTTGAATTTTTTGTTTAAATATTTGTTAGATTACGTCTTTTGATATATAATTAGCATATTATACTAATATACGCTAAATTACTTGAAATTATGTTAAATTACGCTAAAGAACACTAAATTACGTTAAATTACACTAATTTCGCTAATTATACTGAAATACGCAAAATTATAATAATTATACTGAAATATGCAAAATTCCGCTAACATAATTTCAAGTAATTAAATTCACTAGCCGCATGCGAACACTAAACTACGTTTTTTTTTGAGATACTAAGTTTTAACAATTTCACTAGTTCAGATTGATCCAGTTGAATGTGATTCAGGTTTCCTATCCTTCATAATCATCAGCCGCATACAACACTGTCACTAGCCGCATACGGGTCGTTGTGTTTCTACCAATGATAAAAAACTTTAACTCAATTTTTGAGGCACTAAACGATTTTTTTTTGCAATTTTGATTCTTTGGGGATGAACCTGAGGGCGCCATTGCCCCCGTCTCGTCCCAAGCTTTCCGAATTGGGATCGTCCGCGCAAATTCAAGTTTCCTATCCAAAGTTATGACCGTTTAAAGTTTAAAAAAAAAAAATGATGCTTTCGTGCAAAAACATCGATGATGCACCGATGCTTTATGCACGGCTTAACGACGGCAGAAGTGTATTGATGTTTCATTACAAAAACATCGGCGACGCACCGATGTTTTTTTAGCACTATCCTGCTTAATTACCAATGCTAAGGCTAATAAAACATCGATGTTTCATTACAAAAACATCAGCGATGTACTGATGTTTTTTTAGCACTATCCTACTTAATTGCCAATGCTAAGGCTAATAAAATATCGATGTTTTTTTAGCACTATCCTACGTAATTTAGCGTAATTTAACATAATTTAGCGTAATTTAATGTAATTTTAGTGTAATTCAGCGTAATTTAACATAATTTCAAGTAATTTGCGTATTTTAGTATAAATATGCTAATTATACATCAAAAGAAGTAATCTAACAAATAATTTAAACAAAAAATTTGAATTTTTAGTGTTAGATTTCGGCATCTTGCTCTTCATAGTGTCTATAAAAAAAAAAAATTAAGGGTACTGGCCATTTAATGGCCGGTAGGCAAAAAAATTCAAAACTGGTCATAAAATGGCCGGTAGAAATATTTTTATCGAATCCCAGCTGATCTGGGTATATTTATTAATTTCTATTTAATGTTGGATATTAATAAAAATGTCGGTCGAAAACTCTCTACACATTATTTTTTCTCGTACGGAAAAAATACAAGTAGATAAGAGAAAATGCGGCCAAGAGTATAGAAAGTGCGAACGAAACCTCATAAAAAAGCTTTAATCAACCATAACAATTGATATTAATTGAAACAATTGACTTAGTGAAATAGTGATACAATTGAACTTATTTTTGAAAGAGAAATATGAAGGTCTAGCATATTCTATTGACAGGGTCATTATATATTGATATAAAAAGTGCACAGTAGATAAATGAAAAAAAGAAAAGAAAAGAAAAGAAAAACTTAAAAAAATTACAAACCAACTAGCTGGTGGATGCGTGTAAACAACGCCTGTAACATATTCTATTTTACAGAACCTTTTTGTCAATATAAATGTTCGTGAGCAAGGCTCACTGACCTTAAAGATCTATTGATTGATCTATTTTTTTTAGAAAACATTATCATATTATTATTTGCATAATGAACTACTTAAGTTTAAAAAAAAAAATACAAAAAATATAAAACATAAAGATAGATTTCCATGAGAGCACCAGGCGCATAGCTCCACATATACCACATAGTACATCTTCTATCACTAAACATAGATTTCCATCAAGCTTCTTCAATGACGAATTTGACCTCACTCCACAGCTGGAAAAATCACATTAATTAATGCAATTGCTTGAATTATATATACTGCACAAAAGAACCGTGATGCTATTATATGCTATGACTCTGAATATGTGTATTTTCAATCAGTCGGGTTTAATTTGATCCTCGTTTCCTTTTCAACATCTATGATGGCTACATTCTTTGTACCGGTGGATAGCCAAAAATTGTATGACAAAATACCTCAACGAACAAAAGACAAGATTACTTTGTTATTGTGATGTAAACCATGCATGGTAAACATGTTGCTGATATTAATTACTCTCAGTTATTAGTATTGTAGAAAAATCAATCTTGTCACACCCCAAACTAGAATTTTCCGGATTAGGATGTGATCAATCCCCGCCTCGTGTCTAAAAATCAATAAACACGCAAGGCTAAACAACATAATAACCAAACAGCAGCGGAAGCAATATAATACAAACAAGCAATAGTCATAAATATCAAATAAACATAAATATACACATCATCCATACAATCCATCTCGGGATAAAATAAACATAACTAGTAAAAAGGGATACAAAATCTATCGAGTCCAATGTATATAACAAAAACATCGGACTCGCAAAATCCTAAACAAAAGCCCATAATCTATATCAAGTGATGTGACCGTCGGGGACAGCTCATGACGCCTCCTGCTGCGGACCGTCAGATTCTGTACCTGCCCACATCCATAAAAAGGAGGGGATGAGCGAATGATCGCCCAGTATGTGACCCAGTATTATCCCTTCAGGGATCCTCTTAAGTCAAAGCACATTTTAATTCGAAATCTACGTAAAGTCGGTAATTCACTTTTAATGCATATGCTACAAAAATTAAAACCTAGCATAGTACTACAAAAGAAAAATATACATATAATAGATGACATGATATGATTATCCTATTATGCCAAAATGCCAAAGTTTCCCAAAATAAAATATGAGGATCAATATTATACTCAACCGAAGTCCAGTACAATAGGTACTGTGTGTACAAATTGATATAATAATAGTACGGATAATTTTATCACCCCGTGCCGTGCCAAGTTTAATCAAATAGAATTTGTATCTCAAAAGTGACATAACACAAGGACTGCGATCAGCGGGGCAAAGATACCCGATGCCTAATGACATCGAGCTTTGCCCACAACAGAAGGGCACGCTAGCCGATGGTTATATCGAAATTCGTGTAACATCCAAGGACTGCGATCAGCGGAGCAAAGGTACCCGATGCCTAAGGACATCGAGCTTTGCCCACAACAGAAGGGCACGCTAGCCGATGGTTACACTTAATTCCATGTGTTTTCCTTCTCTAAGACGATTCATCACCAAACATATAAAATAGGAGAAAACTACAAGCAAGACGTAAGAATAAGTTAATTCATCTCCTCATGAGCAGAGACGAAACTCCACCATCCGGCCAGATCAATGGGACATCATAACAACAAAAATAAAATCTGCCACCGCATCCTCGGCAGCCGTTCTAGGCAAGTAGCTCCTAATGTAGGGGGGATAGCTCCCGAATCGTCTCCGGACTCGTGATCGGTACGCACAAAATGTAAAATGATCGAAAATGATATACTACCAAGCTCATGCATATAATAATAATAATCCTAGTAAGACCTCTAAGGGATCAAGTGATCCCTCAGCCCAATGACCCACGAACCGCCTCGCATCCCATACTACGAGAACGGAAAGCGATCATTCGGTCTTCTATCTCACGCTCACCAATGCACATGCTTAACTACAATAATATGTTGTCCTCTACGAGAAGAGGACAACTAGTATCCTAATATATTATTAATTAAATTACACTACTCCTAAGAAAGCATTAAATTTTCAATTTAGAAGGGGTTGTGCAAATCCTAAATTACAGTTCAGAAATGATTAAACATGCTCTAATGCAACTACAAAATTTAAAGTGCGGATGTCAGGTCAAGTGGTCGACTGGTGAGAGTACGCCACGAAAGAAAAATACAGATATCCCACACCTGATAACTGTAGGGGTAGAACGTGCTAATAATCTCCGGGATCCACGTAATCCTCGCCTGCTCCTGCACCAGCGTCAGCGGGATCAAACCACGGATCGAACTCGGTGTAGGTCGGATGACCTGTAATTTAGTCGTAACTTAATTAGAGTCTATACTAAGTATTCGTGACCCTTATTACCCCGTTTGCTTAATTTCACTAAGTGTTCGAATCTGCTCAACCGGTTCGATCGATTTTATTCGATTCCGATTGAGCGTACCATTAGGTCAAGGTTGGTTTAATTTAATTTAATGTAATTTTAAATGTTCATAACTTTTAACTTAAGGCTATTACATATTTTTACAATAAAAATCAGTAATGTATAACCTACGTAATTTAAATTGCTATTATAAATTTTCTATTTAATCACTTGTAAAATAACGTATTTTCCTAATTAATTAAACTACAAGAAATTTTAGATCTTAAGTACGAAATTTGTAAGTGTTAATTATTTAGTTAGAATAATTCTAAAGTTTTACGAATTTACTCTAATAATTTGTACAAGTCAATAACTTATAAATATAAAATAATATGTGATTATCTACTTATTTAATTTAATCTAATATGTGCTTAACATTTAAAAATCCTAACTACTCAACTTTTAATTAATTAAAAATCCTAATTAATCTACATGTGTTGTAACTAAATTATTTTTATTGTGTATATAATATAGTTAGAATTAACAAGTATTAAATTAATATTTTCGTGTCATAATTAATGTATAACTGATTTGGTAGGTCAATTGCATATACATATATATGTATATAATGCAAAACAATCATGATTTATTTATTTATTAGTTAATCAATTTTATTTAAGTAATATCATTATAAGTTAAATAGTGTTCACATAGTTTATTAATAAATTACATTGCGTTATAAAAGAATTATTCAATTGAGTTTATACACATATATTCTTAAGTACATAACACATACATGTACATAATTTAATCGTACGTAGTTTTATCATTACCTAATGTTTTATTTGTCCTTAGAATATATATATATTAACATACTTTAATTAATAAAACTACTTTTAAATAATGGTGTCTTTTATAATTAATTAATTTGTCACTTCTAACAAATCTTGTTTAATTTCGGTTTGGGCGTAGACCCATATATAATATATTTTCAGATTTGGCCTATTACCATTCAAAGTTATATGACCCAACAGAAATTTCAAAAGGTCTACATTTTAATTAATCTATTTTGGGCCGAACCCTTCTCTTAATATTTTATCTTTTTCCAATTAACAACAATCAACAGAGAACAAATGGAAAGAAGGATTGGCATCAGTAAACAACACCGGGCTGGTACGACTGGTACCAGCACCTCAATAGATATAAGGCCAGCAGGTAGTATACCATTTCGGTATACCAGAAAAACAAGAAAAGGCAGCACAATAACAGCCATCAGCCAATAAATGGTAACGGAACCGCATAGGCACGAAGGCCGTAATCACAGAAAAGGCGCAAAGGCCGCAAGTCCATTGCAATGGCACGAAGGCCATCGGTCACGGCATCAGCCGTAGGCCATAAGGCACAAATCCAATTTAATGAGTTTTAGGGTTACCAGAATCGAGCAAAGGCGTAATAGAAAGCAAGTATAGGCCGGTTCCGAGATTCTCTGCGCCTCACGGCCGTCTCACTCAATCGACCAGCAACAACAGCGAGCAGCAAGCAACCAGTACCGAGTACTGAGAATAGAGGAGGGAAATGAAATGAGGCGGAGAGGAGGTAGATCGGTGAATGCAGTGGAGAAGAGGAGAGAGCAGCGGAGAAGAGAAATAAAGAGGAAGTAGTGAAGAGGTAGAGAGGGAAATGAGGTAGCGGCTCATTCAAAGAAGAAGAGGGGACCGATCTGTCGCCAGCAGGAGAGAAAGAAAAGAACAAAAATTCAAGGCGTGAGGTGGCTCTGTCGCCGAAGCATCCCAAGTCCAAATAAATCCAAGTTTTCATTAGGTGTGCTTTGAGATCTGTGCAGAACCGAATTGAATGGTTGGGATCTTTCCAGCGAGAGAGAAAGGAGAAAGAGGCGTGTGTTTCGCTGGAGAATCCAAAGGGGGGGGCGGGGTCCAAAGTCAGAGAGACAGAGAGAGGAGAAAGGAAAAAGGTAAGGGTCTCATCTTAACCCCAGGGCATCAAGATTCGTGCAGAACATATTGAATGGTCACGATAATTGCAACAATGTATTCGGAGGTTAAATTCAACGATCTCAATTAATTAATTCGTTAACATTCAAACATCGAGTTTAGTAATTAATTCGTATCACTCGAATGGACTTCGATAAATTTTACGTTGCTTGTTGATTATTTAATTATTTATTAAATTTATTTTTTTCCTCAGTCGATCGTATTAAATTCAGAATTAGGTATTCACAGTACTCTAAACATAAATTTGTACAGTTCCAGTTGGAATTTACATATATTAATCGTCCTAATTTTATTCAATCTAATCACAACTTATGTTATTATTTAATTTTCAGAATTTATAAGTCTTATTTTCAATTTAATATTTCTATTTTAATAAATCGAATTAAATAATCAACTAATAACATTTATTCTAATGATTTGTTTAACCTAATTAACTTAATTTAAGTTTTAATTAGTCGCAAACCTTAAGTATTAATCTAATTAACTAATCTAGTTTTACGGATTGTAACAAATCTAATACAGAAATATGATTCAATGAGAAATATGTGTGTGTGCTTATGTGTCTTGTTGGCATATAGGCACCAGGTACAGGATTGCATCACCGTTACTAATTAAGATGTCCTATGTGAGAAGATTCCTCTGTATTACTATAAGAAAAATGATTCAATGACAAAATTCAAAATAATGTAGCAATGAGATAATGTACCTCGCAAATGATGATACTTTAGGATTGTGCTGAGAAACAAGAGATTTTGCATGATGAAATGAACTGAGTTAGATCTCCTCTTTTGCTGGATCGATCCCGATCTCCAATGTTCACACCCGGGATTTCAGAGATTAGGTGCCAATACTTTCCTTGCTTTTGAAAATCCCTCTCCAAGAGGGGACACCCACTGATCTCTAAAAAATGAAGGCTCCTTAATCGCTGTAATAGGCCTTCCGGCAGGATCCTTATTTTGGGGCACTGGGAGATTTCAAGAGTCTTGAGCGCTTCAAGCCCTTGCATCCCTTCTGGCAAAGATGCGAGGTTCATGCAATAAATGTAGAGCCTTTCAAGAGCAGTGAGGCCTCCAATGCTCGATGGAAGGGAGTTCAAACTTTCACATGACCGAATTGATAGCGTTTGGAGAGCCACCAAGCTACCTAACTGTTCCGGTAAGCTTTCCAGCTTTTTGCAATCCTCAATGTAGAGCTCTTGAAGGCCAGTGAGGCCTCCAATACTTGATGGAAAGGAATTCAAACTTTCACAATTTATAATTATCAACCTTTTGAGAGCCACCAAGCTACCTAACCATTCCGGTAAGCTTTCCAGCTTTGTGGACCCATCAATTTCCAATTCCTCAAGAGATCTTGGGAGTTTGGGAACTTCAACCATATTTGGACAATGCCTGATTACTAGAGTTTCAAGTTTGGGTAGTAGCATTTGCCTAGATGACATCTTTGGTGGTGGCTTTGATCTTGATTGGAGAAAATTTTTGCAAGAATAAACAACCATAGTTCGTAAGCAGTTTAAATTACTGAGCTCTTCCTCTGGCCAAGAGGTAAGACTGTCACAGCCTTTGATATAAAGAAATTCAAGAAATGTGAAGCACTTCCATAACCACATGGGTGAGTTTGATGGAATAGTTGAGAACCAAAAGTTGCTTGATGTAATAAGCTTTCGAAGAGCTATTGCATTAACTTCAACACTCAGCTTCTCACATTCTTTTTCATCTTTTGGTGGTATGACGTGGTCGAATCCTTTGATAATTAACTCCTCGAGAGACACCCAAGGGTTAAGGGACAGAGATTCCCAAGATTTAAAAGAGAGAGTTTCTTCTACAATATTTTCCCTTCCACCTATGCTTTCAAGGGTGAGGCTTCGGACATTTGCTATTCCAGTTGCAAAGCTTGATAGGGTCTTGTTTCCTCTAATTGTCACTTTTTCCAATGAAAGTGTGACAGGTATGGCATTCAGTTTGGGACAGTCTATGATCGACAGCTCACTTAGCACAGGAAAAATCAGTAATGTCTTTTCTCCAACATCGCCTTCACACCAACAATCCAAATTTGGCATGTCCTCCAAAATTAAGGATTTTAATGCTGGAAAAGTTTTGGGTGCATCGTCACCACCTTCAACATTCATCAATACACCACAACAAAGATGGCTCAAATTATCCATACACTTTATGTGCAAGATTTGAAGGAGAGGTAGCCTATGTAATGGTGGTAAATTGATGCACATTCTACATTCAATTATATACAGCTCAACTAGGTTTTCCAGCATCTGATACTCATTCATCCAGACGGGAAAATTGTCACCTCTGTATTTTCTGATTTCCAAAACCTTTAATTTGTTACAAGGTTTAAGAGCATCAAACACCTCAAGATCAATAACCACTTCCTCTGAACCATTAGATCTGACACTCCCTGAATAATTGTCTTTCGGCATGCCCCAACTTAATGCCAAATGATCCAAATTTTGTTTAGATTCCATATTTACTTCTCTTGCTTCTCTAGCACTCCCAACTTCTCCTAGATTGTACACCTCTAGTTGGCCGCCTAGATTTAAGGTCTGGAGCTCTCCAATTTTATTCCCAACACCGGTGCCTACTACGTAATGTGTTAGTGTTTTTAAATATTTTAGTTCTCCGAGGCCTGGTGGTGTGCACTTCAAACTAGAACATCCTTCAATGTGGAGATGCCGAAGGCTCATCATATATCTCATTCCTTCAGGTAGTTGTAAAAGATTATGACAATAAGAGAGCCTAAGAGTTTGCAAAAGATAAAGTGTGGTAATTGCTTCTGGTATTGCTGTCGCTGTTGTTAGATACGAAAGATGAAGATATCTCAGGTGCTTCATCTTTCCAGGGGTAATCATAGTGTGTTTAAGATCACATTTTGACAAGTCAAACACTCGTAAGAAGTTAGATTTCACAAATCCAATTTTCTGTCCAGGGTATGACGCATGTTCTTTACTCGCTGAAATAGTACGTGCAGCAGGATAGCATTGAATGACATCATTAATATCCTTGGGAAATTCTCTGAGCGTGATATGTCGCATATTGCATGGTAAATTATTATTAATTAGTAATGGTTCCAGCAAAGAAATACAATCGTCTCTCATTACTGATTGTGCAAGATCGTGCATAAGATCATGCATTTTGCACGTGGTCTGAGAGCAATATCCAATACTGCCTTCATCATGAACTTGCTTAACATCTTGGAAGAAGGACCTCCAATCCAACTCTTTGAAAATATAATTACCCCTCATTTCCAGATCATCCGGACAGTCGGATGAAATAAATCCGTGGGCCATCCAATACTGCACCAGCTTCTCTTTTTTCATCACATGATCCTTTGGAAACACCGCACAAAAAGCAAAACATTGTTTCATGTATGACAGCAAGTGGTCGTAGCTTAGCCTCAATACCGGCAAAACAACATCATTATCATTACCATGCTTATTTTCCCATATCGTGCTTTGTTCGAGTATTGCTAACCACTGGCGTACCTAATCCTTGTAACTCATTAAGCTACCTAGTGCTTTAATGGCTAGCGGTAGTCCCCCACATTTCTGAACCAACTTTCTGCCAATCTCAACCAGCTCTGGGTGCTCCTTTACCTCTTTGCTAAATGCTCTGTTTTGAAATAGGCTCCATGAGTCCTCACCTAAGCATTCCAAATTATAACTCTCCATGGTACCCATTATTTGAGCCACTCTGTCGTTCCTTGTGGTAACTATAACAACACTCCCTGATTCACCACATTCTAATAGAGCTCTCAAATGCTCCCACTCATTGACATTCTCATTCCAAACATCATCTAGCACCAGAACATATCGCTTTCCATTTAAAATTTCTCGTAAAAGCCTCTGGAGTAGCTCCATGTTGTCAATAGAAAGATTGCATTCCCCGTTAACTAATTCAATGATTGATTTAAAAAGACGGCCAATATTAAACTCTTCGGACACACAAATCCATAATTGTAAATTGAAGCATTCTTTCACTTTAGAATCGTTATAGACCAGCTGGGCAAGAGTGGTTTTGCCGAGTCCACCCATGCCGACAACCGGCAAGACCATCAAATTCTGAGTTGGACGCACCTCAGTCAACAATTTCACCAAGTTTTCCTTGTCATCCCTCCTCCCTACAACCTCCGACTCAATTACATAAGAATCGGTTATGACATGATGAACAACACGCCCTTGCCGGCCATGAACAAATTTGAATCTCTCCATCTCAGTGACCAGCTCATTAATCCTCCCTACAACCTCCTTCAACTTTCTACTCATCTTGAACCGAAACAGAATTGGATTTTCATGAGAGAAAAAGCCACTTACATTCCCCACCTTGTGGCCGCGTCTCACGGCTTCCCGGCGTAGCTTCTCATAATGGAACTCATCAAGAATGTCGTCAGCATCATAGGCAGCTGATTTCAGCTTGGCCAGCCAGGACTTCACTGCGGGATTAGCATCACCTTGCTCCTCGGCATCGGTAAGTACTGCCTGGACTGCGAGCAGCTTGTCGTGGAGCTTCTCGCGCTGGTCCGCAATGCCCCACATCTCACCCATCCGCTGCACAAGTAAGTCTCCTGATTTCTGCACCACAATTCGGACCAGAGGTGATAGCAGCAGGTCTGCCATTGCTGATTTGGAAATTGGAAGTACTTCAGTGACAAGAGTTATTTTTCAGGGTTTTTTTATTTTATTTCAGAGCAGAATTAATGATTTAGGTGAGAAGAAAAATGGGAATTTGTTTTGTTAAAGGGAAGTGGAGATAGAGTGATGCAAAGTCTGGAGATTTTGTCGTTATTATTTCATTTTTTTTTTTTTTTTTCATTGCGTTAAATTTGTTGGATACCTTGTGGGGCAGATAGTGCAGATATCCTTTTTAAAAGCTCCACGTGGCATGTCCAATAGAATTCTAGATCGATCAGTGAGAAGATATCTACTTAAAATTTCTTGGCGATGTAATAGTTTCATAATTATATATGAAAAAAAATTCAATTTTGAATTTGTTAAAAACAAGATCAACATAAAGAAAAATCATTGTTAGTTGCAGTTCATAGCAGTTTAATTAAGTTCAACGGCTCATTTTGGAAGTTTAATCGTTGCATCATGTTGGATAATCAAGTTGGAATATGAGGGTAAATGTTTCAAATTTTTACTTTTAATGGTTGATAATTTTGTGCAAAAAATATTACGATATTGACGATGATATTTTCATGAAGAGATTTGTAATTACCCTCTGTGAACCGTGAGTTATGACTCTAGCTAGTTTTATAATTTTTACTAAAGCAAATAGGACACGTAATATAGAACAAGATCAATATTTTGGAATTATTTTTTAAATTAAAAAATATTTTGGAAAATAAAAAAATATTTTCATGATGTCTTATGAAAAATAATGATAAATGACTTTTTATATAAATTTGTGTTTGAAATGTTGTCAGACTGCTGGCATGAAAAGTAATGATAAATTACTTTTCATAACCCAAGAAACCATATCCATTCAATGAGATGGATACCGTGTGACAGCCACTTGTCAACTTTCAGAGAAGCTGCCTACTTTTCACGACGATACTTTTCGCGACGGAGTTCCCTCGCGATAAGTGTCTACTTTGTTGTTGTATGCCATATAAAATAAAAAAGATGAATTGGATTATTTCTTCATAAACAGGGTGATATTTGATATTAGTGCGCTTCTTCTTTGCTGAAATATAGCTAGAAAAAATAGATCCCCATGAAAAATAAAAATCATTCCTAACATTTTTTTTTCTTAAATCAGAATAAAAACTAAAAGGCTTTTAGCGGGAAGATGATTGAGAATTTGGTGAAGAGAAATTAATGGTCAATAATTGCTAGTAATTTGGCATATTGGATAGGTTTACTTTAGGTGGAATCCATCCTCTGAGTTAACAGAATATTTGAGTTTGGATTTGGACCGTCCGATTAGAATCCATATCAATCCGGTTCGAGATGAAATGCACGGGACTCCTTTAATATTCGTGTCAAAGTAGATTGGACAGTTCAGATCTAAACTCAAATATTATGTTATCATTGGGTGAAATGAATTCACTTTGATTGTTTGCTGCCCTGCAATTTTACATACTGGTCATGCATGAATTATTGTGGGACATTTATTTATAGGTCCCTACAATAATGAAGAGTAACATTCTGGTGATGAGTTATTGTCAGACGACATTCAATGCCAAAACATACTCTGTTCATCTCTTGTATGCTTTTCCATTATCAAAATTTGGCGCGACAGCGGCCCATGTTAGAATAGTCCCCATCCAAACAAAATAAAAGAAGACAACAACTACAAAAGCCTAAATAAACCAAGGCATTCAACACAAAGCCCAAAACATCAATCAAGTATAATGAAAAATGAAACGAGAAAATGAGAAAATTAAAATTAAAATTTCAAAGTTAGTTCTTATTGCAGTAAGAAAATGATTTATTCCAAATTAAAATAGAATCAACTTTGGTTCCGGATCAAAGTGAGCAATTTTTTCAGATTAAATCAGAATATCCCCCCTTTTTTAAAATGCTCCACTAACCAAAATAATTATTTCGCCATTCTCTTTACCAACTTGTGGGTAATTCATATCACCTAAGGTTACTCAAATTTTGAGTTCGAATCCTGACCATCCAATTTGCTTTGGCACGAATATTAAAGGAGTCCCATATATTTCACCTTGGATCAGGTTGACCCAAATAAAATTCTGATCGACAATCTGAAACCAAACTCAAAATTTGAGATAGACCTTATAGGATACGAACTCATATGTGGAGGCAGCGTGAAACTTTTTCTCAATTCTCCGATGTAAGTTTTACTCCTTTGTGGTGGCACTGTGGAATGTTTTGGGTGGTTTGCGTTAGATCTGTGTAGGAATTTCTATTGGAAGGTAATATTTTGGTTAACCATACAACAATCATAGATTTCAGAATTGTTCAAGT
Organism: Carex parvula; assembly: GCA_025461045.1. NCBI lineage: Eukaryota > Viridiplantae > Streptophyta > Magnoliopsida > Poales > Cyperaceae > Carex > Carex parvula. The sequence goes on from JAJGRW010000197.1 coordinate 398,842, forward strand.
TTTGAAGTTAGTAGATTATATTTGCATGATTTTGAAATTAATGAGTTTCAGTTATGAGTTTTGCCTTTTGCGAGTTTTACTTTCAATAAAATTGTCTTCATATATTTTTGTGGGAAAAAAAGTAACCACCAATTTTATTGTATATAACTAATTGAGTAACATATTATTCTTTATATTAGAAGTCGCGCGCAATTTTAAAATTTAGAATTCATATCCAGAGTGAATTGAAGACCGAATGATCTCATGTTCAAATAACAGTTCAATATTTCTATGTATTTTGACAATTTTATATTCTTACTTTCTCTTGATTACCCTTTTTTTCTTGTAAATTTAATTTCTAATAGTTGTGCTTGGATTGTTGTGGCATTGCCAACAGGGTTGATTTAGGAATAGGCTAAGCGACACTCATGATTTTTGAATTATAATTCATGCATATTAGAGTTTAATTGAAGTTTAATTGGCCCTTTTCATAAAATTAATGTATTTGGCGAAATAGTCATTCTACAGTTAAGGGACCAATCAAGCTACCAATAATTGATTAACAACTTTTCGATCGATTAAAAAATGGACTTTAACAACTTCAGAAAAAACAACCCGTCACTCTAATTGCGGATTTCAGATGCCCATCGGAAATTGTCTTGACTTGGAGAGCAGCTTGGATCCGATGTCTACCGAACTCAAATTTCAGATGCAGATCGGACGATCATCGAACCCATCGAACGCACTTTGAGTCCGATGGACATCGGGCCCAAATTGACCTCCTTGACTTGAGTTATTTGTAGTCACATTTAGTCATATTTAACTATTTTTTTTAGTTTTAAGGTTGTTTAAGGAATAAAAAAATATAAAAAATATAAAAAAAGTGAAAATTTTAAAAACAATTATAAAATAAATAAACATTATTGTAAAAATGTTTGTGTACACAAATAAATTTGTTGTTCGAATTTGAATTATTACTTGAAATAAATGAGAGTAGGAAATTTATGTTATTTTATTCATGTGTAGTCACAGTTGGTCACATATCATGACGTGATATTCCTTGTTATTCCACGTTGTGACCAAACAGGGCCACGTGTCGTGTGAAAGATGATCACGACACGCAACGCACGAGTCACACCATATAACCAGCACACATACCGTGCCATACAATGATGTTTATGGTCACACTATGACTTTTTTACATCCGTAGGTGCATCTCAAATATAGCGTACTTGATTATTCTCTTTGTTTCTGCTGCTTCCATACTAAAATGCCAATTAATAACAGTGGTTGTTTTCAAATAAAAGTCAACATTTTGAATTTTAGTCAAAAGGAATAGGATATTTTCAAATTTTAAATTTTTTTAAATGATAAAATCGAATCTTTCAGGAAATACAAGGAAAGTTTGTTCATTTAATTGACAATCATAATTAAGAATTGTGAAAGTTTTTTTTTCTTAAATATTAGAATGACTAAAATGATCGTTTGACATCCAAAAATTATATTTTTCTTTTTCGCTGCTTTTCTTGCCATGATCAGTCAGGATCAACAGACTCATTTATATTTTAGGAAATCTTCCTAGTAATATAAATTTCTAGTAAAATATGTCAAGATCAATACTCTATTCCAATTTTTGCTCTTCTGAATATTCTTTTCCGCTGCTTTTTTCTTTATTTTCTTTTGTCATGATCAGGTGCTTGGATGAATCTTCCGGGTAAAGAGGAGGGTTCAAATGCCTCTAATTTGTGTGCATCCATCATGTCTCTATTTTTAAAACGTTAATAATTTAAAATTTAAAACACAAACATTAAAACAAAACCGTTAGATGTGACATATGTTATTTTCTCTATATGCTAAAAAAAAAATATCACAATTCGATTTTGTTTATATGTGAATCAATAAGTTGAAAAATCAATGTCTATAAATTATCCACATTAGTTCATTTTTACAAGTTCTTGATTACAACCAAAACAAAGTTGAAATGTCATAATTTTTTGCACGTGCATAGATAAAATGATGTAGATCATATCCAACGGTTTTATTTTGATTTTTAAGTTTTAAATTTTGAGTTATGTAAGTTTTTAAAAATAGAGGAATGATGGAGGCACAAAAAATAGAGGTATTTGAACCCTCCTCTTGAGTAAATATGTCCTAATAATTAGTGGGGACCATAGTACAATTTTTCTCTAATGTTGCTGCGGGGACAGAGGGAGGAAATATATCAACTTTTCTCTAATGTTTCTCTAATTTCCGTTTTTACCAAGGGTAGTAAAACGCATTTCGAAGTGTGTGATGGGTTCATGAAAATATATCAACTTTTCTGACACCGTAAACTATTTCCAAAGGGCAGCCCATAGAAAAAGTTACGCATGGAAATATTTCCTGCATGTCCATGGAAATGTATCATTTTTGCCCTTGGAAAAAGTTTGGCATGACCCGCGACCCGCCAAACAGACCAAAAATTATATTTTATATAAGTTGCATGGAAATACTTAACCACTTGCCATAAAATGGCTCGAGTTTTCGATTTCAGCAAATGATCACTTTTCAGAAAACTTGCGAAAAAATGCATGCATAAGTGATAACTATGTCATTTTTCAAAATTCAGAATTGCCAAAAAACAAATGGAAGAGCCTCAAAACTTGAGTTGAAATTTCCGATTAAAATTTTCATTTCTATTATTCGATCTAAGTAGCTCAGTAAATTGGTTATATAATGAACTTCTAGAATACCAATTTTACTATTTTTGGAGTTTTTTTTACTATTTTTTATGATTTATGAAAAAGGAACAAAATCGGCCAAATTTAGCATAATTTAGTTTAATTTAGCGTATTTCCGTATAATAAGCATAATTAGCGTAAGTTAGCGTTATTTTAAGTTAAATTAGCTTAATTTACCGTAATTTACCTTTCTAGTGTAATTTGACATAATTTCAAGTAATTTAGCTTATTTTAGTATATCAAAAGAAGTAATCTAACAAATATTTGAAAAACAAAATTCTGGCCGGTTTAGATATTTTTAAAAATACTCAGCTAACGTGAGTATATTTATAAATTTGTAATTAACTTTGGATATTAATAAAAATGTCGGCAAATAGAGCGTCCCTTCAAAATTTCAACATTCACTGTACTTGTACCAGATATGACGAGCAATCACTTTCAAAATGATCGCCTTTCTAACGCTAAAAAGAAAAAGAAAAATAATCAAATGCTTTCATCCTTTGGCGTGCTGGGCAAAAATTGGTACGGCCTTTTGTTCCCATTAATCCGAAATTTTTATTGTTATCACTCAAAAAAATCGGAATTAATTCGTTACCACCCCGCTGACCCTTTATTCAATACCACCACCCCCGCTAATCCAGTTCGCGCACCAAACTGGCTGGTGCGCGGACTGGGTTAGCGGGCTGGTGGGCTGAATGGATTTTTGGGTTTAAGGTTAAGGTTAAGGTTTAGGTTTAGGGTTTAGGGCTGACTGGATTTTAGGGTTTATTTTTTTTGCAACGGGTGTCTGAAAATTCTGTTTTATTTTTAACGATGTTCATTCATCAGACGCAAGGCAGCAGGCAGGTAAATAATGTAAAAACTAATGTGTTAAATTGACTGCGGAAAAACTAAACAACAGAAAAACAAAACAACATAAGAACTAATATCAAAATAATATCGAAATAACATCCAAATAACAAGAACTAATACCGAAGTAATATCAAAAAACATAAACTACAACAAGTAACTCTATCCTATCTGCTCGAGGGTGTCCACGGCTTCTTCTCTCTCCTAATTCTCTTACCCCGCCCCTCCTCCTGACGCTCCCTCTCCTCCAGCGATGTGTACGGTCGTGATGGCTGTGGTGGGGTCTCCTCATGTATCTCCCCAAAAAGTGTCTCCTTGTGTGGTCCCTCATCTGCCCCAGGTCCGAAAATAAACTCACGTGTATCCTCTGCAGGGTACACGGGTCTATATGAGACATCCTGCTGGATAGTTGCTGCACTGGACTGTGGGAGTGGCGTCTCCTGTGTGTAAAACGGAGGAGAGTCTACATCCTGCGTGTAAGCCCCGTACTGAGAGCCCAAGTGAAACGTAAAATCTGAGGGGTCCTGCTCGTCGTGTGGATCTCCGCGGGGTATATCTCCCTGAAACAAATAGATAATTAGGTTTCACAACGAAGATGATTATAAAAATAATTACAAAAATATACGTACCGCTACAAGCCCAGCAGCCTCAGCAGTCGCTGCCTCGTGTAGGTCTGAGAAATCCGGCTCTGGCGTGCTCATAGGCTCTGCAGAATCGGCATCATCCATGTCTTTCAAATCTTCATAGCGGGGAAGATCTGAAAGCCTGAGAACCCTCTCGAGCTGATCCTGGTACCCGGCGACGACGACAGGCGGTGGAACGGAACACAACCACTTCTTTCCGATAGCCTTCCAACCTCTTGTGACGGCGTATCTTGCGCTCCTAAGCACTTGCTTGATGTTCATGAGTACCTGCGAATTAAAATAAAAAAAATTAGTTCGAATTGCAAATGAATTTTCATAATTTTCTTAAACCCAAAAAATTATAGACTTACAATCTGTGCAGCCGGGCCAGCGCAGGGAATGAAGCCATACTCGTCACTAACCGTGTCGCATCGTACGTGGAGCGGCTTCGTGTTCATCTCCGTGATCTGACCATGCAAGTACACCGTGAAGGCACAATACTCCTGATACCAACTGCGATAGGTCTGATCGTATGTATCGAAAGCATACGACTGGAGCTCGTCAGGGATCCTGTCACCCATCGCCTCAAGCCGAGTCACATAATCCGCGTGCACGGTCCGCCAATTCTTGCCGCTGGTAGTGGCCAGTTCTTTGTGAAGCTCGTACCACTTGTCATTGGAGATGGGATCCGGGATGGGAAAGGGCTGACGTATACTGAACTGACGCATCACCCGTCCAGGATAGTAATGCTCGACAAGCTGGTAGAACACAAGTGGTACCTGCAAGTACATAAAAATAAATAATCCTACGTACATAATAAATAAAAGTGATGCAAAACTGGAATACAATAATAATGTAAGGGCTACCTGAGCAAACCAGAACTGACGCTGCTGGAGGCATATATGAGGCAGGTCATGAAGGAAGGACTGAGGGACATCATCATCGTCCTCAACCTCGACACGCTCGTCGTACGGCAGCCAGCAGACGTGTCTGTCAGGAGTCATCTGCTAGAACTGACTTCGGAAGAAATCAACACCCATAGGTCTGCCGTGTGGGGTCTGGATGTACGTCTTCCTCGAGCACCACTTCTGCACGTAAGCCGGACATGTAATCCCGTTGGGCTGCCCCCAAGCTGGAGCCCAACCTCTCACTCGTGGCTGTGGACAGCCGAACGGGAACCTCGTCCACGACCAATGCATCAGGAGACCAGTTGGACGGTAGAAATTGTGTTTGTTTGTCTATTTAGGTACAAGTGACAGTTAAAATTCTGGTTTTTTTTGGTGTAATCATTTAATTATTCAGATTTAATTTCAAAATAATTTATACCTGGCATGCGGTGCACAAACCCCGATATAGACATGCCAATACCGCTGCACCCAAGTGATCACTCAAAAGAGAGCAATGTTTCTTTTAATATTTATAAACTCGTAAATGCTATCGGTTCGGACTGCAAGCGCACAATCCTTATCGAGTAGTATATGCGAGGTCGATCCACAGGGAATATTGGTTCAATGCTTTGAGCGATCGAATCACAACCTTTCGAAAGGCTAGACGAAATCTGAAATTTGAGAGATGTTTGTTGATCAATGTAAATTAGGAAACAATTAAAAGTAATTAAAGTAAAGATAGAGATGAGAATTCCTAGGGTTTTGGCACACCATTGTCACTCAATCCGCCTTGACAATATATTCCTGTTGCGTCTGATTTCCTGTTGTTGTTTTATGAAAGATAACTACAAAGGTCACTGCGATTTATGTTACGCCAGAATGACAGATCTTTCATCGAGACTCTACTCAGGACAATGCGATTTACCTTACGCAACTATCGGGTCTCTTATCTCCCAAATTACTACACAGATCACTGCGATTTACCTTACGCAAATGATGGAATTTGGTCATGCGTTTTGTTGTTCTGGTTTATGGTTTCCCCGCGAAGGTTTTCTTCACATAAACCTAATAGATCTCAACGAGGCTAACTCATCCAAATAGTTTAAAGAGTTATTAAAGCACTGTCACTACCCTAATGAACTCAAACTAGATCATTGAAATTAGATGAAGAGATAATAAATCACAAAAGCATATTCGATACAACAACAAGAAACCATAATCAACAGAAATATATATATCAAAACATCAAGAGTAACAAGGTTTACTTCCTAGCCCTAAGAAAAGGAACTTAGCCGCGGAACGGCATGGTTACAATCACTCCTCTCTTCTCTCTTTAATCAAATCTAACCCCTAAGTACAAAGATACCAATTCTATCTGCCCAGGGGCCTTATATAGGAGTGTAGGGACGTGTAGAGGTTGATTGGAGGCTAAGAAATCAATCTGGAAACAGCTGTCGGCAGTTATTTCCCAAGAGACGCCTTCGGATACGGACCGTATCAGGTAATACGGTCCGTAATGAGACCTTGGCGGTTATGGTTGTAACTTCCTGCGCCATCTTCTGAGTCTGTGCTATGTCTGGTCCGTATTAACCAATACGGGCCGTAACCAAGACTTAGTTGAAGGCATCGCTGATCCGATTGACCTGATTCTAGCTCCTTTTGATGTGAAATTGTCCCAAAACCTGTTTTCTACAATAAAACATAAAGAAGGGTGACAGTAGCCTTTTTCTCTAAAATATTAAACATAAGTGTGAGAAAATATGCAAAACCTAAGCCAAAACCCTACGTAAATCATCATCATTTTGACTCTGATCACCAAGTTCATCTGTTTCGGCTGGGCCAAGTCCCTCAGCCACTCAAGCAAACATCCAGGGTAAGTGGCCCCTGATGAATCTGGGAACAGCCAGCAAGCAAACATCTCCATGATGTAAGCCCGGGTCCACCGATCTACCGTCTCAGCATCAGCATCCGCGTCTAGGGCTCCACTGTAAATTCGAACCAATTTAGTGAAAATTGCGAAAAATAGACATCAAATAATTAATTTTATAAAATGAATGTTACCTGAACCGCTCCCGCAACTGTGGTAAACCGATGTCATTCTTCGAGTAGACGTACCCCTTCTTGGTCGCCCTCCGCTTCATCAACCCGTCTCCCAGCAGGTCAGTGACGAGCTGCGTGAAGTCTCCGTACTCCACACCTGTCACCGCCTCTCCGGTAATGGGCAGACCCCAGAGACAACTCACGTTCTGGAGAGACACCGTAATCTCTCCGACTGACAAGTGGAAGGTGTGGGTCTCCGGCCGCCACCTCTCGACCAATGCAGATATAAGAGCGACATCTGCATTTAAGTCACTGAGCTGTGACACATGCCACAGACCCAGCCTCTGCAACGCGGGTGCAAATCGAGGGTCGTAGAGGATATTCATCTGGTTGTTCCTCGTCGACGTCAGAGTATGAGTCTGCATTTAATTTCAAAATAAACACAAATACAATTTATTATTTTATTCAAATGAAAATGTATATTATTTGCAAGTGGTATAGAGATGTAAACTTACATATGAGTTTCTGATCTTGTGGTCCTTGTACGGGAACCATCAAACGGGACTGATATACTCGGTCGTCAAATACGGAAAGACAGTCCGAGCTAACACTACATCCAACTCCACATCATCATGAGGCAGACTGGTGTGCTTGGTGCCGCTGGATGACGCCATACTACAATTTGGTGCATTTCTAGTCAAATTTGGTCTTACGTACCTCAAATAGGGTACTTTAATAATTTACTAAAATAATTTGGCATAATATACAACATAATATAGCTAAAAACAATTCTACTCTGTTTGGACACCATTCTAAATATTTAATACAATTCTACTCTACTTGGACACCATTCTAAATATTTAATACAATTCTACTCTGTTTGGACACCATTCAAATTATTTAATACAATTCTACTCTGTTTGGACACCATTCTAAATATTTAATACAATTTTACTCTATTTGGACACCATTCTAATTATTTAATACAATTATACTCTATTTGGACCTATTTTGGACATCTATACCAACTACCTAATCTACAAATAACTAAAAAAAAAAAGTAAAAAAAAAAAATTACCTTTTACTGTGCTCGGTGCGCGGAGTGCCGTTTGCGCAACAGAATGGGCATCGCGCGGCACTTATACGGTGAAAAGAGAGCTCCGCTAACCCAGTCCGCGCACCAAGCTGGTGCGCCAACCCAGTCCGCGCACCAGCCAGTTTGGTGCGCGAACTGGGTTAGCGGGGGTGATGGTATTGAATAAAGGGTCAGCGGGATGGTAACGAATTAATTCCGATTTTTTTGAGTGGTAACAATAAAAATTTCGGCCCATTAATGGTAACAAATTTTCATTTAAAAAGTAGTCCAATGCAACAAAAAAAAAATCAAAAATGATCAGTACACAACAAGTTGTTGTTTTGTCTTGTGGTTCTTATCAGCGTTAGTATTATATGTAATAACATTTGGTCTGGAACTGGAACAATAGTTACCTGCAACTCAAAATGAAGTTATTATGATTTGAGCAATATATTTTTCCCTATATGATTTTCTGAGTACTTTTAGTTCTTCAAAATAAAAATAAAAATGATTCCTCCAAAGCAATTACAAAAAGCATCTAAAAATCTAAGGGTGTGAATGTAATCCAGATTTATTCCATGCTAATTTGGGATAAGAAATTTAACATCCTCCTCATTTTATTTCCTTTCTTTCATTTTTCTTTTTCTTTTTCTTCCTAAGAAACAGAGCAACAACATTTCTAATATTTGAAGATTACTTTCAGGTACAATATATGCGTTTATAATATGTTATAATAATTCACTTAATTATTTTCAAATTTCTCATTTCGAGGAAATATCTCATCTCGTCTTAGCATGGCTGAAAAAAATATCTAACTATTGAATTGTCAAATATAAACTAATTTAATTTAACTCGTCAGATTTATTTTATATTAAAGTTAGGTGTTGAAACAGCCGACATTTTTATTAATATTCAAAGTTAAATAGAAATTAATAAATATACCCAGGTTCTCCTTGTTTTGATAAATGGCCGGTTTTGAATTTTTTTGCCTACCGGCCATTTAATGGTCGGTACCCTTAATTTTTTTTTTTTAGAGACACTATGAAGAGTAAAATGCTGAAATCTAACACTAAAAATTCAAATTTTTTGTTTAAATATTTGTTAGATTACTTCTTTTGATATATAATTAGCATATTTATACTAAAATACACTAAATTACTTGAAATTATGTTAAATTATGCTAAACACTAAATTACGCTAAATTACACTAATTTCACTAATTATACTGAAATACGCAAAGTTCCGCTAACATAATTTCAAGTAATTAAATTCACTAGCCGTATGCGAACACTAAACTACGTTTTTTTAGGTACTAAGTTTTAATAATTTCACTTGTTCAGTTTGATCCAGTTATTTTAATGTGATTCAAGTTTCCTATCCTTTATAATCATCAGCAGCATACGACACTGTCACTAGCTGCATAAGACACTGTCACTAGCGGCATGCGGGTCGTTGTGTGTCTACTGATAATAAAAAACTTTAACTCAATTTTGGAGGCACTAAATAACATTTTTTTTGCAATTTTGATTCCGTCAGGTCCCTACAGATGACCCCGAGGACGCCATTGCCCCTGTCTCATCCCATGCTTTCCGAATTGGAGTCGTACGCGCAAATCTGAGTTTCCTAGCCAAAGTTATGGCTATTTAAATTAAAAAAAACGATGCTTTCGTGCAAAACACTGATGACGCACCGATACTTTATACACGGCTTAACGACAGCAGAAGTGCATCGATGTTTTATAACAAAAATATCGGCGACGCACCGATATTTTTTTTAGCACTACCCTGCTTAATTGCCAATGCTAAGGCTAATAAAACATCGATGTTTCATTACAAAAACATCAGCGACGCACCGATATTTTTTTAGCACTACCCTACTTAATTGCCAATGCTAAGGCTAATAAAACATCGATGTTTCATTACAAAAACATCAATGATGCATAGTAATTTAGCGTAATTTAACATAATTTAGCGTAATTTAATGTAATTTAGTGTAATTAAGCGGAATTCAACATAATTTCAAGTAATTTAGCGTATTTTAGTATAAATATGCTAATTATACATCAAAAGAAGTAATCTAACAAATAATTTAAATAAAAAGTTCGAATTTTTAGTATTAGATTTCAGCATCTTGCTCTTCATAGTGTCTATATATATAAAAAAAAAAACCGGTAGGCAAAAAAATTCAAAACCGGCCATAAAATGGTCGGTAGGAATATTTTTTTGAATCTCAGCTGATCTGGATATATTTATAATTTCAATTAATGTTAGATATTAATAAAAATGTCGGTCGAAACAGATTAAGAGCTCTCTTCACATTATTATTTCTCGTACGGAAAAAATATAAGTAGATAAGAGAAAATGCGGCCAAGAGTATAGAAAGGGCGAACGAAACCTCATAAAAAAAAGCCTTAATCAACCATAACAATTGATATTAATTGAAACAATTAACTTAGTGAAATAGTGATACAGTTGAACTTATTTTTTGAAAGAGAAATATGAAGGTCTAGCCTTCATATTCTATTGACAGGGTCATCATATATTGGTATAAAAAGTGAACAGTAGATAAATGAAAAAAGGAAAAGAAAAGAAAAACTTAAAAAACTAAAACAAATTACAAACCAACTAGCTGGTGGATGCGTGTAAACAACGCCTGTAACATATTCTATTTTACAGAACCTTTTTACCAATATATATATGTTCGTGAGCAAGGCTCACTGACCTTAAAAAAAAAAAGGGGAAAAAAAAACCTATGCGGTTTGCTATCTCCTATGAAAATCCTTTACATTTCTCTCTTCACAACGAAACAGACTGCTGTCTGAATTTGTCTCAAATCCTTTTCCTTAGAGATCTATTTTTTTTTTAAATATATCATATTATTATTTGCATTGAACTACTTGAGTTGTTGCACACAAGGCTGTACCTCCAAAGAGATCACTTAAGTTTTAAAAAAAATAATACAAAAAATATAAAACATAAAGATAGATTTCCATGAGAGCACCAGGCGCATAGCTCCACATATACCACATAGTACATCTTCTATCACTAAACATAGATTTCCATCAAGCTTCTTCAATGATGAATTGGACCTCACTCCACAGCTGGAAAAATCACATTAATTAATGCAATTGCTTGAATTATATATACTGCACAAGAGAACCGTGATGCTATTATATGCTATGACTCTGAATATGTGTATTTTCAATCAGTCGGGTTTAATTTGATCCTCGTTTCGTTTTCAACATCTATGATGGCTACATTCTTTGTACCGGTGGATAGCCAAAAAATGTATGACAAAATACCTCAACGAACAAAAGACAAGATTACTTTGTTATTGTGATGTAAACCATGCATGGTAAACATGTTTCTGATATTAATTACTCTCAGTTGTAAGTATTGTAGAAAAATCAATCTAATACAGAAATATGATTCAATGAGAAATATGTGTGTGTGCTTATGTGTCTTGTTGGCATATAGGCACCAGGTACAGGATTGCATCACCGTTACTAAGATGTCCTATATACGTGAGAAGATTCCTCTGTATTACTATAAGAAAAATGATTCAATGAGAAAATTCGAAATAATGTAGCAATGAGATAATGTACCTCGCAAATGATGATACTTTAGGATTGTGCTGAGAAACAAGAGATTTTGCATGATGAAATGAACTGAGTTAGATCCCCTCTTTTGCTGGATCGATCCCGATCTCCAATGTCCACATCCGGGATTTCAGAGATTAGGTGCCAATACTTTCCTTGCTTTTGAAAATCCCTCTCCAAGAGGGGACACCCACTGATCTGCAAAATATCAAGGCTCCTTAATCGCTGTAATAGGCCTTCTGGCAGGATCCTTATTTTGGGGCACTCGTAGATTACAAGAACCTTGAGCGCTTCAAGCCCGTGCATCCCTTCTGGCAAAGATGCGAGGTTCATGCAATCAGAAATGGTGAGAATTTCAAGAGCAGTGAGGCCTCCAATGCTCGATGGAAGGGAGTTCAAACTTTCACAATTTCCAATTTGCAAACTTTTGAGAGCCACCAAGTTACCTAACCATTCCGGTAAGCTTTCCAGCTTTGTGGACCCATCAATTTTTAATTTCTCAAGAGATCTTGGGAGTTTGGGAACTTCAACCATATTTGGACAATCCATGATTTCTAGAGATTCAAGTTTGGGTAGTAGCATTTGCCTAGATGACATCTTTGGTGGTGGCTTTGATCTTGATTGGAGAAAGTTTTTGCAAGAAGAAACTGCCATAATTCGTAAGCAGTTTAAATTACTGAGCTCTTCCTCTGGCCAAGAGGTAAGACCGTCACAGCCTTTGATATCAAGAAATTCAAGAAATGTGAAACACTTCCACAACCACATGGGTGAGTTTGATGGAATAGTTGAGAACCAAAAGTTGCTTGATGTAATATGTAGCTTTCGAAGAGCTGTTGCATTAACTTCAACACTCAGCTTCTCACATTCTCTTTCATCTTTTGGTGGTATGACGTGGTCGAATCCTTTGATAGTTAACTCCTCGAGAGATTCCCAAGATTTAAAAGAGAGAGTTTCTTCTACAATATTTTCCCTTCCACTTATGCTTTCAACGGTGAGGCTTCGGACATTTGCTATTTCAGTTGCAAGGCTTGACAGGGTATTGTTTCCTCTAATTGTCATTTTTTCCAGTGAAAGTGTGACAGGTATGGCATTCAGTTTCGGACAGTCTATGATCGACAGCTCACTTAGCACAGGAAAAATAAGTAATGTCTTTTCTCCAACATCGCCTTCATACCAACAATCCAAATTTGGCATGTCCTCCAAAATTAAGGATTTTAATGCTGGAAAAGTTTTGGGTGCATCGTCACCACCTTCAACATTCATCAATACACCACAACAAAGATGCCTCAAATTATCCATACACTTTATGTGCAAGATTTGGAGGAGAGGTAGCCTATGTAATGGTGGTAAATTGATGCACATTCTACATTCAATTATATACAGCTCAACTAGGTTTTCCAGCATCTGATACTCATTCATCCAGACGGGAAACTTGTCAGCTCTGTATTCTCTGATTTTCAAAACCTTTAACTTATTACAAGGTTTAAGAGCATCCAACACATCAAGATCATCCAACACATCAAGATCAACTGCCACTGAACCATTAGATCTGACACCCTCTAAATAAATGCTCGGCATTCCCCAACTTAGCACCAAATGATCCAAATTTTGTTTAGATTCCATATTTATTTCTCTTGCTTCTCTAGCACTCCCAACTTCTCCTAGATTGTACACCTCTAGTTGGCCGCCCAGATTTAAGGTCTGGAGCTCTCCAATTTTATTCCCAACACCGGTGCCTACTACGTATTGTGTTAGTGTTTTTAAATATTTTAGTTCTCCAAGGCCTGGTGGTGTGCTGTTCAAACTATAACATCCTTCAGTGTGGAGATGCCGAAGGCTCATCATATATCTCATTCCTTCAGGTAGCTGTAAAAGACTATAACAATCAGAGAGCCTAAGAGTTTGCAAAAGATAAAGTGTGGTAATTGCTTCTGGTATTGCTGTCGCTGTTGTTAGATGTGAAAGATGAAGATATCTCAGGTGCTTCATCTTTCCAGGGGTAATCATAGGGTCTTCAAGAACACATTTTGACAAGTCAAACACTCGTAAGAAGTTAGATTTCACAAATCCAATTTTCTGTACAGAGTATGACGCGTATTCTCTACTCAATGAAATAGTACGTGCAGCAGGATAGCATTGAATGACATCATTAATATCCTTGGGAAATTTTCTGAGCGTGATATGTCGCATATTGCATGGTAAATTATTACTAATTTGTAATGGTTCCAGCAAAGAAATACAATCGTCTCTCATTACTGATTGTGCAAGATCGTGCATAAGATCGTGCATTTTGCACGTGGTCTGAGAGCGATATCCATGTTCACTTCTGCTCAGATATCCATGTTCACTTCTGCCTTCATAATGAACTTGCTTGACATCTTGGAAGAAGGACCTCCAAGCCAACTCTTTGAAAATATAATTACCCCTCATTTCCAGATCACCAGGACAGTCGGATGGAATAAATCCATGGGCCATCCAATACTGCACCAGCTTCTCTTTTTTCATCACATGATCCTTTGGAAACACGGCACAAAAAGCAAAACATTGTTTCATGTATGAAGGCAAGTGGTCGTAGCTTAGCCTCAATACCGGCAAAACACCATCATTATCATTAGCATGCTTATTTTCCCATATCGTGCTTTGTTCGAGTATTGCTAACCACTCGCGTACCTCATCCTTATAACTCATTAAGCTACCGAGTGCTTTAATGGCTAGCGGTAGTCCCCCACATTTCTGAACCAACTTCCTGCCAATCTCAACCAGCTCTGGGTGCTCCTTTACCCCCTTGCTAAATGCTCTGTTTTGAAATAGGCTCCATGAGTCCTCCTCACCTAAGCATTCCAAATTATAACTCTCCATGGTACCCATTATTTGAGCCACTCTGTCATTCCTTGTGGTAACTATAACAACACTCCCTGAATTACCACATTCTAATAGAGCTCTCAAATGCTCCCACTCATTGACATTCTCATTCCAAACATCATCTAGCACCAAAACATATCGCTTTCCACTTAAAATTTCTCGTAAACGCCTCTGGAGTAGCTCCATGTTGTCAATAGAAAGATTGCATTCCGCGTTAACTAATTCAATGATTGATTTAACAAGACAACAAATATTAAACTCTTCGGACACACAAATCCATAATTGTAAATTGAAGCATTCTTTCACTTTAGGATCATTGTAGACCAGCTGGGCAAGAGTGGTTTTGCCGAGTCCACCCATGCCGACAACCGGCAAGACCATCAAATTCTGAGTTGGACACATCTCAGTCAACAATTTCACCAAGTTTTCCTTGTCGTCCCTCCTCCCTACAACCTCCGACTCAATTACATAAGAATCGGTTATGACATGATGAACAACACGCCCTTGCCGGCCATGAACAAATTTGAATCTCTCCATCTCGGTGACCAGCTCATTAATCCTCCCTACAACTTCCTTCAACTTTCTACTCATCTTGAACCGAAACAGAATTGGATTTTCATGAGAGAAAAAGCCACTTACATTCCCCACCTTGTGGCCGCGTCTCACGGCTTCCCGGCGTAGCTCCTCATAATGGAACTCGTCAAGAATGTCATCAGCATCATAGGCAGCTGATTTCAGCTTGGCCAGCCAGGACTTCACGGCAGGATTAGCATCACCTTGCTCCTCGGCATCGGTAAGTACCGTCTGGACTGCGAGCAGCTTGTCGTGGAGCTTCTCGCGCTGGTCAGCAATGCCCCACATCTCACCCATCCGCTGCACAAGTAAGTCCCCTGATTTCTGCACCATGATTTTGATCAGAGGTGATAGCAACAGGTCTGCCATTGTTGATTTGGAAATTGGAAGTATCTCAGAGTAAAAAACTAAAAGGCTTAAGCAAGAAGAAGAAGATAAAGAGTTTGGAAAAGAGAAATGGGGTCAAGAGGAGAATTTGGTTTTTATGTCAAATTTAAGAGTAAGAATGTATCGTTTTTGAGAAAACAGAGAATTTGTTCAAAGGAAATGGCTTGCTGCTGGTTGCTGATCCAGTGTGTGGTTTACTATGCAAGAGAGAACGTGTTAGGTTTCTCCAATTCCATATGCAATTTGTGAGATGCAAAAGAGCTTTTAGGAAGCTAAGGAGATGGAAAAGCAACAATCAAGCTCACCAGCCGTGGAGAAGACTATTCTAATTGGGTGGATATTTTTCTTTGTTTTGGAACAATTGCATGGTTGTGATTGGTGTGAGACCAATAAAGGAGTATCAATCGCAATTGCTGTCATCTGCATCTCTATCTGCAAGGGCCACATTTCTTGACTCGAAATGTGCAGTACTCTGCTTTTTCATGCGTCATAATTAAAATGAATGGAACAATTTTACGCGTTAAAATTAAATTTATTGTTTTCGACGGGAGCGAGAAGTTGACGAAAGCGTAAATTTAGATTCTTGGTTGACAAATTATACACATATATTATACTGTAATTCATAATATTATTTGTATATATGTATATTGTTATATTAAGAGTCAAATGGTGTAACGATTCAAGTAAAGAATTTATTTTTATTTAAGATATTATTTTCATTATCGAAAAAGCATAATATAAATTAATAGAATTAACTGGAATCACAGACACAATGTCTAAAATAAATTTTATTTTACAGTGATCATTACACATCAAGCTTGTTGTCAAAAGAAGATTTATTCCCATAATTAATTATCCCCGTTTCACAATGTATTGGTCAAATTTAAAGACTAAAAATTAAAGTTTTTCAATTTTTTTATTAATTTGAAATGTGATTGTACTAAAAAATAACTCTCAGTCTAATAATTTGGTTAATTTTCTTCCAAAGTTTCAAAATAATTACTTAAAAATTACATTCAGACATGCAAATTGAGAGCCAACCACAAAATATTAAAAGTTGCAGACTCAAGTTCTCGGACAAATCCTACAAAATACATCCTGTTTATGCTTCTCTAAGACATTTTTACAAGCAACTCATGCGCATATTCCTATCCTGATGGGAACCAAGTACCAACAAATTAACACTCGATACACACAAGAACGAAAATCTACACAGCCAGACAGCCGAGAACCTAATAAATCTCAAGTAAAAAACAAAAATGTAACATTTGATAACAAAAAATAAATCATGGTTTCGTTCCCAGTAACAAACCAACGAGCACAACTTTATCCTCATAAAAACAAACAGCCGTTATGAACTAAATTGAAAAATTGGTAATGCTAACTGATGATAACATAAGCTAATTTGAGAAATTCAAATATGGGTTAAATGTCGAGTATATTGATAAAAATGGTTCTATATAACAATACTCGAGAGAAAAACGATGAGGGGGTGTTCATATTTTCCCTCATTTCCTAGCTGTAATCCTAATATTACTGCAAAAAAAAAATTCAAAGAAAAAAAATACCAAGGATTCCTTTCCTCTCCAGTAGCCCTAACTGCAACTATCCTTTCTCCTTTTTTTTGGGAAAATTGTTTTTATGCCACTCCAAAATATGAAAATTAGAAAATTGCCACCTCAAAACATGACATAAGTTATTTGCTACTCTAAAATCATTAAATTTATGAAATTGCCACAATTATACATCTAATATACATATTTGATTAAAATTATCCTGAAAAATATTGTATAAAAAAACGTATTTTGATATTTCCAAAATTACCCCTTACCCCTTCCCCTTTCCAAATTCACTCATTTCCAAAATTTCCTTCGCCGCCACATCCGCTACCACCCCAAGTTCTCTCCCTATGACTTCCATCTCTTCATGTGGGTCCCCCCTTCTCTACCTTCCTTTCGCCATGACCACCATTCTTACCTCTACATGTCTCAGTCCCTGTCCTTCTCTTTCCGCTTGTCTCACCTCCGAATCTTCCTTTCTCATCTCAAACTAAACCCTTGTCCTTGCACCGACTTGTCCTCGAACAGATTTACCATACTGCCATCTTGGCATTTTGCCAAGCTGGGTGGTTAGAAGATGCCGACGTGGCCTTTTCGGATTTGTGCCGCTCTGTTGATGGTAAACTAGGGAGTTCAGTATATAATGTTTTACTTCATGCATATGTTCATTGGGGAAAGCATGACAAAGCACTGCAATTGTTCAACAAAATGCTTAAGAGAGATTTTGTTCAGCCGGAGGAAGGGTGAAAGAGAGGCAAAGAGGACGAAGGGAAGGGTACTGGAGAGATCAATTCCTAATTTTATCTGTTCACTTGAAGGGTAATTTTGGAAATATCAAAATACGTTTTTTTATACAATATTTTTCAGAATAATTTTAATCAAATATGTATATTAGATGTATAATTGTGATAATTTCATAAATTTAATGATTTTAGAGTGACAAATAACTAATTTCATGTTTTGAGGTGACAATTTTCTAATTTTCATGTTTTGCAGTGGCATAAAAACAAATTTTTTTTTTTTTTATGGTTATCAGCGAACTATCCTTTGTGGATAATGATCCATTGATCCTAACTTGTGGGGTCCGAAGCGGTGATTCTGCTTGGAATTCAGATCCCCGAAAGTATCACAAATTTTGAGTTTGGATTCAGTCCGTCCGATTTGCTCTAACATGAATATTAAAGAATATTAAATGACTAAGTGGTGCATTCAAACTCGTGCCAGATTCTAATCGGACGGTCTGGATCTAAACTCAAATTTTGTGTTACTTTATGGAAACGGATCCTCTTGGTATTCGGATCCTATCTTCAGTGTATCATTCTTACGCTTTTTAATTGGGCTGTCCAAAGGCCCATATTTCTTCCTCTTATTTTTTTCAAGAATTACTCTCTGGCCCACTCTCTATCCAAAGGCCCATTGTCTGATCCTTCGACTAATCACGCTCTGGATCGCAATTAGTGGGGAGGAAAGTGAAAACAGATTTAGCTGTAGTAATGAGGGGACGGGTTTAATTGGGATGAGGGTTTGATGGGATTATTCGGATCTAACTGCAGGATCCATTAAAGATGCCTCAATGAACAAAATGTATGGGTGGATAGCCATAAACTGTATGGCAAAATGCCTCAATGAACAAAATACAAGATTTTTTAAGTATTGTTGATGATGTAAACCATGGTAAAAACATTTCTTATATAACTTATCAGTTATAACAACGATCCTTCAAATCAGGCAAAATAGTATTGTAGTAAAATTATTTTAATACATAACAAACATATTTAAAACGGGTAAACCCTGTAAAAGAGTTGTACACATTTGACATTTCACAGCCTGTGTAAGCTCTTCAGTTAAAAGGATAACTTGGATTGTAAACCACATAAGAAAATGACATTCTTTATATATCTCTAATGACAATGTGAATCTAGACTGAAGCATCTGAACAAAAAAAAAAATACAAATATACAACAAAAAATAGAAAAATTCTCCTCTATGTACTTAACTAAATAAAAATAAATAGATGACATAAATATAAAAAAAAAAACTGTGGTAACATGTTCCATTAATTTCTTAATTGTAGAAACTAAAAACCAACCCACATTAGAGGGTAAATTAGTGCTTGCTATCAACCTTATTAAAAATGACACCAGAATATTTAGAGGGTAATTTTGAAGGGAGAAATTTCAAAAGTTCTCAGCTTGTATTGATTCTGACACTTTCTGACAACTCTAAGCTTGTACCACAATCATCAAAAGTTTGTGCTACATCAGAGGCTATTGGCTCAGTAAGGTGGCTTCACATGGTCACTGCAATTGCCATTTATTTTCATGTTAAATACCACCAAAACAAATTTAGGAAAATTATCAATTTTTCATATCCAAACAGCGTAGGATAATTACTGATTATTGTTGAATTAGTAGGTCGGGAGATGTGGTTGAGATGTTTTTTCTAATTTTCTATTTGTAAATTAGGATTTGATCATAACTCATGATATGTTGGCTTTCTCTTGCTCATTATTTGTTTCTTGATATTATTAGGAGAACAGGACTTTCAGAATGCATCCATTCATACAAAAAATAATTTATCCCACAAAAATCTATGTAAAAACAAAAAAAAAAGAAAGAAATTAAAAGTAGTAATCTCAAAAGTGGATGTTATGGTGCTTACCAATTGCAGTTCCACAAATGATGCCCAATGTTTCCTTAATTACTTGAAACAAGGCAGAAGTTTTCAGCATTGAGATTCTCAATTTGAGAATAAGGGAATATTCCATAATCCACATTTCAGCTCTTTTCGGCATTGAGCTCCAAGGGGCTTTCTACAAAATGTGCATTCAAATATACACAATTGTTATTACACAGAAAAAAACTTTCAGAATCACCAGAAATATTGTTTATTGTGAGTATTGCTAATATTGGAATGGAATATTACTGCATAAATAATAGAGTTTTATCAGTATCTGACTATAGAGTATAGACCCATGTATCAGTGAAAAAGTCATCAAAGCAAACACAATGATTTTACTCTTGAGTGAATCAGTAAACAATTGCTAAAGTTTACTTCTAAACAGTTAAAGTTTGACTTGCAGTTTACCATGGATTTTCATTGTCCAGAAGGTGCTTCATCTGAATCCAATACTTGTAATTCTAACAACTGGAATGAGAACAAGGTCCAACTCCGCAGGAGCTTATCACTTGTCAGGCACACTATAGAAAAGAAAAACATTAAGAAGTAGCTTAATCAACACCTATATTAAAAACATGTGCAATTAAACAATCAACCTTTTATGATATTTTACAAAAAGGGACCCCGAAAATTTTATATATTATTGATACAACTTTCTCTCGGCTGCACAGGCAAAAATGGCTTTTGTCCAGTGTTGGACAAAAATGGGGAGTGACCCAATAATTTTTTGACCTTATCACCCAGAATTAAATTTTGAAGCATTTAGAGTTTCCAAATACAAAGATGTTGGGTGTTATTTTCCAATATAATGGAATATGGGGTTTTCTTTTGTGGAGGACCCTTAAGAAACTTCAGATTTCAGAACCCATGTCATATAACTAATTTTCTTGTGCAAAGATAGATAACTCTAAGTGCTTACTCTTTTTTTTGACAGAAACAGAGGTCAAGCCTCTATTCTATTGATAAATTCTTTGTTACATAAGTCATGTTACAAAACAAGTAATCTAAATAAGAAAATAAACTGAAAATGAAATTAGGAGCTCCAGTAGGGCGTCCACAAAAGCTGAAATAAAATGTTAAAGGTACTGGTAAAAACTGGTAAATAAAATCTAAGTAGATGAAGTAATGCAGGCACTGCTTCTTTATTGTGTCTTCTTAGTTGTCCGCATTGTTCACCAATCTGCACTGTAATGCACTGAACTGAAACTCCACTGTAAGGAGATCTGCTCCATCAGTTCCGTTGTAATTCAAGTGCTTACTCTTTCCTAGAACATCTTCTATTTTGTTAAGCTTGGTTGTTTTTAGGCAACATCTACCATGATCACCATCTAAATTCAAATTTTTGCATGAAGTACAAGAAAAATCGTCCAGTAAAAAAAAAGTGTGGCTACAGAATTCCTACAGATCTACATTTAGTATTGGAAAGTTTACCTACAGTTGTGATTTCTTAGTTCCTGTGTAGATAATCTCAGATTGTGCTGGTAAAAATAGCTAGCAACATGTTTGGCTCAAGGAAGTACTCCTCCTGGCATTGTCAAGCATTCGCTGAACCTGAAGATATAGTTAATGGCCGCAAACAGAATTTAAATTATCTGACAATTAATATTGAAGATATTGAAAATCCCCATGCAACCCGATCTAATAACAGGTTCTGACAAACTCCAATTAGCAAATTTGAAGTTGGATCCCTACAGTTTGGGAATATATAATTATATATACATCTGTAATTAATTTGTAAAGGGTAATTGGCCTATAAATGCGCCTTCGTAAAATATGTAGATCATCAATTCAAAGATAGATCATTCAATTGAAAAAACCTCAAATCTTCTTTACCTTCATTTGATGTAATCCATTGATATTTTGGTAGCATCTGACCACGATTCACAAGAAGCTAATTATGAGAAGGGTGAATAGTGTACCACTCATGGTATGGACAAAAATTGAAAGATAGCCACCACTAGCTCTGCCAATTTCGCAATTATATGCTCTTTTTCTTCGTTTCACTTTCCGAATTAATTTTCTGGAAGAGATACAGTACTGTTAAACAGTTACATTGCATTTGCACCAATAAATTCAAAAAGAAAAATCTTAGAAGAAACTTGAGCTACTTGTGTTCAAGTACTGTTAAACAGTTACATAGCTATTGCTACATTAGCCTCGAATCCAAATTTTAACACAAGATTTCTTTGTTTTTTTATATTGTTGATGATGTAAATCATGGGAACACAATGCTAATATTAACCATCATTTATAACAACGATCCTCGAAATCAGGCAAATATAATTGTAGAAATATCAATCTAATGCGGAACACACACACTTAAACTGGTAACTCTGTTAACGAACTGTACACATTTCATATCAAAGAGAACTGGATTGTAAACCACACAAACAAATGAAATTCTTTCTCTTATGACACTACAGAGAGAAATCCTCCCCTAAGTACTTAACCAAGTAAAAAGACAGAGATGATATAAATATAAAAAAAAATGTGGTAACATGTTCTATTAATTTCTTAATTGTAAAAAAAAAAATAATAACCAACCCAAATGAGAAAGTTATTGAGTGCTTGCTATCAACTTGAAAAAAAAGTTGCACGATATTGTAGACACCAGAATAGCCGCCTGAATAATTTGAAGAGAAAAAAATTCAGAAAAATATCAGCTTTTCTTGATCCTGACACTTTCTGACAGTTCTGAGCTTCTATCACTGTCATCAAAAGTTTGTGCTACATCACCAGGCTTTTGGTTCAGTGAGGTGGCTTCATATGATTACTGCATTTTCCATTAATTTTCAAGTCAAATTAACCCCAGAAAAATCAATTTAGGAAAATTATAATTTACTAATGCAACAACTCATGCAGCACTTTTCAGCACTGAGACTAATTCAAATATATTTTGATAATTTGTAAATTATACTCAATCATTAAATAAGACTAATGATAGTTTTATCCATTAAATGGACAATTTATAAATGTAACGGTATGATAAAAATTGGTAACTAATAATATTGAAGTAAATATTAAAATCATTGCAGTAAATGAATAAAATATGTATCAATAATAAATTCAGAATCCGACTCCTAAATATCAGAGAAAATAATAATAATCAATCCATTTCTAGAATTATGCATTTTGGACAAATTTAAATTTGAGTAGGCTTAACCTGTAGAGCTGTTGGAAAGCAATCATTCCTTTGATTACATGCATAGTTCCATATATAGCCTGACTCGATAAAAAATATACCGCTCTTACTGGAAGTAAATATGTTGCTCTGAGAAACATCATCTCCTAATGTGCCACAATGTTCCCTCTCTCCTAATGTGCCACTTTGTCTGTTGTTAACCGACTGGGAACATCAGATGATATACCGGTAGCCTCGCTCAGATCATTTTCATGCTGCACCACAACCAGCCAAAAATGATATACTGACTTTTGAATGCTGAGCTTATAGACAGAGAGTGGAACAGGCATGGCCAGGCCCCATGCTACCGGGGCCGGGCAAATCCATAATTACTGTCTTGCTGCTGCTGCTGCTGATGTGGCTGTGGCTGTTGCAATAATAAAACCAACAGAACAATAGTAAGACAGATTTGAAAAAAAGTGCACATTGCAAATCAGCCCCTCAAATTCTTGGATAAGTTAAAAAGAGAGTTCAACAGAGTGAGAAACTTGATATGACAAAAGGCATAATAACAATGATAGTATCTTCATCCACTTCGTAAATAACAAAAATTTGATTACAAAAAAAACAAAATAATCCTAGTTCTTGGATAAGTTCAAAAAATAATTCAACAGAGTGAGAAAATTGTTTTGACAAAAAACATAATTACAATTACAATATCATCATACATTTGACTTCATGAAACGACAGAAATTTATTGATTTATTATTTGTGTGGACTTCTTGGGAAAGTATTAAGAGGGTAAAGGATCGTTTGTCAATTATTTATAAAGTAGGAGCTTACTGAAGTATTTTTAATAGTATTCATAACAACAAAAATATGATATGATAAGCATGTTTCGCAAAGAAATAATCAGAATTGCAGGAAAACCTCGATTTAGTTAAAAAAACATCGATATGTGATCCACTTCAACCATTTCATTTATATTATTTGGCGAGGTCCTTAGGATATCATTTTGTTGACAGCTGTTACTATAAAAAATCACATGCTATTAGTTAGGATCCAATTTTGTTGACAGCTGTTATTTGTAAATAACATTGATATGTGATCCACTTACCAAACATAAAGATAGATTCCCATGAGAGCACCAGTCAAAGAGCTCCACAGTACATCTTCTATCACTAAAGATAGATTTCCATGAAGGTTCTTCAATGATGAATTGGACTCCCCTCCACAGCTGGAAAAATCACATTAATTAATACAATTGCTTGAATTATGTGCATTTTCAATCAGTCAGGTTTAATTGGATCTTCATTTGGTTTTCCAACACATTGATTCTTCTAAACATGTTTCTAATATTAACTCTCAGTTATAAGTATTGTAGAAAAATGAATCTAATACAGAACAGTGTGTGTGTGTCTTCTTGGCATATAGGCACCAGGCCACCAACACAGGATTGCATCACCGAAGTTACTAAGATGTCCTATGTGAGAAGATTAATTCCTCTAATTTACTCTTAAAAATATGAGTCAATGTAAAAATCGAAATAATATATCAATGAAATAATGTACCTCGCAAATGAAGATATCTTTAGGATTGTACTGACAAACAAGGGATTTTGCATGATGAAATCAACTGAGTTAGATATCCCATTTTGCTGGACCGAACACCTTCCCCTTCTCCAATATTTAAAGTCCGGATGTCAGAGATTAGGTGCCAATACTTGCCGTGCTTTTGGAAATCCCTCTGCAAGAGGGGACACCCTCTGATCTCTAAATAATCAAGGCTCCTTAATCGCTGTAATAGGCCTTCTGGAAGGATCCTTATTTTGGGGCACTTCGAGATTGTAAGAAGCTGGAGCCCTTCAAGCCCTTGCATCCCTTCTGGCAAAGATGCAAGGTTCATGGGACCATTAATACTGAGTATTTCAAGAGCAGTGAGGCATCCAATGGTTGATGGAAGGGAGTTCATACTTTTACATGAATAAATTATTAGCTCTTTGAGAGCCACCAAGTTACCTAACTGTTCCGGTAAGCTTTCCATCTTTCTGCACTCATAAATTGCTAGCTTTTGGAGAGCAGTGAGGCCTCCAATTCTTGATGGAAAGGAATTCAAACTTTCACATGAATGAATATGTAGGTATTTGAGAGTTACCAAACTATCCAACCATTCCGGTAAGCTTTCCAGCTTTTTGGAAAAAATAATTTCCAATTTCTGAAGAGATCTCGGGAGATTGGGAACTTCAGCCATATTTAGACAATACCTGATTGCTAGAGATTCAAGTTTGGGTAGTAGCATTTCTCTAGATGACATCTTTGGTGGTGGGTTTGATCTTGATTGGAGAAAGTTTTTGCAAGAAGAAACTGTTGGAATTAATTTCAATTAATTACAACATATGGGCTTATATGTGATATAAATATATATTGAATAATAGACTGTCAAATATCTAATTAGACCCGTTATGAAGTGATCAAATTAAGTATTATCGGGTTCAATATGTGTCATGAGAAGTGGGGCCTTTAATGTGTAGAATGCGTATTAATAACTTTATGATTTAGTGATGGTCTAAATTATATAAAGTTTGGTAATAATACAATTATGCTATTGGTCCCTGGAGAACACAATTAAATACGGCAATATTCTGTAAATAAGGAAATACCCAATAAGACAAGTTCTGAATCAAGATCCGCTAAGGATCCAATAAGATAATGGGATACAGATCCAATAAGGAAACAAGATTAATTAATTAATTAATTAATTGATTAATTTTGAATAGAGGCGCCTATTCATTTTATGTGATATGCGCCTATTCATTTGATGTGATCAGTCTCCTCTTAAAACCAACAGAGAAGTTACGGCCTCTCTCTCTCTAATTTTCTCTCTCTAAATTAAGAAGTGAGATTGATATTGAGTGGTAGAGAAGAGGATTTTCAGTAAAGAACTAGAATCGGGTATTTCTCCTTGTGCAGAACAGAGCATTGCCGCTGCCGCCTCTCTCGCTCTCTCCATCGGACTTGAGAGGGATTACTTGGAAATCTAAAGGCTTCCGGTGATCAACGGTGCTTGTGTCTCTCTGGAAGATCATGGCTATGGACCAAGGTAATTTAGAATTTCAGATTAGAGTTCACTAGAGGATCATGGCAAATCTAGGGTTTATGAATTGCGGTATGGTTTTGCATGAATTAAATCAAACAAGTGGTATCAGAGCCTACTCTAGTTGAACCGATTAATTTCTGCATAATCAATTTCTTATTAAATTTCAGAAATTAATTATTTCAAAATTTTGAGTAGCACGTTGCTCTGTTCTGACCGAAAGGGTTGACTGAAAATTGATTTGTATTTCATTGTAAATCGATTTGTATTAATTGATTTGTTTTGACCGAAAGGGTTGACTGCAAATCTGATTTTTTTTTTCAAAAAGCAGAACTCCTGAGAGTTAAAATACAGCCAATTAAAATATTTGTGATTTCGAATCATTGTGCGTCACCCTGTTTTGGTTTTATTTAGAAATCAAAGTTTTATGCACAAACAATTTTATGATTCATGTGTTCAATTTTTGGAAATTTTCGGAAATTGTATTTCCTTATTGCATACTGTATTTTGGAAATTGAATTTCTGTCAGGCATAATTTTTATGACGCCTCTGTATTTTCACATATCCAAAAATTGCTATTGTATTTCCGAATAAAGATAGTTCTGATTTGTGTTGACCAATAATTTTGACCAATCTAATTACGTTTACACCAATTTAATTCGGCCTTGTCGAATAAAGAATAATTTGTAGATTATGGCCGAACCAGAACAAAGTCATTATTCGATTAAGCCATTGTTTTGGTATTCCGCTGCAATAATTAAATTATTTGGTTAAGCCATCAGATATAATTCGGTTAAGCCAAATTTTGATAAATGTTTCTTTGGATAATATTAAATCATTATGAAGGCTTCAGGTTAAGATATATTTTGGAAAATGGTTAATAAAGGTATCATCTTGCCAAAGTAAGCTCTCATACCGGTGTTAATCATTTGCCAATTTATACACAGTGAATATACATATGATGTTTGGTTATTGGACTGGCCCAAAGGAAAGACAATAATCAAGTATTGTATGTGTATGCTTGTGGTAATGAATGGGTAATAGTCATTAAGTTTTGGATGTAATTAGTTAATCGGCCCAAAGGAAGGTTGACTATTTGACATCAAATGGACTGTTATATTCAATTGCTACACCTATTTATCTTAGAATAATAATTGACTCCAAAGAGCACTTATTGTTCGAAGATACTTAGTTGATGGAATATGCCTTATTTTGATTTTTTATATTATAATTCGGTTATTTGATTCATTCTTTGTGAATATTTTTCAGCAAAAATTACTGATCTTACAGCAGGCATCAATAGCATTCCGATGCTGACGGGTTCTAATTACAAGGATTGGAAAGATAATCTTGAGATTATCCTTGGGTGCCTTGACCTAGACACAGCGTTGCAGGAAGCCAAACCACCTGTGCCTGTTGACACTAGTTCTGAAAAGGAACAAACTGCACATGCACGGTGGATGAGGTCAAATCGCTTGTGTCTCCGGGTCATGCAAAAGACCATTCCTGAAAGTTTTAGGGGACCTGTTTCTGATTCCACTCTTGCTAAAGACTATCTTAAGGAACTTGAGCAGAGGTTTGTTAGGAATGAGAAGGCTGAAATAGGCATTCTATTAAACAAACTCTGCACAATGAAGTATCATGGTAAGAGCAATGTAAGGGAGCACATTCTTGAAATGATGCATACCGCTTCAAAACTGAAGGGACATAAACTAGATATATCGGATGATATGCTAGTATATTTGGCCCTTAACTCTCTTCCTGCCTCATTTGGACAGTTCAAGGTGAGTTACAACTGTCAGAAGGAAACATGGACAGTTAATGAACTCATCTCGCACTGTGTTCAGGAGGAAGAGAGATTGAAGTCGGACAAGAGCGAAAGCGCAAACATTGCTTCTACCTCTAAGGGAAAAGGGAAACAGAAACGTAAGGCCAATTCAGATGCTGCAACTACAAGTTCGCAGAAGAAGCCCATTAAGGATAAGAAATCGGTTACCGGATCGGAGCCGAATAAAGAAAAGAAAAAGGGTTGTTTCTTCTGTGGATCTGAAGGGCATGTGAAGAAGGATTGTACCAATTATCACGCATGGCGTGTCAAGAAAGGTATTAATTCTTCTTTTGTTTGTACAGAAGTTAATGCAGTTTCAGTTTCAATAGACACATGGTGGATAGATTCAGGTGCAACTACTCACATTTCTGTGTCTATGCAGGGTTGCCGAAGTTACCGGAAGCCAAGTGATGGTGAAAGATACATTTATGTGGGCGATGGAAACAAGGCAGAAGTCGAAGCTATAGGGCATTTTAGATTACTTTTGAAAACTGGCTTGTATTTGGATTTGTTTGATACTTTTGTTGTACCGTCTTTTAGGCGGAACTTGATTTCTATTTCTGCATTGGACAAATTAGGTTTTACTTGTTCATTTGGAGATAGAAAGTTTGGTTTGTATCAAAACTCCAATTTGGTTGCTACTGGTTTTCTATCTGTTTTGGACAATCTTTATGCTTTAGATACTATTGCTTCCTATAATGAGACCTTGAACAATGAAACTCGAAACGTTAGACAGAAATTAACACATCAGGATTCAGCTGCACTTTGGCATAAGCGTTTAGGTCATATTTCTCAACAGAGAATTACACGTCTTATTCAAAGTGATATTCTGCGGCCCTTAGACATGTCGGATCTCGGTCCGTGCATTGAGTGTGCTAAGGGCAAACAAACAAGCATGCGCAAATATACAGCCAATCGTATGACAGACGTCCTTGAACTGATACATACGGACATATGTGGGCCATTCCCTACAGCTACTAGGAATGGACATGTATATTTTATCAGTTTCATTGACGATTATTCTAGATATGGTTATATATTTTTAATTAAAGAAAAGGCTCAAGCTTTGGACACATTTAAATCCTTCAAGGCTGAAGTTGAGTTACAACTCAACAAAAGGATTAAAAGCGTCAGATCAGATTGTGGTGGTGAATACTATGGTCGGTATGACGGCTCAGGAGAACAACGTCCAGGGCCTTTTGCTAAATTTCTAGAGGAAAATGGAATTGTGCCACAGTATACAATGCCGGGTTCGCCCGCAATGAACGGTGTGGCTGAAAGGCGCAATCGAACATTAATGGAGATGGTGAGGAGTATGATTTCACATACTTCCCTTCCATTAAACCTCTGGGGAGAAGCACTTAAGACAGCAGCATATATTCTGAATCGGGTACCGACTAAGGCAGCAAACAAAACTCCATATGAATTGTGGACTGGGCGAAAGCCTAGTCTTCAGCACTTTAGAATCTGGGGTTGTCCGGCTGAAGCTCGGCCTTATAGGCCACAAGAGAAAAAGCTGGATGAAAGGACAGTTAGCTGTTATTTTGTCGGATATGCAGAAAGGTCCCGGGGGTACAAGTTTTATGATCCCACTAATAGAACAATTTTCGAGACAAATACAGTTAAGTTCTTTGAGGATGTTATGGTTCAAGGGGGAAATACAAATCAAATTGTCTTTGAAGAAAAACAAGATTCTCTTATACAAGAGGCGCCAGCAATGGTACCAATTGTAATAAGAATATCTGGAGACTCATTGGTTCAGGATCGTATAGTGAATGAACCTACAGTGAATGAACCTCTAGAAATGGAAGAGAATCCAGTACAAGACAATGTTGATGTTGAAGAGGAACCTATACCATCTCAAGAACTTCAAGAAACAATGCCTTTAAGGCGGTCCACCAGAGAGAGAAGAAGCGCAATATCTAAGGATTATGTTGTGTTTCTTCAAGAACATGAATTCGACATTGGCATGATGGAGGATGACCCTCTCAGTCTCCGTCAGGCTTTGGAAAGTGCGAATTCTCAAAAATGGATCGAGGCCATGAATGATGAAATAAAGTCAATGTATGACAACAAAGTCTGGGATATTGTCACATTACCTCAAGGTGTGAAGCCTGTTGGTTGCAAATGGATATTTAAGACCAAGAAGGATTCAGAAGGTAATGTGGAAAGATACAAAGCGCGGCTTGTTGCTAAGGGATTTACACAGAAAGAAGGCATTGACTTTACGGAAACTTTCTCACCTGTGTCTATGAAAGATTCTTTCAGAATTATTATGGCTTTAGTGGCACATTTTGATCTTGAGTTACACCAGATGGATGTTAAGACTGCGTTTCTTAATGGCGACATTGATGAAACCATTTATATGGTGCAACCACCTAACTTTGAGATTGAGGACAATAACTCAAAGCAGATGGTTTGCAAATTAAATAAATCCATCTGTGGACTCAAGCAAGCGTCTCGACAGTGGTATTTCAAATTTCATCAAGTAATTGTCTCATTTGGATTTGAGCCTAACTTGGTGGATGAATGCATATATCACAAGTTCAGTGGGAGTAAGTTTATGTTTCTGGTTTTATATGTTGATGACATATTGCTTGCCAGTAACGATATAAACATGATGCGTGAAACTAAGAAATTTCTTTTCAGGCATTTTGATATGAAAGATCTTGGTGAAGCATCATATGTGTTAGGCCTTAAAATACATAGAGATCGAAATAAGGGTATTTTAGGGCTTTCACAACAAGCATATATCGATAAAATTCTCAAGCGATATGGTATGGAACACTGCAAACCAGGAAATACCCCTGTGGCAAAAGGAGACAAATTTAGTCTCAATCAGTGCCCAAAGACAGAACTCGAGAAATCAGAAATGCACCAGATTCCATATGCTTCGGTAGTAGGAAGTCTGATGTATGCTCAAGTGTGTACGCGTCCGGATATTGCGTACATCACAGGAATGTTAGGCCGGTATCTCAGTAATCCTGGTATGGATCACTGGAAAGCAGCCAAGAGGGTACTTAGGTACTTGCAAAGAACAAAGGATCACATGCTGACATATCGGAGATCAGATAAGCTTGAGGTCATTGGATATACTGATTCCGATTTTGCGGGCTGTGTGGATAGCATGAAGTCAACATCTGGTTATATTTTTATGTTGGCTGGAGGAGCTATTTCTTGGAGGAGTGCAAAACAGACTATGATTGCTTCTTCCACCATGGCAGCCGAATTCATTGCGTGTTTCGAGGCATCGAACCATGGAATATGGCTAAGGAATTT
Source organism: Carex parvula (assembly GCA_025461045.1). Taxonomy (NCBI): domain Eukaryota; kingdom Viridiplantae; phylum Streptophyta; class Magnoliopsida; order Poales; family Cyperaceae; genus Carex; species Carex parvula. Next base: position 429,994 of record JAJGRW010000197.1, read on the forward strand.
TGTCACTGGGCTGCGTATTGTGGATACTATTAAGTTGCCACTCAAGATATATTGTGACAATAATTCAGCAGTACTGTATTCCAACAACAACAGGAGCTCGTCGAAATCCAAACATATCGACATTAAGTTTCTTGCTGTGAAGGAAAGAGTTCAGAGTGGACTTATAAGTATTGAGCATATTGGTACAGCTTCCATGCTAGCAGATCCACTGACTAAGGGATTGGTACCCAAACAGTTTCACGAGCATGTCTCTCATATGGGTATCTATGTTAAAGAGGATTGTCAGATTTAGTGGGAGTTTGTATTTTATGTATCATGTTTTATGTTTTATATGATATACTTTTACAAATATCATGCAGTTAACTTTTAAATGATATTCTGTTATTTGTATGTATCATGCAGTTATTCAGACTTCAGTTATTCAGCTTTCAGTTATTCAATTTATTATGCACTCTGAATTTATGATTGATCTCAAAATCAAATTAAGATAAAGTGACCAAATTGGAGATAGGCGTGTGGATCACATTGCATGTAATTTCCAAACTACACATCCCATTCATGATTCATGTCATTCATTTATGTTTACACAGTGATTTATGTTGGTTTAGTTTCGATTCATGAGACGAATACTGCTTAAGTCCTTGTGAATATGATTGATGGACGGAATTGGTTGATGACACAAAAGGCTATGACAGCATATGAGTACTCAATTCGGTTTCATCAATATATATTATTCGGATATACATATAGCCCAAGTGGGAGATTGTTGGAATTAATTTCAATTAATTACAACATATGGGCTTATATGTGATATAAATATATATTGAATAATAGACTGTCAAATATCTAATTAGACCCGTTATGAAGTGATCAAATTAAGTATTATCGGGTTCAATATGTGTCATGAGAAGTGGGGCCTTTAATGTGTAGAATGCGTATTAATAACTTTATGATTTAGTGATGGTCTAAATTATATAAAGTTTGGTAATAATACAATTATGCTATTGGTCCCTGGAGAACACAATTAAATACGGCAATATTCTGTAAATAAGGAAATACCCAATAAGACAAGTTCTGAATCAAGATCCGCTAAGGATCCAATAAGATAATAGGATACAGATCCAATAAGGAAACAAGATTAATTAATTGATTAATTTTGGATAGAGGCGCCTATTCATTTTATGTGATATGCGCCTATTCATTTGATGTGATCAGTCTCCTCTTAAAACCAACAGAGAATATACGGCTCTCTCTCTCTCTAATTTTCTCTCACTAAATTAAGAAGTGAGATTGATATTGAGTGGTAGAGAAGAGGATTTTCAGTAAAGAACTAGAATCGGGTATTTCTCCTTGTGCAGAACAGAGCATTGCCGCTGCCGCCTCTCTCGCTCTCTCCATCGGACTTGAGAGGGATTACTTGGAAATCTAAAGGCTTCCGGTGATCAACGGTGCTTGTGTCTCTCTGGAAGATCATGGCTATGGACCAAGGTAATTTAGAATTTCAGATTAGAGTTCACTAGAGGATCATGGCAAATCTAGGGTTTATGAATTGCGGTATGGTTTTGCATGAATTAAATCAAACAGAAACTTCCATAATTCGTAAGCAATTTAAATTACTGAGCTCTTCCTCTGGCCAAGAGGTAAGACCATCGCAGTTTACGATGTAAAGAAATTCAAGAAATGTGAAGCACTTCCACAACCATAGGGGTGTGTTTGATGGAATAGATGAGAACCAAAAGTTGCTAGAATTAATACGTAGGTTTCGGAGAGCTGTTGCATTAACATCAACACTCAGCTGCTCACCTTCTCTTTCATCTTTTTGTGGTAGGATGTGGTTGAATCCCTTGATAATTAACTTCTCGAGAGACACCCACGGTTTAAGGGACATTGATTCCCAAGGTTTAAAAGAGAGAGTTTCTTCTGCATTATTTTCCCTTCCATCTCTGCTCTCAAGAGTGAGGCTGCGGACATTTGTTAGTCTAATTGCAAGGCTCGACAGGGTCTTGTTTCCTTTAACTTCCATTGTTTCCAGAAAAGGTGTGATAGGTATGACACTTAGTTTGGGACAGTCTCTGATCAACATATCACATAGCACAGGAAAAATCAATGATGTCGTCTCTCCAACATCGCCTTCACACCAGCAATCCATATTTGGTATATCATATAAATATAAGGATTTCAGTGATGGAAAAGTTTTGGGTACATCGTCGCCACCTTCAGCATTCATAAATACATCAGAACAAAGATGCTTCAAATTATTTAAACAATTTATGTTCAAGATTTGGAGAAGGGGTAGCCTATGTAGTGGTGGTAAATTAACACACCTACATTTAATTATATACAACTCAATTAGGTTTTCCAACATTTGATACTCATTCATCCAGAGGGGAAACTTGTCACCTCTGTATCCCATGATTCCCAAAACCTTTAACTTCTTACAAGGTTTAAGAGCATCCAACACCTCAAGATCAACAACCACTGCCTCTGAACCATTAGATCTGACACCCTCTGAATAATTGTTCGGCATTTCCCAACTTAGATATAATTGATCCAAATTTTGTTTAGATTCCATATTTACTTCTCTTGCTTCTCTAGCATTCCCAACTTCTCCTAGATTAAACACCCCTAGTTTGCCAGCTAGATTTAAGGTCTTGAGCTCTCCAATTTTGTTCCCAACACCGGTGCCTACTACGTAATATGTTAGTGTTTGTAAATATTTTAGTTCTCCGAGGCCTGGTGGTGTGCACTTTAATTGAAAACAGCATTCAATGTGGAGGTGTCGAAGGCTCATCATATATCTCATTCCTTCATGTAGTTCTAAAAGTTTAGAACAATGACATAGCCTAAGAGTTTGCAAAAGATAGAGTGTGGTAATTGCTTCCGGTAATGTTTCTATTTGCAGGTGTGATAGATGAAGATATCTCAGGTGCTTCATCTTTCCGAAGGTAATCATATTGCCATTAAAAGCACATTTTGACAAGTCAAACACCCGTAAGAAGTTAGATTTCACAAACTCAATTTTCTCCACATAGGGTGACGAGTTTCCTTGAATAATAGTACGGGCAGCAGGATAGCATTGAAAGACATCATTAATATCCTTGGGAAAATGTCCCAGCAATATATGTCGCATATCACATTGTAAATTAATATTATAAATTTTTAATTGTTTCAACAAAAGGATACATTCATCTCTCATCACAGATTGTGCAAGATCGTGCATAAGATCGTGCATTTTGCACGTGGTCTGAGAGCGATATCTATATTCACTTTTGTCGTCACAACAAACTTGCTCAACATCTTGGAAGAATGACCTCCAAGCCAACTCGTTGAAAATATCACTGCCCCTCATTTCAAGATTGCCCGGCCCGTCAAATGGAATAAATCCATGGGCCATCCAATACTGCACCAACTTCTCTTTTTCCATGACATAATCCTTTGGAAACACCGCACAAAAAGCAAAACATTGTTTCATGGATGAAGGCAAGTGGTCGAAGCTTAGCCTCAATACTGACAAAACACCATTATTATCATTGGCATTCTTATTTTCCCATATCGTGCTTTGTTCGAGTACTGCTGACCACTGGCGAATCTCATCCTTATAACTCATTAAGCTTCCGAGTGTTTTAATGGCTAATGGTAGTCCAGCACAATTCTTAACCAACTTCTTGCCAATCCCAACCAGCTCTAGGTGTTCCTTTACACCCTTGCTAAATGCCCTTTTTCGAAACAGGCTCCACGAATCCTCCTCATCTAAGCATCTCAAATTATAACTCGGCACTGTGCCCATTATAGATGCTACTCTAACATCCCTAGTAGTAACTAGTATGGTGCTCCCTAATTCACCGCATTTCAAAAGAGCTCTCAGTTGTTCCCATTTATCTTGGTTATCATTCCAAACATCATCCATTACTAGAAGATATCGCTTTCCGCTTATCTCCTGACGTAAACGACTCTGGAGCAGCTCCATGTTGTTATGAGGAACATTGCAGTCCCCTTGAACTGTGGAATCAATGATCAATTTTGCGAGAAGTGCAACATCAAATTCCTTTGACACACAAACCCATACGAGTAATTTGAAGTGCTCTTTTATCCTAGGGTCATTGTAGGCCAATTGGGCAAGGGTGGTTTTGCCGAGTCCACCCATGCCAACTACCGGCAGGACCATCAGATTCTCAGTTGGATGCACCTCAGTCAACAATTTCACCAATTTATCCTTGTCGCCCCCCCGCCCTACAACCTCCGACTCAATTACATAAGAATGGGTTATGACATGAGGAACGGCACGCCCTTGCCGACCTTGAACAAATTTAAACCTCTCCATCTCAGTGACCAGCTCATCAATCCTCCTTACAACTACCTTCAACTTTCTACTCATCTTGAACCGAAACAGAATTGGATTTTCAAGGGAGAAAAAGCCACTTACATTCCCGACCTTGTGGCCGCGTCTCACGGCATCCCGGCGTAACTCCTCATAATGGAACTCATCAAGAACGTCGTCAGCATCATAGGCAGCTGATTTCAGCTTGGCTAGCCAGGATTTCACCGATGGTTTAGCATCCCCTTGCTCCTCAGCATCGGTAAGTACGTCCTGGACTGCAAGCAGCTTGTCTTCGAGTCTCTTGCGCTGGTCATCAATGCCCCACATCTCGCTAATCCTCTGCACCAGTAAGTCTCCTGATTTCTCCACCACGATTTTGATCAGAGGTGATAGCAACAGGTCTGCCATTGTTGATTTCGAGGGTACTGTTTTGTCTCTCAGAGTGGAATGGTTTAGGCGAGGAGAAAGATGAGAATTAATTGGGTTTATGGAAGGGACATGGAGTGGAGAGATGCAAAGTTTAAGATTATTTTTTTAATTTTTCATCTTTTGTTCGTTGCGTCAATTGGAGTGCGAATTCTTTTTCATCTTTTTCTCGACGTGATATATATGTCCAGCAGAAATGTAGATCATTGGTAACATCTGTTGACACATGTTGCATGTAGCGAACTTCTGTTGACACATGTTGCAACATAAGTTTACTAAATGAGATTTAAATTGAGAAACTAAATGAGATAGGCGATCACATTGAATGTTTTTTTTATGACGTAACAATTTATGAAAAAATATTTCATTTTAAGTTTGTTTAGAACAAGATCAACACATGCAATGAAAAACATTGTGAGTTGCAGATTTTGACAATTTAATTAGGGTCTGATAATTTCCACGGTTGAGATTTAATTAGGGCCAATCGTACATTGGAAATTTAATTCTTCTCCAATTGAGGATACTTTTTTTATTTTTTACTGTTAATGGTTGTTATTTTTTCTGTAAAAGAATATTGTGATATTAAAAGGGTATAATAATTTGCACAATTTGAATTTAATTAGCTAGGGTCAATCGCACATTTTGGCTATTTAATTCTTCTCAAATTGAGGATACATTTTTCAAATTTTACTGTTAATGGTTGTTATTTTTCTGTAAAAGAAAATCATGATATTGTCTTATTTTTTTTTAAATTTTCGCAAAAGCTGCGAAGTCGAGAATATCGTGATATTGTCATGATATATCCGAGAGGTTATGATTCTATTTATAATAATTTTTACTTAGGACTTAGTTATAATAATTTTTACTAAAAAAATTCAACAAGTTATGTAGAACAAGATCAATATTGTAGAACTTTTTTTCTGAAAAATTAAATCAAATTTAATATGGGAAATAAAAAATATTTTCATGAACGATAAATTAATTTTTATAAATTTCTATTCAAAATATTACCAGACTACAGTCACACATTGTACAAGCTGAAAAACCCCAGAAAACCATACCCGTTCAATGAAATCAATACCGTGGGACAGTTCTATCAAAAAACAAAAAAAAAAAATACCGTGTGACAGCCACTTTGGGAGAATTTGCCATACAAAATCAAAAGCAGTGAATTGGATTCAGATCACTAAACCCCACTATAGCCGTACCTAACCCACTAAATTTTCCACTGATTCTCTCTCTTACTAGCTAGCTTCGATTACATTTCCTTTAATTCCTCGTATGACGCATCCACACCACATGCGACAGACTCATGAGTCAATTATTAACCAATCAAGCTACCAATAATTGAATTTTATATGGCCAAATTGTTATTCTACGGTTGAGAAATCTCTTTCTCTGAGGGACCAAGGAAGCTACCAATAATTGAGTTTTGGGAAAATTTCCTATGTGCCCATTCAAACTTTCAAAATAGCCAATTTCTCCATGAATATATCATAATAGTCGATATCCCCATATCAACTTAACTTTCTTTTCTTTTATCCCTTTTTTTATTTTATATTTTATTTAATTATTTTAAGAATTTTATTGACCAATATAACCTTTTATTAAAATGGAGTGTCCTTTTATTGAACAAGAGCTAAAACTGAAAAAGCTTCATCTTTCTTCCTTGATCGTTTCATTGTTGGATCATATATCCAATGTTGAGCATATATGTAATATAATTATGAATTGTATACTGTCAATATGATTGTCACAATTAAAGTGATCTAATATGGAATTAAGACATTAGACAATCTATATATTTAATAGGATGTGGTCCATAAATGTGTAGAACAATTTAGGTAAATATTAAATCATTGATGGACTGATTCTGAAATTTACAATTTAGAAAAACTTTCATTTAAGAGGTTTGTGTGGGCCACACGGATATCAATGCGTCCGCACGGATTTTGATGCGACAGCACGGTTTTTGATGCAGTCGCACAAAATACCTTTTTCAATTTGGCAGATAACCATATATATTATATATAAGGATTGGTCCCCAAGGCACAAGATAACCAACTCAACTCATAATTCTGAAAAGTGGTTATGAAAAGTGGTTATTTTCTTAGATATAATTTTGAGTGCCTTCTCCCTTCTTCCTCCATTAAAGAATTAAGAGGAAAGATCCATAAGGAAATTGGAGATGATTTCTCAAGGACGTATATTGTTGCTTTGGAAGATCTAATCCACAACCCAACCACAAAGGCGAGAAGGACTTCTTGCCGATTAAAGACTTGTCTCGCGCTCACGGAGACGGCTTGCTCAAGACATTGGATATTCCATGGCAAACGGCATGGAATCAGATATAATTTCACACTTAAGATTATGTTTTAGGATATCTTTGGCATAGGACGGTCCTTAGGTTTAAGGTGGGGATTGTTTCTTCTTCTCCGGAGTGTAAGTGTTTGACCCCTAGATGAGATGTAATTGTTTGATCTCTGGATAAGGCTTAAGTGTTTGGCCTTTAAGATCCCCCAACATTCTTTTCACCTTCTCTCTTTTCCTCTCCTCTCTTCTCATGGGTTCAATAAAATTGTACCTATCTCTCTCTTCGTGTGAGTTAAGACCATCAGCACGAGCCCCCATCATAGATCTCTCTCGCATCTCCTGTTGTTTCTCCGAAACGAAAGGTTTTCATAATATGTTATTTTTGTTTGGATTTTATCAATTGAGCTCAGCTGCATTTGATTTGTACCACAAATTCCATTAATATAGAACATTTTCAAGCACTAGTACAAAAAACCCCTTCACCGACCCTCAACCACCGACTGTTTTAATATGTAACAGTCGGTGTAGAGACTGCTGGTAAAATCGTAAATAAGAAGAACCTCAACACCGACTGTTCCATTACAAAAAACCGTCGGTGAACCAACACCGACTGTTTTTTTAAAAAACAGTCAGTGTTGCTCGAACCCTGCACAGACTGTTTTTTAAAAAAAACAGTCGGTGTTAAATGGAAATTTTCGGAACCGTCGGTGATTTTCCTTCCGAAAATTTTCGTTCCCGGGTTTATCTCTTTCGATTCCTTCCGAAAATTTTTGTTCCCGGCTTTATCACTTTCAATCAGCGGCGAAGAATTTCATTTCCCCTTCTAAATTTCATTTCCCTAAATTTCAATCAGCGGCTTTATCTCTCTCCGCCTCCGCCTTGCTGTCTCTCCGTCTCACAACCTGCCTCGCCCCGCTCAGCCGGGTTCAAGGTTTCCTCTTCGACGCAAACCCTACCTCGCCCCGCAATTTCTTGTGATGCTTGCTGCTTTGAGACGGCCGAGAGGCGAGGTACAACCTGAGATCGCGCGGGAGAGGTAAAACCTGAGATCGCGCGCTTTCAACGCTTGGATTCCGATTCAGCTTAAAAAGCGCCACGCTTACTCGACCTCTCTCTCTAGGGTTCCATCCTTCATCCATCCATCCATGGCGGATAGCAGCGGCGGCGGCGGCGCCTCTAAACTGAAACAATCGAGGAGTTTCGACGGGAACGATGCCTATATTAGAGCAGATAAGATCGATCTAACGACTTTGGATATACAGCTCGAGAAGCACTACACGAAAGGCTGGACGAAGGATAAAGCTGCGAGTGGAGGAGGCGCACCGCAAGGTCCGAGAGAAGATTGTGAAATCGATCCGTTAAAGCTCGAAATCCGATACGTGATCGCTCATGGCACCTATGGTACTGTCTATCGTGGCACCTACGATGGCCGAGATGTAGCAGGTATTCAATTCAATCTCGTTTTTTCAATTTTATGAAATTTGTGGTTGTTAAATCTCTATCAATGAATACTTAATACTTAGAATTATCTATTTGGCATGAAAGGAATCGGGTTTGAAATTTCATAGGTCCAGATGTGAGATGTGCTCCTCTTGCATGAGTAAAAACTAAAAAGTGTATGTGATTAGAGGTTCTAGTAAGGATTGTAGGCTTGTTCGGTATCAGTCGCGGCAAGATTCGAGGGGATTGGGGATAAAAGCTGAGAAAGAGGCGATTTTCTCTCAATTGACAAAACTTTTCATGTAGATCTTCCTATTTTAGATTTCTGAAGGTTGTCTCTGGCTTTTAGGTTACGAAATACATATTATATTTATATGATCGTTTGTTAATCAGTGGAAATGATCTGGTAATGGGAGCTTGATTTGTGTTCAATGTTATCGTTTGATTTTTCAATATTTTGGATGTCGGTTTGGTTTTATATATGCAATGTATTCCTTTATTTTATTAACGAACTTGCTTTCTAACAGCCAAATGGTATTTCTCAACATGCAACTTTTATATTACGATCTAATTTATTTATTTCGTAGAGAGCTTTTAAATTGTCTTGCAACTGTTTCTGATATTTCTTTGATCCAAATTGTTTATGTAATAGAGATTCTCTCAATTGTTCCTGATTTCTTGTCACATGCCGCATTGTGCTTCGATCTGATCATGCTATTAACGAGAATATACTTTCTGATCTTACCTCTGCCAGTGATCTGAACCCTATCTCCCCGCCTCCCTCTTCGCCGCCTCTCTCTGTTGCGCCGTCTCCTTGGTAAATTCTATCTCAATATTTCTTTTCAACTTTTTGTCGCAAATTAAAGATAAGTAAATTGAATGGTGAAGGTTGCAGTTGCCGGACCGAGGAAGGGCCGTAGCGGGCTTTTCTTGAATTGCAACTGGAGAAGGCCAAAAGGTGAAATTTGCTTCCTCAATTTTGATGTTGTCTTTTGTTATGTATTGTATCTTTCCAGCATTCCTTTGTCAGTGAAGGACAAGAAAAAGAACGTAGTTGACATGGAACTGTTACAGGTAACTATTGTATTCTCACTGGTACAGTTTTGGATAAAATAATATATTGTATGTTTTTAATTTATTGTTAATTGTTGGATTCGACTTTGTATTTTCATTGTCAATTTCTTAAATGAGACTACAAGGTCTAAGTATGTTCTTCATACAGACTACAAGGTCTAAGTATTATCATTGTTAATTGTTAATTGTTGGATTCGGACTTTGTACTTTGTTGGATTCTCACTTTTATTCTTCATACATACTACAAGGTCTTAAGTATTTTCATTGTCAATTTCTTAAATGGGATTATATGTTTTGTTTGTTCTTCTTTGCTTTCAGATATCTTGATCAGAGCATAGCGGGCTTCACTAAGGTACCAGTTCGTTACAATGATATTTTACCACTGGTACCAGTTCGGTACTAGCCGGTTTGTCATATGGTAAGGTGTACCAGCCCGTACCAGTACCAGTTTTTGTCTTCAGTTATTTGTTATGAGCCACTAGTTAAGCAAAGTGCATACCAATACTGGTACACACTCGGTGTTGCATGAGGTAGACTCGATCTTGATTTACTCATGAAGGTTGAATTCAGTTCCAGAAGCATAACCAGATGTGATCCTTGATGTAATATAGACAGATGTGCTTGGTGTATATAATCGACCACCTTCTGATCCAGATGTAATGCTTCTTAAAGAAATAGGTATCTTTTTACTTCTTTCATATATCCATCTTTTAGTGATTCAACTAGTGAATAGCCTTTTGGTAATAAAAAGTATTCTTCTTTGCTTGAGCAGTTAAGATAACGATGGCTGCTCATGACAGTATTGGAGGTATGGAAGCTAAAATTATAGAGGCTGCTATAACTGCAAAGCTTGGATTTGATGTCTATATTACAAAGGCATGTATGCTCTTTTTTGCTTTAGTACATTCTTTGCTATTTTAAGGGATAGTACAGAGAAAACATTGTATAGGTTAACTTGACAAAAATACCCCTATTTAGCAATGAGTGTACAGTTGTGCCAAAAATTTACAGTATCTAGTAGTAACGAGTCCGGCTAGTATGACATCAGTGTCATATGACACCAACTCTCCAACTTAATGGATAGACTTCAAACTTCTGTTTGGTTTGTCAATTTTATCTGTTAAGTATAATTTCTGTGTTTAGATAGTGTCTGAACAGATTGCAATCTGCACCTCATAACTGGGATTTAACTGCCCATATTGAACCTCTTTATAACAAATAGATTCGATTTAACTGCCCATATTGAAGTGAAGCTTAATTAAGCTTCACTGTACCCTGATTTAACAATAAAACTGAGCTACACAACCTCCTCAAGGAAAAGGTAATTGTTAACTTCGTCTTATTTGGATACTAAATTGATAGTTTCTTGGGACCAATTGTGAAATTATGCTATCATTCTACTATGAAATTCTTAACTATATATCATTATACTATGAAATTCTGCTATGTTTAATAATAAAGGAAATTGACTAATATGCCCTTGTTTATTGGTGAGGGAAGTTCTTCTATGTTGAACTGTGATTATTCTTTGCTACTTTTAATTTCATTTTTCTCTACACTTAATTTAGTCGTTCTCTCTTTATTGATATTGCACTGGAGGAGAATTTTAAATATGATTCTTCTATTGGTAATTGTCAGTAGTAGTTAATTCCAATTTAATTGCAGTAGTAGTTGCTTTTGTTTTTCGCAACCACCATTAGAGAAGATATAACATCATTTCAGTACTTTCTAAGGACATATCTAAGTTAGAAACTGGCTTATTAACATCTCTTAATTTTTCTCAGGTTATTAATAGAGGTGGATGATGGCACAATGCATCTGGTCATGGAACTACACAAGATGACTCTGGATTATGAGAGATTATACAAAATTTGCTATTTATTTAGATCATGGAACAGAAATCAATTGTTCCTATTTGCACTTTATCTCCTTCCTTTGCAGTGCTTCATCCAATAGACTAGAGGGAATGCTTTTGGGTAGATTCTTAGTTGGAACTGGAATGGGATTAGGTCCACCAATAGCTTCTCTGTATAGAGCATTTCTCATGATCTCCTCAGTTGGCTAGTTTTAGCTTTTATGTTATTACTCCGATGTGGGCATAATACTTATTGTAATGTTGGTTTTTTTGTTTTGTTTTTAATTGTAGATGAAATGGTTACACTATATTGGTTTCTGTTCTTACCACGAAATCAATTTATCTATCCTGGCTTATGTAGTTCTGAACTTCTTAGCTGAGTAATTAAAATGTAAGGTGACCCAAATTTTGGCTTGCCAGTTGTCACGTCTACAGGTGCAAAAAAAAAAAAAAAAAAAAAAAAAAAAAAAAAAAAAAAAAAATCGGTCCTGGGCACCTACACCGACGGTTTTTTCAAAAAAACAGTCGGTGTTGGTACCCTACACCGACTGTTTTTTAAAGAAAACAGTCGGTGTTGGTACCTACACTAACTGTTATTTGCCCGTGAGTAAAGATATACCTATACCGGCGGCGCCATCACCGACGCCTCAATAACAGTCGGTATAGGGTATTTTTAACAGTCAGTGAAGGAGTTTTTTGTACTAGTGAAGGCAAGATATTTCAACAAATCACGCATTCATATTTACTTCATCATCCCATAGTAAATAACTCACAACTTTTTTATTAAAGCATCCCATCGAAATTAGCTCATCGAATCTGCACAAAAATACTTTGATATGAGTTTCTAGCAGTTTCGATTTGCCTTAAATTATAGTATTTTTGTGCATCTGCTTGCCGATTATATTTATATAAGGGAAACAAAAATTAAGAAGATACCTGGTGGCATCTGCTTGCCGATTATATTTATATGCCAGAAATGACCACATGTACCGAAGCAACACTTGCAATTAGTCTTTGGGCTTCACTCTTGTTTGATTTTCATTCCAATTCATCTATTTTCAGGAATAATTTTTAAAAATCTAACATATATGTGGAATGTTAAGTAAAATAATTGTAAAACCAACAAGCAATAAGTGGCTTTTCAAAAAATAAAATATAATAATGATGGATCAAATTGACAAGGTGCCTTTTAGAAACTCGCAATAAATTTAAATTCTGTAAAAAAAAGAAAAAAAAAAGAAAGAAAGCAGGGTGGCCAAGATTAATAATCAGAAAATCAAGAGAGCTTTCTCTGTTTCTTAAATTCTGTAACTAGATTCAATCTCATAACTACGCTTTGGTAGGTTCATGATGCATTGCTGGAAGCATAAAGGGTGGTACAAAGGGCAGGCAAGAAATGATTGAATTTTGTCCAAAGAGTGATGCTAAACACTTGAACCAGTTCAGCTTGCAGCACTTTGGAGTGCTGTGTTGCGCTTAAATTTTTATGGTACAGAACAAACAGAAAACCTTGGTCCAAATCTTCATTCCTTATTGGCCTTCAGGGTGGATGTACCAAATTAATTGCAGTAAAAATTCAAGTTCTTTTGAATTTTAATTCTCGAATTGGTGGAAAAACTGATAGGTGACCTTAAATGGTTGATGGGCTCAACCATTCTACAGTATTTTGGGGGGTGTTATACAGGTACGATGAACGTATCTACTTATCATTTCCTGCCCATTTAAAGAATCTTCAAAAGGTTGTTATACCTCATGGATGTTTTGAACTGCATGCCAGCATCATGTTGCCACTCAATCATTTGCAAACTGTGCGGCCCGGTAAAGAGTGGAGTACAAAGTTACCGTGTTTTCCCCATCTTTGCGAATTACGAATTTCTCTATCCGAAGATTTTGAATAGGAGCCTTTAATGCAATTATTTGGAGGTTTAAAGGACCTGGAGTTGTTGCATGTCAGAAGTAAGGAAATACACATATCCATATAACAGTCTAGCCTGTTAGATTAAATTCTAAATTAAAGTGGCCTAGATAATGTATATAAATGATTGGGATTTTTGAGATTCTTAGTGTCATCAAATAACCGTTTGTACATCTAGTTTAAGTATAATTTTGCTATGTTTACGAAATGGCTGCATCTTCCACATCAGGTATTTTTATATTTATGAGAATTATATTATTCAAAATCCTAAAAATTATATATTTTATTTTGTGACATAGAATTTACACATCCTACACGAATTGCAAGCGTATGCAATACTTTTTCCTGAAAAGTCAGCGGCCTAAGGGAGCGGCCATTGACTTTTATCATGTTGTCACCTCATCTCATCAAGCTCACACTTTCTGGTGCCAAATTGGAGGAAGATCCATTGCCCCAACTACATAAGCTGCCACACCTTAAGGTACTTCGACTACTAGATGACTTGTACATCAGAAGAAGGATGCTCTGTTTGAAGGAAGGTTTACTAGCTTGCTTTATGAATCTCCAGAAAGTAACTTTAATGATTTCAATGATGATACTTGATAGGGCCATTTACCAAAGGTCTTAAGAAACTAACCCCTAGGTCAAGCATTGGGTCTGCCGAACAAAGCCTTCAACCGGACCTCACAAACGGGCCGGAGAGGCCAAAGACGAAGCCCGTCAAGGTCTCTCTCAGTAAGTGCACTCGACACGAGTAGGCCCAGCCCGAGTTCGAGATCACTCCTTTGGAGTGATCCTCGCAACCGTTTCCATACGATCTGTCAGGCTGATTGTCAGGTCGTCTGGCCGACACTACACGACAGTACGAGGCCGATCTATAAAAGGCCATAATCTGGGCCGAAGAAGGGGTTCGAAAATTTGTACAACACAAGGTGTTTATAGGGAAGAGTCCGAACACCTTACACAAGACCATCTTTCCATCTCGAGCTGCCTCGAGACTGTACGGCCTGTCGCCCAGAGACAAACGTATCAATACTGTTTACTCTAAGAATGTTTGGTAATTAATGTATTTCCCTCAATTTTTGACCTCAACTTTTTTTGCATGGACATTTTTATTAATATCCAAAGTTAATTAGAAATTAATATTTATGCCCAGAATTCTCAACTTTCGTCAAAAATGCCCAAACTGGCCATAAAATGGCCGGCTTACTTTTTTTTTTTTTTTTTAAGAGACACTATGAAGAGCAAAATATTGAAATTTAACACTGAAAATTCAATTTTTTTGTTTAAATTATTTGTTAGATTACTTTTTTTATTTATAATTAGCATATTTATAGTAAATACACTAGATTACTTGAAATTATATTGAATTACACTATATTACAATAAATTATGTTGAATTACACTAAATTACGTTAAATTACGCTAAATTACAATAACTTCGCTAATTATGCTGAAATACGGTAAATTACGCTAAACTACGCAAAATTACGCTAAAGTAGACTGATTTTGTGCCATTTTTCATGAATCATAAAAAATAGTAAAAATATTCTGAAAATAGTAAAAATTGATATTCTACAAGTTCATTATGTAACTAATTTACTGAGCTACTTAGATTGAATAATAGAAATGAAAATCTTAATCGGAAACTTCAACTCAAGTTTTGAGGCTTTTCCCTTTGTTTTTTGGCAATTCTGAATTTCAAAAAAACAACATAGTGGTCACTGACGCATGCGTATTTTCGTAAGCTTTTCGAAAAGTGGTCATTTGCTGAAATCGGACACTCGAGCGCCGTTTTATGACCGTTTGAAGTTTCGTCGTCGTTTTTCACCTTTTCAGTGAAGATATCGTTCCTATTCATATGTAATTTACCGTAATTTACCGTATTTTAGCGTAATGTAATGTAATTTAGTGTAATTTAACTTAATATAGTGTAATTCAACATAATTTCAAGTAATTTAGCGTATTTTAGTATAAATATGCTAATTATATATGAAAAGAAGTAATCTATCAAATAATTTAAACAAAAAAATTCAAATTTTTAGTGTTAGATTTCATTATCTTGCTCTTCATAGTGTCTTTTAAAAAAAAAAGAAAAAAAGAAAAAAAAAGAGTAAGCCGGCCATAAAATGACCGGATTATGGGGAGAGTAAACCGGCCGTTTTATGGCCAGTTTGGACATTTTGGCGAAACCCCAGAATTCTGGGCATAAATATTAATTTCTATTAAACTTTGGATATTAATAAAAATGTCGGTTTTTTGCACCCAGTCTGCATTTTTTCAATTTCATTTGCATTTTTATATGATCTTCTGCCTAAGCAAAACATGGCAACTTTTTCTGTATTAATTTGAATTGCCTCAATAAATACTGTATGTTTTTTATCAAAACAGTGAATGGTCTGCTGAAGTTTATATTTTTCATTAATTGACAAATTGGAAAATTTACAAATTCTCCCAGTTTTGATAAGTCTGAAGCAACTAATTCCCAGCTGTAGCTACTTCGAGTCCAGTCATATTAAGGACTAAAAAGTTAAAAAAATTCAATTTTTAGAAGATTACGACATTTTGACTTTGTTTTAATTGGTATCAAAGGCTTGCGAAAATATATTGATATGAATAAATTATGAACGTTGATATTTCAACTTATTGATTAATATAAAACAAAACCGAAAAATGATAAACTTGTTGTGTATGTAGAAACAATATCACATCTAACTATTCTATTTTGACATAAAAGTTTGAAAAATTTGTTCTTAGAAAAAAAAAAAATGGAGGCATGATGGAGGCACAAAAAATGAAGGCATTTGAACCCTCATCTTTTAAGTATTATTTTGAAATGTGTTTGTACTAAAATATAACTCTCAGTCTAATCATTCTGTTAGTTTTATTCAAAAGTTTGAAATTAGTTACTTAAAAATCACTATTAGACTTACAAATAAAGAACCACACACCAACTGATAAGTTTCAGACTCTAAAAGTTCTTAGAGAAATCCAACAAATATATACATCCCGTTTTATGCTTCTCTGGGACATATCTACATATACCTCATGTGCATATTCCTATCCTGATGACCAAATCTACACAGCTGAGTGCCTAATAAATCTCAAGTAAAAACAAAAATGCAACAAGATAAATGCCCGAGAAATACTAAAATAGAGGAGATAAATTAAAAAAAAAAAAAGAACGTACTTTCGCACCCTGTAACAAATTAACAAAGGAAGCGGACGAAATCATAAGGAAGAAGATGGTGCTAACGAGCACCAATTCACCCCCATAAACACGAACAGCTGTTAAATAAATTGATAAATTGGTAATGCTAATTACTGGTAAAATAAGTCAATATTTTTATTAATATCCAAAGTTAACTACAAATTAATTATTATACCCACGATTCCTGACTTTTGTCAAAAATGTCCAAACCGGTCATAAAATGACTGGTTTCCTCTTTATTTTTTTTATTTAGACAATACGAAGAGCAAGATAATGAAATCTAACATTGAAAATTTGAATTTTTTGTTTAAATTATTTGTTAGATTACTTTTTTTTATTTATAATTAGCATATTTATACTAAAATACACTAGATTACTTGAAATTATGTTGAATTACACTACATTACATAAAATTACGCTAAATTATGTTAAATTACGCTAAAATACGGTAAATTCCGGGAAATTACTGTGTCTTCATAGTGATGTATAATTAGAAACTATTTTTTATTTCTCTTTTATCTTCATAGTGATTTACAATTAGAAACTATTGTTCTTTTAAGAGACACTGTGAAGAGCAAGATAATGAAATCAAACACTGAAAATTTGAATTTTTTGTTTAAATTATTTGTTAGATTACTTCTTTTGATGTATAATTAGATTAATTCTTTTGATGTATAATTAGATTACTTATTTGTTAGATTACTTCATTTGTTTAAATTATTTGTTAGATTACTTCTTTTGAATTACACTACATTACGTTAAATTACGCTAAATTACGCTAAAATACGGTAAATTACGCTAAATTAGATATGAATAGAGACGATATCTTCACTGAAAAGGCGAAAAACGACGACGAAACTTCAAACTGCCATAAAAGGCGCTCGAGTGTCCGATTTCAGCAAATGAACCACTTTTCGGAAAGCTTGAGAAAATACGCATGCGTCCATGCCGGCGATGCCAGATTTCAAAATTCAGAATTACAAAAAAAACTAAGGAAAAAATCTCAAAACTTGAGTTGAAGTTTTCGATTAGAATTTTCATATCTATTATTACATC
This sequence comes from Carex parvula, assembly GCA_025461045.1. Lineage (NCBI taxonomy): Eukaryota > Viridiplantae > Streptophyta > Magnoliopsida > Poales > Cyperaceae > Carex > Carex parvula. The sequence continues at coordinate 447,602 of JAJGRW010000197.1, forward strand.
TAAGTAGCTCAATAAATTAGTTATATAATGAACTTGTAGAATACTAATTTTTACTATTTTTGGAATTTTTTTACTATTTTATATGATTTATGAAAGATGGCACAAAATCGGCCTCATTTAGCGTAATTTTGCGTAGTTTAGCGTAATTTACCGTATTTCATTATAATTAGCGAAGTTATTGTAATTTAGCTGAATTTAGTGTAATTCAACATAATTTATTGTAATATAGTGTAATTCTACATAATTTCAAGTAATCTAGTGTATTTTAGTATAAATATGCTAATTATAAATCAAAAGAATTAATCTAACAAATAATTTAAACAAAAAATTTGAATTTTCAGTGTTAGATTTCATTATTTTACTCTTCGTAGTGTCTAAAAAAAAGAAAAAGAAAAGAAAAGAGAAAACCGGCCATAAAATGGCTGGTTTGGATATTTTTAGCAGAAGTTCGGGAATCATGAGTATGATAATTAATTCGTAATTAACTTTGGATATTAATAAAAATGTCGGTAAAATAAGCTACTTTGAGAAATAGCAAATTTGGGTTAAATGTCGAGACAAATTGATATAAAATAGTTGTCAGTCAGATACAACGATACTCGAGAGAAAAACGATGAGGGCCTGAGGGGTATTTATACCATCCCCCATTTCCTAGCTGTAATCCTCGGCTCCATTTCATTATCAATGGACAGTAACACATTGAAATTGCTAGTGGGTCCCATTTGGATAATGATCCATTGATCCTAACTTGTGGGGTCTGAAGCGGTGATTCTGCTTGGAATTCAGATCCCCTAAAGTAAGTATCACAAATTTTGAGTTTGGATTGAGTCCGTCCGATTTGCTCTGGCACGAATATTAAAGAATATTAAATGACTCTGTGCATTCAAACTCGGGCCAGATTCTAATCGAACGGTCCCGATCTAAACTCAAATTTTTTGTTACTTTACGGGACCTGACCCGCTTGATATTCGGATCCTCTCTTTAGTGTATCATTCTGCTTGTGGGGGGCCCTATTTTCAGTGTATCATCCTTACGCTTTTCAATTGGGCTGTCCAAAGGCCCATATTGTATTCGTGTTATTTCTTCAGGAATTACTCTCTGGCCCAATCCACATATAGAGAGTCTAATGGGCTGCTCATCGAATCCACCTGCTTTTGTTTTGCATATGCATGACTTTCTCGAATTTTATTTTGTCATATAGGACTCAGATGCTAATTATCGTTTAAAAATTTTCATTTATTAATCGTTTAATATAAAAAAATATTGTCCTTTAAAATTTATACAGAATTGACTCTTCAAATATAATAATTATCTTTTTCAAACGAAAAAAATAAATTGTATGCTAAACAAAAATTGAATAATTTGTAGCAGGAACAGAATCATTACTATTCCGTCATTTAAAATCCCCATGAAACCCGATCCAATAACAGGTTCTGACAAGCTCCAATTAGCAAATTTACAGTTAGATCCCTACAAATTGGGAATATACAGCTGTAATAAAATCTTTTCTTGTAATCTGTAAAGTATGTAAATCATCAATTCATAGATAGAACATTCAATTGATAGACCTAAAATGTTCTTGACCTTATAATAACATCTACCACCTCATTTGATGTAATCCATTAATATTTCTGTAGCATCTGACCATGAAGCACAAGAAGCTAACAATAAGAGAAAGGTGAATAGTGTACCATCTGACCATGAAGCACAAGAAGCTAACAATAAGAGAAAGGTGAATAGTGTACCGCTCCTGGTATGGGCAAAATGGAATGAGAACTAGTGTTCAAGTACCGATTTGCCCCCTCAAGTGAGTATGAACATGGTCCCATTTAGTCTTGTTAATTAGTCAACACTAGCGAAACACATCCTAGTATGACCAATGTGCTGCCGTGCAGGGCATGTAGTTAGTATAGGGTTCCTAGTGCTTGCCACAAGAATCTTTTTTATCCGTGAGGATAAAAAATTGACTATTGCCGAAGGTAAGAGCACAGAAATCGCCATTTCTGAGGTTATGGTTTTTACCAACGAGAATAACTGGACTACTGACACTCTTAATCAATTTTAAAGGCTTAGCTTTCCTATGATTGATAATGTTATTCAAGAATACCATTATCAACCAGAGGAAAACCAAGCGTGTAACCATTGATCCTTCTTAACATCAACCTCAATGCAAAACAACCAACCCCTGGCTCTATATTGCTACATTCTTTGTACGGGTGGATAGCCATAAACTGTATGACAAAATGCCTCAATGAACAAAAGACAAGTTTTTCTAATTATTGTTGACGATGCATACCATGGTAAAACATTTCTTATATAAACTCTCAGTTATAACAACAATCCTCCAAATAAGGCAAAATACTATTGTTGTGAAATCAATTTAATACATAACAAACACTTCTAAACGGGTAAACCCTGTAAAAGAGTTGTACACATTTCACAGCCAGTGTAAGCTCTTCAGTTAAAAGGAGAACTTGGATTGTAAACCACACAAGAAAATGACATTCTTTCTATATCTCTAATGACAATGTGAATCTAGACTGAAGCATCTTAAAAAAAGTACAAATTTACCAAAAAAAAAAAAAAGATAAATTCTCCTCTATGTACTTAACTAAATAAAAATAAAAAGATGACACAAATATAAAAAAAAAATACTGTGGTAACATGTTCCATTACTTTCATAATTGTAGAAACTAAAAACCAACCCACATTAGAGGGTTAATTAGTGCTTTGCTATCAACCTTGAAAAAAATGACACCAGAATAGCCACCTGAATAATTTGAAGGGAGAAAATGTCAAACATTCTCAGCTTGTATTGATTCTGACACATTCTGACAACTCTAAGCTTGTGTCACAATCATCAAAAGTTTGTGCTACATCAAGAGGCTATTGGCTCAGTAAGGTGGCTTCACATGGTCACTGCATTTGCCATTTATTATCATGTCAAATCCCACCAAAATCAATTTAGGAAAATTATCAATTTTTCATATCGAAACAGCGTAGGATAATTACTGATTATTGTTGAATTAGTAGCTCGGGAGATGTGGTTGAGATGTTTTTTCTAATTTTCTATTTGTAAATTAGGATTTGATCATAACTCATGATATGTTGGCTTTCTCTTGCTCACTATTTGTTTCTTGATATTATTAGGAGAACAGGACTTTCAGAATGCATCCATTCATACAAAAAATAAACTCCACAAAAATCTCTGTAAAAATGAAAAAAAAGAAGAAGTTAAAAGTAGTAATCTCAAAAGTGGATGTTATGGTTCTTACCAACTGCAGTTTCACAGATGATGCCCACTGTTTCCTTAATTACTTGAAACAAGGCAGAACTTATCAGCATTGAGACTAAGGGAATATTCCATAATCCCACATTTTCAGCACTTTTCGGCATTGAGCTCCAAGGGGCTTCTACAAAATGTGCTTTCAAATATACACAATTGTTATTACATAGAAAAAGACTTTCAGAATCACCAGAAAGATTGTTTATTGTGAGTATTGATAATATTGGAACGGAATATTACTGCATAAATAATAGAGTTTTATCAGTATCTGACTATAGAGTATAGACCCATGTATCAGTGAAAAATTCGCCAAAGCAAACACAATGATTTTACTCTTGAGTGAATCAGTCAACAATTGCTAATAGATGGTCTTTTGCGTCTTGAAAGTTTTGAAACATGAAGACCTTTCCCTTGTGAATTTCAGCAATCACGCACACCCCTAATATAAGAGATAGTAGTTGAAGAAATTGGGCTCGATCACTTTGAACCATGCTATGCAACACCTCCTCTGCCTTCTCTCTATCCCATCGGAATTCGGAAATACATTGAAATTGAGAAGGCAGATGAGGTTTTGAAAAGCATGATTTGCGAAGGGCTAATTTGCTCCAACACTGGGCTCTTCAGTTGCTTTTTATAGAGCGGCAGAGTAAGGGAGAGAAAGAGGAAGAGAGACATTCAGTGTCAGAAAAAAACTATACGATATCAATTCTTGCAGGAGTATGAGCTATGGCTCAAGTACTGTTAGGTTGAGGAGGGGCTAAAGAGCATGGCAGGATATCGCTCTGCTATTGTGCTGTGATGAGGGTGCTATGTATTCTATTTTTGTTTTTTATGTAATTAATTTGTGTTGCGATGGATGTGTATTGAACACTTTGATTCAATTTTGATATTTCGAAAGAGGAAGAGAGATATATTCAGTGTAAGAAAAAAAAAATATACTATATCAATTCTTGATATTTCGTAAAAAAGTTAAAATTTGTTTAGAATAATTTATGACGTATCGATTTTAGTTTCATATAAATTTTTAATATACCACTAATGACTTGGTTTTAATCTAATAATTTTGCTAATGTTTTAATCTAAAAAAATATACTATATGTCTATATCAATTGATTTTTTTCCTGGTGTGTCAGATTAATTTGTCGGAAATTTTCATAATTATCGTGCTACGCACTGCTAATTCAATTATGTTTAATTAAGTTTATGTATTTTGAGCATTATTTTTAAATTTTTAATTTATCATGAATTTTAAATTACCAAGTCCTATTTTAATTATTAATTCAAAATTAGCCTTTTTAAATTGTTGATTATATTTTATTTATATATAAAAGTTTTTACTTGATTTGAATTCTATTAAGCATAAATTTTGCTTCAATTTATTATTAAATAAGGTTTACAATAAACTAAATTAATATTTGTGGCCGGTTCTCTAGGGGTGAAAACGGAGCGAATTCGGAGTGGATAATACTAATACCAAATTCATATCCGTCTTTCAATGATCGGATACGGATAGTAAATGGATGTCAAAATTTAAAACCAAATCCACCTTAAACGGATACGGATACGAAGCAGATAATCCACGAATACGGATTCTAAACGAATAATTGTCGGATAATTGAATCATATAAACATTATGATATAAATATTAATTAATAAAATTTAAATAGAAAAATAATTGAATAATGCCTATACAGAATGCTGATTCAAAGTTCCAATCAATCAATTCAGTTAATTAAGAAAGAAATTCCATCCAAAAAACTTGCGTCGAATAAAAGTTGAACACTTGGCATATGCTTCATCAATAGACGTGACAAAGATGTAATTAATAAAAAAACTCATTAATCATGGCGACATTCATGCTCTGCACCGCTGCACTCTGCACGGGATGAAATTAAAAAGAAAAAGAAAATTTTTATTAATTAAATCTCAGCCGGTTTGAAATTCAAACTTGCACAGGAGGCAATATTATTGAACTTTAAGATTCATGCCAAGTTAAAAAGAATGGTTCCACTAATCGTAAAAGATTCCCTTTTCATATAATAGAGAGGATGTGACTTCCCCCAATTCACCTCCTCCTTTCCTCCTCTTTCCCTTACCACCGATAAAACAAATTCTTTTTTTTTTTAAAAGAGGATAAAAACGAATCTTGCTCTCTGTCTCTCTTTCTCTCTCTTACGCCACTCCCTGGACCCCGCCGGACAAGTATTCTCTCCAAACCGGCCATTAAATAGCCAGTTGAGAATAAAAAGGAAACTTTTTTTTAAAAAGATTTGGTAGATTACTTCTCTTTAAATTACGTTAAATTACGTTATAAAACGACTCTTGAGTTTTCAATTTAAGCAAATGATCACTTTTCAAAAAACTTGTGAAAAATATGCATGCATCAGTGATAGCTATGTCATTTTTCAAAATTCAGAATTACCAAAAATCAAAGGGAAGAGCCTCAAAACTTGAGTTAAAGTTTCTGATTAAAATTTTCATTTCTATTATTCGATCTAAGTAGCTCAGTAAATTGGTTATATAATGAACTTCTAGAATACCAATTTTCACTACTTTTTATGATTTATGAAAAAGGAACAAAATCAGCCAAATTTAGCGTAATTTAGCACAATTTAGCGTATTTCAGTATAATAAGCATAATTAGCGTAATTTAGCGTTATTTAAGTTAAATTAGCTAAATTTATCATAATTTGCCTTTTTAGTGTAATTTAACATAATTTCAAGTAATTTAGCTTATTTTAGTATATCAAAAGAAGTAATTTAACAAATATTTGAAAAAAAAAAATTCTCAACTGGCCATTTAATGGCCGGTTGAGAAAAAAAGAGGACCAGTCATTAAATGGCCAGTTTATATATTTTTAAAAATACCTAGTTAACATGAGTATATTAATTAATTTGTAATTAACTTTGGATATTAATAAAAATGTTGGCAAATAGAGCATCCCCTTCAAAATTTCAACATTTATTGTACTTGTACCAGATATGACGAGCAATCACTTTCAAAATCATCGCCTTTCTAACGTTAAAAAGCAAAAGAAAATAATCAAATGCTTTCATCCTTTGGCGTGCTGGGCAAAACTGGCCTTTTGTTGGCGCATTCATGGTAACAAATTTTCATTAAAAAAGCAGTCGAATGCAAAAAAAAAAAAAAAAATACTATTATATGTAATAACATGTGGTCTGGAACTGGAACTGGAACAATAGTTACCTGCAACTCAAAATGAAGTTATTATGATTTGAGCAATATATTTTTCCCTATATGATTTTCTGAGTACTTTTAGTTCTTCAAAATAATAAAAAAAAATTATTCCTCCAAGGCAATTTCACTAAGCATGTAAAAATCTAAGGGTGTAAATGTAATCCAGATTTATTCCATGCTAATTTGGGATAAGAAATTTAACATCCTCCTCATTTTCTTTCCTTTCTTTCCTTTTTCTTTTTCTTTTTCTTCCTAAGAAACAGAGAAACCGCATTTCTAATATTTGAAAATTACTTTCAGGTACATTGCGTTTAGAATATGTTATAATTCACTTAATTATTTTCAAATTTCTCATTTCGAGGAAATATCTCATCTCGTCTTAGCATGGCTGAAAAAAAATATCTAACTATTGAATTGTCAAATATATAACTAATTTAATTTAACTCGTCAGATTTATTTTATATTAAAGTTAGGTGTCGAAACAGATTAAGAACTCTCTTCACATTATTTTTTCTCATACAGGAAAAATATAAGTAGATAAGAGAAAATGCGGCCAAGAGTATAGAAACTAGAAAGTGTGAACGAAACCTAAAAAAAAAAGCTTTAATCAACCACAACAATTAATATTAATTGAAACAATTGACTTAGTGAAATAGTGATACAATTGAACTTATTTCTTGAAAGAGAAATATGAAGGTCTAGCCTTCATATTCTATTGACAGGGTCATCATATATTGATATAAAAAGTGCACACAGTAGATAATGAAAAAAAAGGAAAAGAAAATAAAAATTTTAAAAACTTAAAAAAAATTACAAACCAACTAGCTGGTGGATGCGTGTAAACACAACGCCTATAACATATTCTATTTTACAGAACCTTTTTATCAATATATATGTTCGTGAGCAAGGCTCACTGACCTTAAAAAAAAAAGAAAAAAAAAACCTATGAGGTTTGCTATCTCCTATGAAAATCCTTTTAAATTTCTCTCTTCACAACAAAACAGACTGCTGTCTGAATTTGTCTCAAATCCTTCTCTTTAGAGATCTATTGATTGATCTATTTTTTTAAAACATTATCATATTATTATTTGCATAATGAACTACTTGAGTTGTTGCACACAGGCTGTACCTCCAAAGAGATCACTTAAGTTTAAAAAAAAATACAAAAAATATAAAACATAAAAGATAGATTTCCATGAGAGCACCAGGCGCATAGCTCCACATATACCACATAGTACATCTTCTATCACTAAACATAGATTTCCATCAAGCTTCTTCAATGATGAATTTGACCTCACTCCACAGCTGGAAAAATCACATTAATTAATGCAATTGCTTGAATTATATATACTGCACAAAAGAACCGTGATGCTATTATATGCTATGACTCTGAATATGTGTATTTTCAATCAGTCGGGTTTAATTTGATCCTCGTTTCGTTTTCAACATCTATGATGGCTACATTCTTTGTACCGGTGGATAGCCATAAAATATATGACAAAATATTTCAACGAACAAAAGACAAGATTACTTTGTTATTGTGATGTAAACCATGCATGGTAAACATGTTGCTGATATTAATTACTCTAATACAGAAATATGATTCAATGAGAAATATGTGTGTGTGCTTATGTGTCTTGTTGGCATAAAGGCACCAGGTACAGGATTGCATCACCGTTACTAAGATGTCCTATGTGAGAAAATTTATTCCTCTGTTTAACTCTAAGAAATATGATTCAATGAGAAAATTCGAAATAATATATCAATGAAATAATGTACCTTGCAAATGACGATATCTTTAGGATTGCTCTGATAAACAAGGGATTTTGCATGATGAAATCAACTGAGTTACATCTCCCATTTTGCTGGATCGACCCCATACTACAATATGTACATTCGGGATCTCAGAGAATAGGTGCCAATACTTTCCTTGCTTTTGAAAATCCCTCTCCAAGAGGGGACACTGATAGATCTCTAAATAATCAAGGCTCCTTAATCGCTGTAATAGGCCTTCTGGCAGGATCCTTATTTGGGGGCACTCAATGATTTGAATAGACTTGAGTGCTTCAAGCCCTTGCATCCCTTCTGGCAAAGATGCGAGGTTCATGCAATCAGAAATGGCGAGCTTTTCAAGAGCAGTGAGGCCTCCAATGATCGATGGAAGGGAGTTCAAACTTTCACATGACAAAATTAATAGCTTTTGGAGAGCCACCAAGCTGCCTAACTGTTCCGGTAAGCTTTCCAGCTTTTTGCACCTATAAATGTGGAGCACTTGAAGGCCAGTGAGGCCTCCAATACTTGATGGAAAGGAATTCAAACTTTCACATGAACGAATCTCTAGATGTTTGAGAGCCACCAAGCTACCTAACCATTCCGGTAAGCTTTCCAGCTTTGTGGAACCATTAATTTCCAATTTCTCAAGAGACCTCGGGAGTTTGGGAACTTCAACCATATTTGGACAATAACTGATTTCTTTAATTCGTAAGCAGTTTAAATTACTGAGCTCTTCCTCTGGCCAAGAGGTAAGACCGTCACAGCCTTTGATATAAAGAACTTCAAGAAATGTGAAGCACTTCCACAACCACATGGGTGAGTTTGATGGAATAGTTGAGAACCAAAAGTTGCTTGATGTAATATGTAGCTTTCGAAGAGCTGTTGCATTAAAATACAACACTCAGCTTCTCACATTCTCTTTCATCTTTTGGTGGTATGACGTGGTCGAATCCTTTGATAGTTAACTCCTCGAGAGACACCCAAGGTTTAAGGGATAGAGATTGCCAAGATTTAAAAGAGAGAGTTTCTTCTACAATATTTTCCCTTCCACCTATGCTTTCAAGGGTGAGGCTTCGAACATTTGCTATTCCAGTTGCAAGGCATGATAGGGTCTTGTTTCCTCTAATTGCCACTTTCTCCAGTGAAAGTGTGACAGGTATGGCATTCAGTTTGGGACAGTCCATGATCGACAGCTCACTTAGCACAGGAAAAATCAGTAATGTCTTTTCTCCAACATCGCCTTCACACCAACGATCCAAATTTGGCATGTCTTCCAAAATTAAGGATTTTAATGCTGGAAAAGTTTTGGGTGCATCGTCACCACCTTCAACATTCATCAATACACCACAACAAAGATGCCTCAAATTATCCATACGCTTTATGTGCAAGATTTGGAGAAGAGGTAGCCTATGTAATGGTGGTAAATTGATGCACATTCTACATTCAATTATATACAGCTCAACTAGGTTTTCCATCATCTGATACTCATTCATCCAGACGGGAAACATGTCACCTCTGTATTTTCTGATTTCTAAAACCTTCAATTTGTTACAAGGTTTAAGAGCATCAAACACCTCAAGATCAATAACCACTGCCTCTGAACCATTAGATCTGACACTCTCTGAATAATTGTCTTTCGGCATGCCCCAACTTAATGCCAAATGATCCAAATTTTGTTTAGATTCCATATTTACTTCTCTTGCTTCTCTAGCACTCCCAACTTCTCCTAGATTGTACACCTCTAGTTGGCCGCCTATATTTAAGGTCTGGAGCTCTCCAATTTTATTCCCAACACCGGTGCCTACTACGTAATGTGTTAGTGTTTTTAAATATTTTAGTTCTACGAGGCCTGGTGGTGTGCAGTTCAATTTATAACATCCTTCAATGTGGAGATGCCGAAGGCTCATCATATATCTCATTCCTTCAGGTAGTTGTAAAAGATTACGACAATAAGAGAGCCTAAGAGTTTGCAAAAGATAAAGTGTGGTAATTGCTTCTGGTATTGTTGTCACCTTCAGATACGAAAGATGAAGATATCTCAGGTGCTTCATCTTTCCAGGGGTAATCATAGTGTCCTTAACAGGATATATACATCGTGACAAGTCAAACCCTCGTAAGAAGTTAGATTTCACAAATCCAATTTTCTGTACAGAGTATGACGGGTATTCTTTACTCTCTGAAATAGTACGTGCAGCAGGATAGCATTGAATGACATCATTAATATCCTTGGGAAATTCTCTGAGCGTGATATGTCGCATATTGCATGGTAAATTATTATTAATTTGTAATGGTTCCAACAAAGAAATACAATCGTCTCTCATTACTGATTGTGCAAGATCGTGCATAAGATCGTGCATTTTGCACGTGGTCTGAGAGCGATATCCATGTTCAATTCTGCCTTCATCATGAACTTGCTTGACATCTTGGAAGAAGGACCTCCAAGCCAACTCTTTGAAAATATAATTACCCCTCATTTCCAGATCACCCGGACAGTCGGATGGAATAAATCCATGGGCCATCCAATACTGCACCAGCTTCTCTTTTTCCATCACATGATCCTTTGGAAAACACCGCACAAAAAGCAAAACATTGTTTCATGTGTGAAGGCAAGTGGTCGTAGCTTAGCCTCAATACCAGCAAAACAACATCATTATCATTAGCATGCTTATTTTCCCATATCGTTCTTTGTTCGAGTATTGCTAACCACTGGAGTACCTCATCATTATAACTCATTAAGCTACCGTGTGCTTTAATGGCTAGCGGTAGTCCCCCACATTTCTGAACCAACTTTCTGCCAATCTCAACCAGCTCTGGGTGCTCCTTTACCCCCTTGCTAAATGCTCTGTTTTGAAATAGGCTCCATGAGTCGTCCTCACCTAAGCATTCCAGATTATAACTCTCCATGGTACCCATTATTTGAGCCACTCTGTTGTTCCTTGTGGTAATTATCACAACACTCCCAGAATCACCAGTGTCTAATAGAGCTCTCAAATGCTCCAACTCATTGACATTGTCATTCCAAACATCATCTAGCACCAGAACATATCGCTTTCCACTTAAAATTTCTCGTAAACGTGTCTTTAGTAGCTCCATGTTCTCAATAGGAAGATTGCTTTCCCCATTAACTAATTCAATGATTGATTTAACAAGACGGCCAATATTAAACTCTTCGGATACACAAATCCATAATTGTAAATTGAAGTATTCTTTCACTTTAGAATCGTTATAGACCAGCTGGGCAAGAGTGGTTTTGCCGAGTCCACCCATGCCGACAACCGGCAAGACCATCAAATTCTGAGTTGGACGCACCTCAGTCAACAATTTCACCAAGTTTTCCTTGTCATCCCTCCTCCCTACAACCTCTGACTCAATTACATAAGAATCAGTTCTGATATGATGAATTGCACGCCCTTCCCGACCTTGAACAAATTTGAACCCTTCCATCTCAGTGACCAGCTCATCAATCCTCCCCACAACCTCCTTCAACTTTCTACTCATCTTGTACCGAAACAGAACTGGATTTTCAACAGAGAAAAAACCACTTACATTTCCGATCTTATGGCCGCGTGCCACAGCATCCCGGCGCAGATCCTCATAATGGAACTCATCGAGGATGTCGTCAGCATCGTAGGCAGCTGATTTCAGCTCTTCCAGCCAGGATTTTACGGCTGGATTAGCATCCCCTTTCTCCTCGGCATCGGTAAGTACGGCTTGGACAGCAAGCAATTTGACGCGGAGCCTCTTGCGCTGGTCATCAATGCCCCACATCTCGCCGATCTTCTGCACCAGTGAATCTGATGATTTCCGCACCACAATTGGGATCAGAGCTAATAGCAACAGGTCTGCCATTGCTGATTTGGAAATTGGAAGTATCTTAGAGTAAAAACTAAAAGGCTAAAGCAAGATGAAGATGAGATTTGAAAAAGAGAAATGGGATAGAGAAGAGGAAATTTTGAGATTCAGAGTTCCATTCAGGCGTGGGAGGCTAGATCCACAGTTCACTCACCGAGATGAAGAAAATATAAAAAAAATTACTCTTGCTTTTGGATGTGTTTGCTGTATAATATTATACTTGTATTGAATAATAATCCCAGCCGGGAAATCAGGACTTGGAGACAATAATATACATAGTTCCCTATTGCAGATCACGTGATTACTGAGTCACTGTTTCATTCCAGTTTGCACACAATTTTCGGTAAATTACAAATTTGCCACTATACAGACTGGTTAGCGATTGTACACCGGATTTTTTTTTGTTATTTCGTTTTGGTGAGAAAATTCTACTCCTTTGTATTCTGCTGAAAAACATTTCCTCCTACAGACATGTAAGATGTAACCTAAAAAAAAGAATATCGTTTACATTTTCTTCTCTTCTTTGTTAGAAAACAATTAATGAAGACAAAAATCACTATGCATCAAATTTTCTCTTGCAAACTATTATTGACAAAATATGATTCACTAGATTTATTCGCAATTTTCCAATCATACCCTCTTTTAAAAATCTAATGTTAACATAAAATTCTCCTAATTTACTTTTGTTGAGCGCAAAACTTCTTTTGGACAAAGTATTGTATTAAGATTGTTGTGTCCTTTCACTTAAAGCAGTTTGAGATTGCTAAAAAAATAATTCCATCTACCACAGAAGCAAACATAATTTTTTTAGGCCCTGTTCGGCCGTTTACTGTACGCGTGGGAAAAAACAAATTCACTCAGACTTCGTGAAAAAAATCCCACGCGTACAGTATTTGATCAGTTCAATTCCCGATCCCGTTCCCGTTCCCATTATACGTCCGAACAGGGCCTTAATAACGGTTTTGTAAACTGGCTTATATTGCTTTACGGTAATAGCTGCATCATCCAAATCATGACCTTATTTAAACCCATTATGCACTGTCATTTTTCTTAGATTACTTCTACTTGGTAGATCCTTTAGATTCATTTAGCGCACATTATCATTTTTTTATGTATGGAACGCTTATTTTATGTGATGCTTAGTTTTTTTTTTTTTTCCAACTTATTAAGCTGTTGTGATATTAAAAAAATATTAACGCACACCTTTAAATAATTAACTTTTATCGAACAGAAAATTGACTTAGAAAATATTTTCCTGTTATGCAGGACACGCCAGTAACGTTGGCGTTTCTTGTCTCAGACACTCCAACATTGCTGGCATGCATGTTGCAGCTACATGATATAATTTGAATTTTTATTGAAAAAAAAAATATAGACACTACATATTTAATTTGTGTAATTAATAGTACATATAAAAAAATGGTAGGCTAGCTCACACTGATAGGACCAGGGTGCGTCCGACGTCCATCAGAGTCAAATTTGATTTCGATGGATTTTACTTCTGTTGGATTTACTTTAAAATTTGTGCACGTCTACTTCAATATTCGTACAAATTTAACAAGTATGGATCTTAAAATAGAATCCATCAAACTCAAATTTAAAGCCTACAGAGAGCATGGGACCCTTTTTTTTTCCACACTTGTACGTGGCGCTCTGGCGGATTGAGCGATTTTGACAAGAAAATGAGTGCGATTTTGACAAGAAAATGTTTGGCGGATTGAGCGATTTAGTACACGGCAGGGAGCTGCAGCAGTTAGATTTGTAAATTCTACAATTTGGGAGCCACCGTTTAATTCGTAGAAGATGCTGCTTTTTTTAGGTGAAACCCGTAGGTATTGATTTCATTAAAAGATACAAGTCCTTAACGAATAATCCAGTCAACGTAGTACTAAAAAATTCTCTTATTATATAATATTTTTAACACATTAGTTTTGACCACTTTACACTAAATTTATTCGAGAATTTATAAATTTTGTATGTAAATAGAATACTTGTGAAGTAGATCGTTTTTTGTATTTGAATTTGTGTTTGAGACTAAGTTGATAGAGTTTGGAGTTAAACTCTCAAAAAAAATTAACGACCTTAAAAACATTCTACCTCTTCTAATGGATAAAATGAACGGCTCAGATTTCATTCTACACTGTTAGGTATTGCACGGAATCTGAATTTGTAATTAGAAAACCTAACATGAAGCTGCACTCGCCTAATGGGCTGCTCAAACCCATTAGATGTCTGCCCCATAAAATCGGCCCAAATAATACCCACAAACTTCAAGGTACGAATAAGTCGCCAGTAAAAAAACGTTTTGGTAGTCATTTAAATATGTAAAGATGATAATTGATATAAGAGAGCACATCTAAATCCACCTTATGCATGAACACATGATTAGGAGATGATAATTGATATATAAGAGAGAACATTTATTTTAGAAAGGGGGAACATTTAAATGAACCCTATGCATGAACTATATATTAGCGCACAACTTTTGTGGTGATAAACTGTTTCAGACATATAAATGTAATGATTCATCAAATTTTTACTGACAATTATCAGTTATGGTTATATATTTAAAATATTGGTGTAATGAGAGTTCCAAGAAACGGATATGAAAGATAAGAGTTGTTTTTTCTAGTTGTTAATTAAAATGGATTTTTTTTTTCTTAAGCTATTGGAGGATAACTAAAACAACAAATTTTCATAAAACCAAATAAAAAGCTTTAAACAAAGGAATCTCTTTTATTATGGAATTAAAAATATGTACTTAATTTAAACCAATACAAGAAGTAACCTATACCTAACTATCTATTTCCAAAATCAAAATTTAAAAATGCTGCATTGAGATTGTAACATTATGTAAAATAAGAATATGCAATTAGTAATTGAAAATAATATACGAAATAATTTGAGCAAAATATTTGTTCAAAAATATACGAAATATTCCAAGAACGAGGAAATTGTTTTCTGAATAAATTCACAAATGGTTAAATTAAGTTGTGACCCATATGATTAAGTAAATTACCGATCTTGAAAATTAAGAACTAATATTGATTCTCAATTTATTTACAATTTTGAAAAACTTTGAGATGCACACTATAAATATTTTAATATAAACGAAAAAACAAGATTGAGGTGGCACCATTACCACATGGCCAATGCTGGTTGAAGCACTCACCTTAATTCTCAATTAATTGAAGGACATTCCTTCTCTCTCAAGTAAAGGAAACAAAAATAAACCAAACAAAATTGAAGAAGTATAGAGAAAGGGAAATGGGGGTTCTTCTATCTTTCTCGTTGGTTAGGCTTGTGATTAATCACCGATTGGATGTGCTCTACTTCTTTCAGCAGCAGTATATGTGGTATCTATTTGTTTCTCGATTTTATTTTCTTTTTCTATACTATTTAAGTTTTTGGTAAATATTGATCAAACGGATTTAAATATACAAGCTTAATGTTGTGACATTTTAATTGAAACTTGTTTAAATAATGTGTGCTAATGAATATGCCCGGGACCTCTATTTGTTTCTATGTGCTATTTAATCGAAGAGTAGGGTTAAAATGCATCATTGGTTTTGTGCTCTAATCATGCTCCACATTTTTATCTTCGTCTTCAAAGTCCGAACAGTCGATCCGAAACAGTATTTTTTGAAGACCATCATCTTCGTATTAAAATGTACTTGGAGACCAAATTTTATATTTTTTGGAATTTTTTTTTCTATTTTTTTTATAGGTACAAAATTACTATTTTCAGAATATTCTGGACCATCCAAAACAGTGATTTTGTACCTATCTAAAAAAATAGTGAAAAAATTCCAAAAAATATAAAATTTGGTCTCCAAGCACATTTTAGTATGAAGATCATGTTGAGCGGTTCGGATTGATTGTTCGAACTTTTAAAACAGAGAAAAAGATATGGAGCATGATTGGAGCACAAAACCAATGGTGCGTTTTAAGAGTAGGGTTAAAATGCAGTATTGGTTTTGTGCTCCAATCATGCTCCACATTCTTATCTTCGTCTTCAAAGTCCGAACAGTTGATCCAAAACAGTATTTTTTGCAGACCATCATCTTCGTATTAAAATGTACTTGGAGACCAAATTTTATATTTTTTGGAATTTTTTTTCTATTTTTTTAGATAGGTACAAAATCACTATTTTCAGAATATTCTGGATCATCCAAAACAGTGATTTTGTACCTAACTAAAAAAATAGTGAAAAAATTCCAAAAAATATAAAATTTGGTCTCCAAGCACATTTTAATATGAAGATCATGTTGAGCGGTTCAGATTGATTGTTCGAACTTTTCAAACAGAAAAAATAACGTGGAGCATGATTGGAGCACAAAACCAATGGTGCATTTTAACCCTACTCTAAAATAAATTTGAAATTCTAAATTTTATATGTTTATATATGTTTATAAATTTTCTGTCATGTTTCGAAATTCCGGATTTAGTATATCATTTTACTATTTCATTTACAGTTTGTCCAATAATTTGTATATATGAATCATTAATTTGATTATATTAAAATATAATAACTTAAGACCATTTTGGTCAATTAAATCTGTTGTTGTTTTTATTAATTGAAATATCTGGTGATTGAATTACAAGAAACACTAATAACATAAATTTTAAACCAAATTTATCAATAACGGAAATATTCAAAGAATTTTGGCATGACATAGAAAATTTCATCATATGTATTTGCGATATTGCAATTGATTGTTTTTCATAATTTCAGAAGTACAATTATGTCACCCTTTCGGTGTTAAAAAATATTTATTTCTCTTGTTAATTTTGCAATTTGTAAAACTATTAATTGTAACTTGAAATTCTGACTTTTGTCATCCTTAGAACAAATAGTTAGACTAAAAGTTATTATTTTATTGAGCAACAAAATTAAAATTATTTTAGCCATTCAAAAACAAAAAAATAAATAAATAACTGTTCAATAGTAGTTGGACTTATTTGTAATAAACATAAAGTTAGGACTATCGGCAAATAAACTTTCAGGAGCAAAGCTAGGGTGTGATGTGCTCACTAAGTTGGGTTGGTGAGCACAACTCCAAAAGTCTATCGGATTGCCTTCAAACGAAGAATCCAAACCGTTGAAATCCATCTACTTAATGAGTGATGCATGTACATGAATTTTTTTGGAAGTTTTAAATTCATTTAGTACAAAGTCAAGCGGTCAAAACAATGAACCATTTATAAGTTATTTTATAAGTGTATTCATTTTTCAATATTTTTTTACTGTTTGATCTTGTACTAAATGAATTCGAAACTTTTAAAATTTTGCATATACATGCATCATTCATGAAGTAGATGGATTTCAACGGTTTGAATTCGTCATTTAAAACCAATCCAATAGACTTTTAGAGTTGTGCTCACCAACCCCTGTTGATGAGTACATCACACCCTAGCTTTGCTCAACTTTCAGAGTCTTCCATGAAAAATAGTCATTAAATAAACTAATATAGTCTGTGAAAGAATAAAAATTAAACAAAACCCAGTTAATGATCCAAGATTACTTACCCATTTATCACAGAAAAAATAAAATCCATTTTAAAAAAAAATCAAAAGTCAAACATAGCCCTTAATTAATTTCGTAATTCCTTTATTAATGATAAAGGAAATAAGATATATAAATATCCTTATTTAAAAAATACATTGCCTAGTCAATTTTGTTTATAATAATTGCCTCTTTTTTAATTCATTTATCAAAAACTTTCTATATTTCCTCAATGATCTGGAAAAGGCGTAGATTTCAAAAACAGTACAGCCAGCAAAATGCAATATCAATTTTGCAATTAATAAATATTAATTTGACTCTAGATTTTAATGATTAGCTTCAATTAGAAAATAATTAAAATCTCATGATATTTAGTTTTGACCATTTGATTTTATAATAAATTAATTTGAGAATTTATAAAAATTTGTATTTGTATATGTAGACCGGATTTAATTTGTTGCTGGCTTTCCCTTTCATGGATGGGAACTAACCGGCCAATTATCTTCGTTCTATTGAGAAAATTCTACCAATCTATGTATGTACATTCTGCTCAGGAAAATTTATTCCTGTAGACATGTAAGCTAAAAAAATAACGTTACCTTTTCCTCTTCTTTTTTGTTAGAAAACAAAAGTAATAATGACAAATAGTATGCATCAAATTTTTCTATTACAAAAATTTATTAACAAATATGATTCATCAGAGATCCGGATTTTTTTTTTCTCAATAAAAGCAACTATAATTCCTCAAATCCACACAATGGCAGATTCAAATAGAGTGAATGGGATCAATTAACTCTCTCTCATTTTTTTTTAAATTTCTGTGCTCATATATAATTTCTAGCCAGAATTGTTACATTTTATGCATTTTTTTTCTCTTTTAAATATTTTAGGAAATCTTCCTAGTAGTATACATTTTTGGTTAATATGTCCGGATCAGTAGTCTCTTTCCATTTTTGCGTTTCTAAATATGTCCTAAAAATTGAGGAAATCTCGTATATAAAAAAAAAATCAACTGGGTTTATAATCAAAACACTTTATGAAAACGTAAGTTTTATTCTATTGGCCTGACTGCATGACATTTGATAGTTTTATTATGCATGGAAAAAGACATTTAATAATATAATTTAGGGTTAATAAGGATTTATAACAAAATTGAGGCTTAATCAGGACCTTCTCGGGTTCAATCAATATTTGAATAAATTAATCACCCAACAAAATAAAGCGTTGAAAATAGTTCTTCTGTAGCTGTATGAGCATGCGAAAAACCATCTTTCAATTACACAAAAATAACAAAATTTGTTCTATTTTCTTAGCTTTTAAGGCAATTATAATTACAGTACACAATAGACGAGCTCTATTTATTATATAACTCGGTTGTATAATATTTTCAGTGGATTCTAACTGGCGTGGTCTTTTCAAAAGGCCTTCTAGGTGGATGTACCAAATTGCAGGAAATTCAAGTTGCTTACCATTTTAAATCTCCAAATTTGAGGCATTAATTGAAAAGGCTTACCAAGTCAAATAGTGATATATTCAAACTTATTAATTGAGATATTTTTTTAAAATATTATCATATTATTATTTGCAGAATCAACTGCTTCAACTTGTTGCAGATAATTGCTTCTAAAGAAAAAACAAAACAGAATATAACCAAACATAATTAAAGATAGATTTCCATGGAAGCACCAGCCAGAGAGCTCCACATAGTAAATCTTCTGTCACTAAATTTGTATAGCTTGGAATAGTAGTCTGTTTCAACTTGTAGTGCAATAGTGATTTAATTTATACCCATTTAATAGCTTGTTGAGAAAAAAAAAAGGACCGGTCATTAAATTATCGGTTTGGACATTTTTAAAATATCCAGCTAATGTGAGTATATTTATTAATTTGTAATTAACTTTGGATATTAATAAAAATGTCGGCAAATAGAGCGTCCCCTTTCAAAATTTCAACATTCATTGTACTTGTACCAGATATGACGAGCAATCACTTTCAAAATCATCGCCTTTCTAACGCTAAAAAGCTAAAGAAAAATAATCAAATGCTTTCATCCTTTGGCGTGCTAGGCAAAATTGGTACGGCCTTTTGTTGGCGCATTCATGGTAACAAATTTTCATTTAAAAAGCAGTCGAATGCAAAAAAAATAAAATAAATAAATACGGAAATGATCAGTACACAACAAGTTGTTGTTTTGTCTTGTGGTTCTTATTAGCGTTAGTATTATATGTAGTAACATTTGGTCTGGAACTGGAACAATAGTTACCTGCACCTCAAAATGAAGTTATATGATTTGAGCCATATATTTTTCCCTATATGATTTTCTGAGTACTTTTAGTTCTTCAAAATAATAAAAAAAATTATTCCTCCAAAGCAATTTCAAAAAGCATCTAAAAATCTAAGGGTGTAAATGTAATCCAGATTTATTCCATGCTAATTTGGGATAAGAAATTTAACATCCTCCTCATTTTCTTTCCTTTCTTTCATTTTTCTTTTTCTTTTTCTTCCTAAGAAACAGAGCAACCGCATTTCTAATATTTGAAGATTACTTTCAGGTACAATGCGTTTAGAATATGTTCTAATAATTCAATTATTTTCAAATTTCTCATTTCGAGGAAATATCTCATCTCGTCTTAACATGGCTGAAAAAATATTTAACTATTGAATTGTCAAATATATAACTAATTTAATTTAACTCGTCAGATTTATTTTATATTAAAGGTGTTGAAACAGATTAAGAACTCTCTTCACATTATTTTTTCTCGTATAACGGGAAAAATATAAGTAGATAAGAGAAAATGCAGCCAAGAGTATAGAAACTAGAAAGTGTGAACGAAACCTCATAAAAAAAGCTTTAATCAACCATAACAATTAATATTAATTGAAACAATTAACTTAGTGAAATAGTGATACAATTAAACTTCTTTTTGAAACTAGACCTTCATATTCTATTGACAGGGTCATCATATATTGATGTAAAAAGTGCACAGTAGATAAATGAAAAAAGGAAAAGAAAATAAAAACTTAAGAACTTAAAAAAAATTACAAACCAACTAGCTGGTGGATGCGTGTAAACAACGCCTGTAACATATTCTATTACAGAACCTTTTTATCAATATATATGTTCGTGAGCAAGGCTCACTGACCTTAAAAAAAGAAAAGAAAAGAAAAAAACCTATGCGGTTTGCTATCTCCTATGAAAATCCTTTTACATCTCTCTTCACAACGAAACAGACTGCTGTCTGAATTTGTCTCCAAAGATATCACTTAAGTTTAAAAAAAAAATATAAAACATAAAGATAGATTTCCATGAGAGCACCAGGCATACCTTTACATATACCACATAGTACATCTTCTATCACTAAACATAGATTTCCATCAAACTTCTTCAATGATGAATTTGACCTCACTCCACAGCTGGAAAAATCACATTAATTAATGCAATTGCTTGAATTATATATACTGCACAAAAGAACCATGATGCTATTATATGCTATGACTCTGAATATGTGCATTTTCAATCAGTCGGGTTTAATTTGATCCTCGTTTCGTTTTCAACATCTATGATGGCTACATTCTTTGTACCGGTGGATAGCCATAAAATGTATGACAAAATACCTCAACGAACAAAAGACAAGATTACTTTGTTATTGTGATGTAAACCATGCATGGTAAACATGTTTCTGAGATATTAATTACTCTCAGTTATAAGTATTGTAGAAAAATCAATCTAATACAGAAATATGATTCAATGAGAAATATGTGTGCGCTTATGTGTCTTGTTGGCATATAGGCACCAGGTACAGGATTGCATCACCGTTACTAAGATGTCCTATGTGAGAAGATTCCTCTGTATTACTATAAGAAAAATGATTCAATGAGAAAATTCGAAATAATGTAGCAATGAGATATGTACCTCGCAAATGATGATACTTTAGGATTGTGCTGAGAAACAAGAGAATTTGCATGATGAAATGAACTGAGTTAGATCTCCTCTTTTGCTGGATCGATCCCGGTCTCCAATGTCCACATCCGGGATTACAGAGATTAGGTGCCAATACTTTCCTTGCTTTTGAAAATCCCTCTCCAAGAGGGGACACCCTCTGATCTGCAAAATATCAAGGCTCCTTAATCGCTGTAATAGGCCTTCCGGCAGGATCCTTATCTTGGGGCACTGGGAGATTTTAAGAGTCTTGAGCGCTTCAAGCCCTTGCATCCCTTCTGGCAAAGATGCGAGGTTCATCCGAAAAATGTAGAGCCTTTCAAGAGCAGTGAGGCCTCCAATGCTCGATGGAAGGGAGTTCAAACTTTCACATTACCAAATTGATAGCGTTTGGAGAGCCACCAAGCTACCTAACTGTTCCGGTAAGCTTTCCAGCTTTTTGCACTCAACAATGTAGAGCCCTTGAAGGCCAGTGAGGCCTCCAATACTTGATGGAAAGGAATTCAAACTTTCACAATTTTCAATGTACAACCTTTTGAGAGCCACCAAGTTACCTAACCATTCCGGTAAGCTTTCCAGCTTTGTGGACCCATCAATTTCCAATTTCTCAAGAGCCCTCGGGAGTTTGGGAACTTCAATCATATTTGGACAATCCCTGATTTCTAGAGATTCAAGTTTGGGTAGTAGCATTTGCCTAGATGACATCGTTGGTGGAGGCTTTGATCTTGATTGGAGAAAGTTTTTGCAAGAAGAAACTTCCATAATTCGTAAGCAGTTTAAATTACTGAGCTCTTCCTCTGGCCAAGAGGTAAGACCGTCACAGCCTTTGATATAAAGAAATTCAAGAAATGTGAAGCACTTCCACAACCACATGGGTGAGTTTGATGGAATAGTTGAGAACCAAAAGTTGCTTGATGTAATATGTAGCTTTCGAAGAGCTATTGCATTAACTTCAACACTCAGCTTCTCACATTCTCTTTCATCTTTTGGTGGTATGACGTGGTCGAATCCTTTGATAGTTAACTCCTCGAGAGATTCCCAAGATTTAAAAAAGAGAGTTTCTTCTACAATATTTTCCCTTCCTCCTATGCTTCCAAGGGTGAGGCTTCAGACATTTGCTATTCCAGTTGCAAGGCTTGATAGGGTCTTGTTTCCTCTAATTGTCATTTTTTCCAGTGAAAGTGTGACAGGTATGGCATTCAGTTTGGGACAGTTGCTGATAAACAGCTCACTTAGCACAGGAAAAATCAGTAATGTCTTTTCTCCAACATCACCTTCACACCAACAATCCAAATTTGGCATGTCCTCCAAAATTAAGGATTTTAATGCTGGAAAAGTTTTGGGTGCATCGTCACCACCTTCAACATTCATCAATACACCACAACAAAGATGCCTCACATTATCCATATAAGTTATTTTCAAGATTTGGAGAAGAGGTAGCCTATGTAATGGTGGTAAATTGATGCACATTCTACATTCAATTATATACAGCTCAACTAGGTTTTCCAGCATCTGATACCCATTCATCCAGACGGGAAACTTGTCACCTCTGTATTCTCCGATTTTCAAAACCTTTAACTTATTACAAGGTTTAAGAGCATCCAACACATCAAGATCAACAACCACTGCCTCTGAACCATTAGATCTGACCCTCTCTGAATAATTGTCTTTCGGCATGCCCCAACATAATGCCAAATGATCCAAATTTTGTTTAGATTCCATATTTACTTCTCTTGCTTCTCTAGCACTCCCAACTTCTCCTAGATTGTACACCTCTAGTTGGCCGCCTAGATTTAAGGTCTGGAGCTCTCCAATTTTATTCCCAACACCGGTGCCTACTACGTATTGTGTTAGTGTTTTTAAATATTTTAGTTCTCCGAGGCCTGGTGGTGTGCACTTCAAACTATAACATCCTTCAATGTGGAGATGCCGAAGGCTCATCATATATCTCATTCCTTCAGGTAGTTGTAAAAGATTAAGACAATAAGAGAGCCTAAGAGTTTGCAAAAGATAAAGTGTGGTAATTGCTTCTGGTATTGCTGTCACCTCCAGCTCCCAAAGATGAAGATATCTCAGGTGCTTCATCTTTCCAGGGGTAATCATAGTGTCATCAAGAGTACATCGTGACAAGTCAAACACTCGTAAGAAGTTAGATTTCACAAATCCAATTTTCTGTACAGGGTAACACCAGTTTTTACTCTCATCTGGAATAATAGTACGTGCAGCAGGATAGCATTGAATGACATCATTAATATCCATGGGAAATTTTCTGAGCGTGATATGTCGCATATTGCATGGTAAATTATTATTAATTTGTAATGGTTTCAGCAAAGAAATACAATCGTCTCTCATTACTGATTGTGCAAGATCGTGCATAAGATCGTGGATTTTGCACGTGGTCTGAGAGCAATATCCAATACTTCTGCCTTCATCATGAACTTGCTTGACATCTTGGAAGAAGGACCTCCAAGCCAACTCTTTGAAAATATAATTACCCCTCATTTCCAGATCACCCGGACAGTCGGATGGAATAAATCCATGGCCATCCAATACTGCACCAGCTTCTCTTTTTCCATCACATGATCCTTTGGAAACACCGCACAAAAAGCAAAACATTGTTTCATGTATGAAGGCAAGTGGTCGTAGCTTAGCCTCAATACCGGCAAAACACCATCATTATCATTAGCATGCTTATTTTCCCATATCGTGCTTTGTTCGAGTATTGCTAACCACTGGCGTACCTCATCCTTATAACTCATTAAGCTACCGAGTGCTTTAATGGCTAGCGGTAGTCCCCTACATTTCAGAACCAACTTTCTGCCAATTTCAACCAGCTCTGGGTGCTCCTTTATCCCCTTGCTAAATGCTTTGTTTTGAAATAGGCTCCATGAGTCCTCCGCACCTAAGCATTCCAAATTATAACTCTCCATGGTACCCATTATTTGAGCCACTCTGTCGTTCCTTGTGGTAACTATAACAACACTCCCTGAATCACCACATTCTAATAGAGCTCTCAAATGCTCCCACTCATTGACATCCTCATTCCAAACATCATCTAGCACCAAAACATATCGCTTTCCACTTAAAATTTCTCGTAAACGCCTCTGGAGTAGCTCCATGTTGTCAATAGAAAGATTGCATTCCCCGTTAACTAATTCAATGATTGATTTAACAAGACGGCCAATATTAAACTCATCGGACACACAAATCCATAATTGTAACTTGAAGCATTCTTTCACTTTAGGATCATTGTAGACCAGCTGGGCAAGAGTGGTTTTGCCGAGTCCACCCATGCCGACAACCGGCAAGACCATCAAATTCTCAGTTGGACGCACCTCAGTCAACAATTTCACCAAGTTTTCCTTGTCGTCCCTCCTCCCTACAACCTCCGACTCAATTACATAAGAATCAGTTCTGACATGACGAACGACACGCCCTTCCCGGCCACGAACAAATTTGAACCTTTCCATCTGAGTGACCAACTCATCAATCCTCCCTACAACCTCCTTCAACTTTCTACTCATCTTGAACCGAAACAGAGTTGGATTTTCATGAGAGAAAAAGCCACTTACATTCCCGACCTTGTGGCCACGTTTCACGGCATCCCGGCGTAGCTTCTCATAATGGAACTCGTCGAGAACGTCGTCAGCATCATAGGCAGCTGATTTCAGCTTGGCCAGCCAGGATTTCACAGACGGTTTAGTATCCCCTTGCTCCTCGGCATCCGTAAGCACGTCCTGGACCTCGAGCAGTTTGTCTTCGAGCTTCTTGCGCTGCTCTGCAATGCCCCACATCTCGCTGATCCTCTCCACCAGTATGTCTGATGATTTCTGCACCACGATTGGAACTAGGGCTGATAGCAGCAGGTCTGCCATTGCTGAATTGGAACTGTAATTGGTGGCAAGAGTTAATAAAATTTAAGGGCTTTTTTTAATCTCAGAGCAGAATGGTTTAGGCGAGAAGAAAGATGGGAATGAATATTGATTGGGTTTATGAAAGGGAAATGGAGTGGAGAGTTGCAAAGTTTGAGATTCTTACTTTACTTTTTCATCTTTTGTTTGTTTCGTGAATTGCAGTGCAAATTCTTTTTAAAAGCTTGAAGTGATATGTCCAACAGGAATTTTGATCATCCGTAATATTTGTTGACACATATTGCATGTAGCGAACTTGTGGTATAATATCCACTTGGAATTTTTTTTTTTGAGATGTAATTAAATTGAGAAGACATCCACTTAGAATTTTATTTTATTACGTAATAGTTTTACAATTATAAATAACAAAAAGGAACAGCTGATCTTGTTTAATGTCTTTTTTTTTTTTTTTTGATTGGAAGCCTGTAGGGCTGTAGGCGGATCTTCTTTAATGTCACAAGTGTAAATAATATGCGAAAAAAAATATTACCTTTTGAATTTATTTAGAATGAGATCAACATAATAAAAAATCGCTGTTATATAGATGCAGATTTGACAATTAAATTAGGGTCAATTGCATATTTTTTTTTGTAGAGTCAACTACTCATTTTGAGAGTTTTTGTTCCTTCGTGTTTGGTAATCATGTCAGAATATGACAATAAAATTTAATAATTTGTCCGGTTGTAATTTAATTAGGGTCAATTAATCGCACATTTTGTCAGTTTAATTCTTCTCAATTTGAGGATTATTTTCAATTTTTACTGTTAATGGTAACGATTTATTCAAAAGATCTAAAACTCCCTATTAAGCGCGGGTTGTAATTCTAGTTATTATAATGTTGTATAGTATCAGATTAATATTTTAGAATTCTTTGTTGAAAATTGAAATCTAATATATTATGGGAAATAAAAAAATATTTTCATGAATGATAAGTTAATTTATATATAATTTTGTGTTCAAAATATTGCTGGACTGCTTGCACGTATTGTACCAGTCTGAAAATAAAAAAGAGAATTAATTGGATTAACTTTGAGATCGGTAACATTAACTTTGAGAGAAGTTGCCATAGAAAATAAAAAAGGGTGAATTGGATTCTTTTCTTGATAACAGAGTGAATTGGCTTTTAATTAGTACCTTTTTTTTACTTTTCAAAAAAGATATTCTAATTCTTTGCTGCTACACCTCTCAGGTTATTTAATCGAATAAATACAACTAAGAGATTGCCCATCCGTTAATCACGGTGTATATACTTCATAGGTAATCCAATTGAATGGAAGAGATGAAACAAAAATAAAAAACTTGCCAATGGTTGAGCAATTTTGTACCAGCACGTCTGCTATTTATAGTGAAGAAGTGTCATATACGAATCACATGTTCAATAAATTCAAATGATAATTTAATTCTGTAAATCCTTTTTTAACAAGGTTCCCAACAAAAAAAAAAACAGAGAACATGGTCTGATTTTCTTGATTATCTCCAATCCTCTTTGTCAACTGGACAAGTTAAAATTGTTTCAAGTAAGCCTTTTTTTTTTTTTTTCATTGAGGTGCTATTAAAATTTGAGATGAAATTTGAATGGGATTTGAAGAAGAAATATTTCATTAGTTGATCATAATATACTAAGAGTGAGGCTATGGTGCTATGCATAGCACGGATGGGGTCCGTGCTACGGCTTAAAATTTGACTTTTCAAAATTCTAACGGTCGATCCAACCGTTCAATGTGATAACCATATGAATATGTACTTGCAAACTAAATTTTATATTTTTTTGAATTTTTTTACTATTTTTTTAGATAGGTAGAATTTTGATGGTCCAGAATTTTCAAAAAACACTGATTTTTCTACCTATCTAAAAAAATAGTAAAAAAATTCGAAAAAATATAAAATTTAGTTTGCAAGTACATATTCATATGGTTATCACATTGAACGGTTGGATCGACCGTTAGGATTTTAAAAAGTCGAATTTTGAGCCGTAGCACGGATCCTATCCGTGCTATGCATAGCACCATAGGCTCACTCATATACTAATACATATTACCATGCATCTAAGATCTATATATAACGGATACAAGACATATAACCGTTAGAGAGAATATATAAAAATAGGAAATAAAGTGTACAAGCAGTAGCTGCCAAAAAAATTATTCATAAATTGCAAATTTCGGAAAAAGGGAAAAAAGGAAAAAAAAAAGTAAGGGGTTATTTTGTAAAGTTTCACTTTTGAGTTTTGCTTGGCGTATCCAAGATAGTGAGTGAGGCTATGGTGCTATGCATAGCACGGATGGGGTCCGTGCTACGGCTAAAAATTTGACTTTTTAAAATCCTAATGGTCGATCCAACCGTTCAATGTGATAACCATATGAATATATACTTGCAAACTAAATTTTATATTTTTTCGAATTTTTTTACTATTTTTTTAGATAGGTAGAAAAATCAGTGTTTTCTGAAAATTCTGGACCATCAAAATTCTACCTATCTAAAAAAATAGTAAAAAAATTCGAAAAAATATAAAATTTAATTTGCAAGTACATATTGATATGGTTATCACATTGAACGGTTGGATCGACCATTAGGATTTTAAAAAGTCAAATTTTTGGCCGTAGCACGGACCCCATCCGTGCTATGCATAGCACCATAGGCTCACTCCAAGATAGTATCTCCAATCTATGTGTTTTGTTTATTAATCTTCAACAGGTTCATTTTAGTATTTTTTTTTTCCTAGAGAAAAGCATCCAGTAGTGCTCTTTGATAGCTCTGATCTAGATGTAAAATTGTTTTTCAGTTGAGTCTTAATACCAAGTTAGTAGCTTTCAAATCCAAGGAATTACCGTGTATTTCTCTCTCTTGAAAACCTGGAGGGCCCGCCTGTAACTGATGCATTTCTTTTCACTATATGTCTTTTCCAAGCTTACAAGAGCAAGCAAACGGATTGTTTGAAAGGTTTATGTTTATGTCTTTCAAGAAAAATCGAATTAATAATATAACGACGAAGATGGTGCTAAGAGCATCTACAATGGTAATTGTTTTTAAATTGCTAATATGATGTGGCAATTGCTAATATAATTGTTGGGTTGTAGGCCAATTGCTAAAAAAGCAAATTTGCTTATAAAGCAAACGATTTCTTTTGGACATGCTAATGCTCTCTCTCTTTCCTATTGGCTCTGACTCTTTTGTTCTCTTTTCTATTGGCTCTGATCCAATTTCTGAGATGGAGGGGTTAATAAATTAAAAGGAACTTAATTTTTAAATATTGCTTTACAGCTGTTTTTAAATTTTTACGGATTACTGGGTTGGAGATGCTCTAACAAGCACCAATTCACCAATCACCCCTATAAACACCGACAGCTGTTATGAACTAAATTGATAAATTGGTAATGCTAATTGATGGTAACATAAGCTAATTTCAGAAATGGCAAATTTGGGTTAAATGTTGAATAAAATTGATAAAAATTGTTCTCAGTCTGATACAACAATGCTCAAGAGAAAAACGATGGATTAATAAAAAAATACAAAAATTACTGCAAAACTAAAAAAATTCAAAGAAATAAAATACCAAGGATTCCTCGGCTCCATTTCACTATTAATGGACAGTAACGCATTGAAATCGCTAGTGGGTTCCATTTGGATAATGATCCATTGATCCTAACCTGTGGGGTCTGAAGCGGTGATTCTGCTTGGAATTCA
This sequence comes from Carex parvula, assembly GCA_025461045.1. Taxonomy (NCBI): domain Eukaryota; kingdom Viridiplantae; phylum Streptophyta; class Magnoliopsida; order Poales; family Cyperaceae; genus Carex; species Carex parvula. The sequence goes on from JAJGRW010000197.1 coordinate 476,753, forward strand.
GATCCCCGAAAGTATCACAAAATTTGAGTTTGGATTCAGTCCGTCCGATTTGCTCTGACACGAATATTAAAGAATATTAAATGACTCAGTGGTGCATTCAAACTCGTGCCAGATTCTAATCGGACGGTCCTGATCTAAACTCAATTTTTGTGTTACTTTATGGAAACGGATCCTCTTGGTATTCGGATCCTATCTTTAGTGTATCATTCTTACGCTTTTTAATTGGGCTGTCCAAAGGCCCATATTGTCTTCCTCTTATTTTTTTCAGGAATTTCTCTCTGGCCCACTCTCTGTCCATAGGCCCGTTGTCTGATCCTTCGACGAATCACGCTCTTGATCGCAATTAGTGGGGAGGAAAGTGAAAACAGATTTAGCTGTAGTAATGAGGGGACGGGTTTAATTGGGATGAGGGTTTGATGGGATTATTCGGATCTAACTGCAGGATCCATTAAAGATGCCTCAATGAACAAAATGTATGGGTGGATTAGCCATAAACTGTATGACAAAATGCCTCAATGAACAAAATACAAGATTTTTTAATTATTGTTGATGATGTAAACCATGGTAAAAACTGTTGGAACTTGAGGTCTAACAACTCAAATTATATCTTTAATAAATTTGCTTAAAATCTCCATTTGTGATATTTGAAAAGTTAATGGTTAAATCGAATATATATCTCTTTAATTGTGAGATATTTTGTTAATGACCAATTATTATTGATTAAAACCTTCAACGGTTGTATCTCTTCAATGCATCCTTAATGATGCGTTTCAATTTCTTTTTAATTAAAAACGCTGATGCGTTATAGACCTTAATATATATTATTCTTCTAACCTATCTCTCAGCAGTATGCAATGAGATACTCTCTCAGAATTCCTTTCTCTTATCAATATCTCTTAAAGAAATTAAAAAAAAAACTTTGCTTAATTGATTGCTCCCACAAATAATAAACTTCTGTGATTTATTCTCCATTTAATATTTTGCCTCAATCCGATTAAATCAATTCCGATCAATTGCTGGATATTGTGGAGTTATCGTCAGTTGCTTCCATGGCGTGCCTAAGGAGCAACAATTCCAGATTATCTTGGTTGCGGTTCTATCTTGCACGATGAGACAGAATACGCTTAAGGACAGTGCTTCGCACGATCCGGGTAACTCTATTTCAATTTGATTTATTTTAATTAATTTATAACTATCCGAATATTCTAAAAAATTATCCCAACAAAAACATTTCTTATATAACCTATCAGTTATAACAACGATCCTTCAAATCAGGCAAAATAGTATTGTAGTAAAATCATTTTAATACATAACAAACATATTTAAAACGGGTAAACCCTGTAAAAGAGTTGTACACATTTGACATTTCACAGCCTGTGTAAGCTCTTCAGTTAAAAGGATAACTTGGATTGTAAACCACATAAGAAAATGACATTCTTTATATATCTCTAATGACAATGTGAATCTAGACTAAAGCATCTGAACAAAAAAAAAAAATACAAATTAATAGAGATAATCAAGATGCTGCCTAGAAGTTAGTTAGATTAGTCAACAGATTTGTAACTAGTCAAAGCTATTAGTCAAAGCTGTTAGCATTAGTTAGTTAGTGATCAGAGTCAAAATAATGATGATTTACGTAGGGTTTTGGCTTAGGTTTTGCATATTTTCTCACACTTATGTTTAATTAATTAGAGAAAAAGGCTACTGTCACCCTTCTTTATGTTTTATTGCAGAAAACAGGTTTTGGAACTATTTTACATCAAATGGAGCTAGAATCGGGTCAATCGGATCAGCGACGCTTATCGACTAAGTCTCTGTTACGGTCCGTATTGACTAATACGGACCAGGCCTAGCACAGACCAGAAGATAGCGCTGGAAGCATTAAACCCTAACCGTCGAGGTCCTAATACGGACCGTATCAGCTGATACGGTCCGTATCCGAAGGCGTCTCTTGGGGAATAACTGCCGACAGCTGTTTCCAGATCAGTTTCTTAGCCTCTACTCAACCTCTACACGTCCCTCCACTCCTATATAAAGCCCCTGGGCAGAAGGAATAGTTATCTTTGTAATTAGGGTTAGATTTGATTAAAGAGAGAAGAGAGGAGTGCTTGTAACAATGCCGTTCCGCGGCTAAGTTTCTTTTCTTAGGGCTAGGCAGTAAACCTTGTTACTCTTGATGTTTTGATATATATATTTCTGTTGATTATGGTTTCTTGTTGTTGAAACAAAATGCTTTTGTGATTTACTATCTCTTCATCTAACTTCAATGATCTAGTTTGAGTCCGTTAGGGTAGTGACAGTACTTTAATGGTAAGAGAAACTATTTGTATGAATTAGCCTCGTTGAGATCTATTAGGTTTATGTGAAGAAAATCTTAGCAGGGAAACCATAAACCAGACCAACAAAATGCGTACCAAATTCCATCACTTGCGTAAAGTAAATCGTAGTGATCTGTGTAGTAATTTGGGGTATTTGAGAGATCAGACATTTGCGTAAGGTAAATCGCAGTGTCCTATGTAGAATCTCGGTGAAAGATCTGTCATTCTTACGTAACATAAATCGCAGTGACCTATGTGGTGTCTTTCATTAAACAACAACAGGAAATCAGACGCAACAGGAATATATTGTCAAGGCGGATTGAGTGGCAATGGTGTGCCGAAACCCTAGGAATTCTCATCTCTATCTTTATTTAATTACTTTTAATTGCTTCCTAATTTACATTGATCACAACAACATCTCTCAATTTACATATTTCGTCTAGCCTTTCAAAAGATTGTGATTCGATCGCTCAAAGCATTGAACCAATATTTCCTGTGAATCGACCTCGAATATACTACTCGATAGGATTGTGCGCTTGCAGTCCGAACCGATAGCATTTACGAGTTTATAAAAATTAAAAGAAACATTGCTCTCTTTTGAGTGATCAAGCTTTTTGGCGCCGTTGCCGGGGAATAACGGTTCATTGTGCAAGGCCTCGCAATACGTCCTTGCTTTGACCATTGAATCCAATTAATTAGAAACGCCTAGATTTCTTTTTATTTTCTGCATTTTTATTTTTCTTTTATTTTCAATTTCGTTTTTATTTTATTTTTCTTTTTATTTTCAGTTTTTAGTTTAATTTTCAGATTTTCTTTTCTTTTTAGGACACTGCACGCTGGCCGAATCATCCGTACGAAGATCCGAGAGGATTGCTAGTAAGAGAGGACAATTCGCTTCCACATCACCGATAAGAACCAATCATAGTTCTTCATCGAGTAATTCTGAAAGCGAAGAAGACTCAGATTCGATCAACATGAATATCCCACCGAACGAACCGATTAACAATGAAAGACAAGAACAATGGTGATCATGGAGTTCACATTGCAGCAAGACCCAAACTTCTACGAGACTATTGCGTACCGCGCGCGAATGATCCTAATTCTAGTATAAACCCGCAAACTGTTACGAACCGTAATTTTGAGATCAAACCTGCTCTCATAAATATGGTTTCGCAACAGCAATTTGGAGGATTTCCACATGAAGATCCACATCTTCATTTGTCAATTTTTCTAGGGATATGCGAGACGATAAAGATCAACGGAGTTACCGATGAAGCGATCAGGCTAAGGCTATTTCAATTCTCATTAAAAGATAAATCAAGAGCATGGTTGTTTTCCTTACCGGCCAATTCCATTCAAACTTGGGACCAATTGTTTAATGTGTTTATTGCAAAATATTTCCCACCATCCAAAACTTCGAGGTTTAGAAATGCAATTACTAATTTTGAACAAAGGGATGGTGAAACATTGTGTGAGGCATGGGATAGATATAATGATATGTTAAGGTGTTGTCCATATCATGGTTTAGAAAGATGGCTGATTGTCCAAACTTTTTATAATGGTCTAAACCCTACCGATAGGTTGTCTATTGATGCTTCCGCAGGAGGAGCAATCATGAACAAGGAACCTGACGAGGCTTACAACCTAATTGAAGAGATTGCAATCAACCAACACTACTGGATCCCTGAGTGAAAGAAGCCAAGTCCAACACCTGACATGCACCGAGTAGATGATATATCCATGCTGAGCGCAAAGATCGATGCTTTGCAAATGGCACTCAACAAGCAAACCAAGCAGCGAACGGTAGCAGCAGTCAATGCCGCAACAGCATGTGGCTATTGTGGAGGAGCACATGAGATGACCGAATGTATGAATGTGACGGAAACTGAGGAAGAAATAGAGCAAGCGAACGCAATCGACAACAGCTTTCGACCTCAGCCCGCCTACAATACATACCATCCGAACAACCGAAACCATCCAAATCTCTCATACGCAAACAATCAAAGGCCTGCTGCACCCCAACAGAACTACCAACCACAGCCCAATTATCAACCGAGATACAACAATCCTCAACCGAATTACCAACCAAGGCAATACAATCAATCACAGCAACCTGACATCACATTATTAATGGAGAGATTCCTAGAGAAGCAAGATAAGGCTAACGCCGAAATCGCGCAAAAGATCGAATCCTTAATGTTCGCGCAAAAGCGCAACGCAAGTTTCGGTACGCTTGAGGGCGTACCTTTTTAAAAACCGCGCTTACACTTCACGAGTAAGGGTTGCAAGTGCACAACCCCTATCGAGTAATATAATCGGGTATCGATCCACAGGGACGGGCAATTACTAGGTTAGAATTCACCTAACTCAATTAAAAACTAGAAGTGAGAAATGTTTGGTTTGGTATTTAAGTTCCTAAAGGATCAATTCAAACAAATCAAGCAATGCAAACAAGTGTAATAAAGTGCTAGAAGAAATATAAACTTTGTTTTGATTATGGATAAAAGGGCGTTTCCAGGGTTTCAGACTTCATCTGTGATCTGCCTCTAGTGGTACGGCCCGTACCAAGTTGGTACGGCCAAGCCGTACTCGACTTGGTAAGGCAAGGCCACACCACTCTGGTAAGACCCGTACTGGATTGCTAGAACAGAGCCTACCAGTTCGAGTTGATGCATTTCCTTGCTGGTACCTTGTGCTAAACTCTTTAGAAAAGGTTCAATTGACCATACCTAAGGTTCCTAAGCCTCAACTCTCGTGTATTGGATCAAGATCTAGGTTGGAATGCAATTGATTGCCTTTTAGGGATTTCTACACCTCAATTCTCATGTGTTGGTACAGATCTACCCTAGCTGGTTGATTGGAGACCTAAGGCACCCTCTAATCTGTCGATTAGAGGAGAATTCAACCTCTCGGCTTCAATTCGAACAAGTCTACCCTAAACAATTGATTTGGTTGAGAGATTGAGATGATCACATGACCTTGATAGGTTTGATCGAGACCTAGAGGTTCATCATACACAATCACAGCAATCAAAGCAAGAGATGGCAAAGAAATCACAATCAATCAATCAAAAGAGTTCATACAAAATACAAGTCAAAGAAAGTCAAAGCAAATCAAGAATCCATCTCTAAACCCTAGAAACTAAAATAACTACTCACAGCACATGATCTGATCTAAAAATACAATAAAAGGGATAGAGAAAGCCATGGATCGAAGGGATCGAGTGGAAGAAGCTTGATCCGTCGAGTTTCGCCTCTTCCTCTTCCTTCCTTCTTGCTCCTAGCTCCTCAGCTCTCTTTCTCTCTCTTACTGTGCTCTCAAATAGATCTGGAATGGAATGAATGTCGAAATTGGAGAGCTCCCCACCTTAAATAGCCTCTGCCAAGATTTGAATCTGTCAGGCCGCCTTTAGGTACGGCCCGTACCAAAGTGGTACGGCCTGGCCGTACCAGGCGTGATGAGCTGAAAATCGGCTAAGTCTGGTGAGACCCGTACCAAGCCTGGTAAGGGTCGTACCTCATCATCCAAATCGCCGTTTCTTCGTGTGTTTTGCTCCAAACCTGCAGAAAACAAACAAACACTCAGCAGTACCAAATTCTAAAGATATATCGATGAAATGCACATGATTCTGGTGAATTAGGGCACGAATCTGGTACTAAAACAGGCCTAAAATAGACTAAATATGCGAGGTATCACTTAACAAACCGCAACAAAGACTTAGAAGACAATGTCTCTAAGATGGCAAAAGAACTCTCGAGTATTACACGCGGAAAAGGCAAATTTTCGGGCCAACCGGAAGAAAACCCGAGAGAGACTTGCAAATGCATAACATTAAGGAGCGGTACAGCTTACAAGGGACCTCCCATGTCCGATCAAACTTTCGATGAGATGCATGCAGAGCCATCGCATTCCGAAGAGTACGAGCCGCAACAACCGGAGCCGCCCGTATTCGAACTGCAGACAGACCTTATTAAGGAGCAGAATGACACCGTAGGTGGAGACGAGCGACAACCCGAACCTGAATACATTTCACCACCACCCTACATGCCACCTCTGCCATTCCCTCCAAGACCTGCCAAACAAAAGATGGAGCAGCAATTTGCGAGATTCATGGAGACAATCAAGCAATTACAAGTCACAAACCCCTTCACTGAAGCAATTGCAAGCATACCCTCGTATGCTAAATTTCTGAAGGAGATTCTCTCGAACCGAAGTAGACTCCAAGAATTCTCAATAGTTCCGCTCAATCTGGAATGCAGTGCGCTCGTGCAAAGCAAATTACCGACAAAGTTGAAAGATCCGGGAAGCTTCTCGATACCATGCACCATTTGCACAACTGATTTTAAGAGAGCTTTATGTGATTTGGGGGCAAGTGTGAGTCTGATGCCTAAGGTAGTATTTGACAAATTGGAATGTGGAGACCTATCACCAACGCGGATCTCATTGCAACTAGCTAACCGATCAATTCGATATCCTGAAGGAATGTTGCTTGATATCCCAATCAAAGTCGGTAAATTCTGGATACCAGCAGATTTTGTGGTAGTCGATATGGAAAAAGATGAGCAGATTCCGATCATCCTTGGAAGGCCATTTCTCGCCACATGTGGGGCAATGATCGATGTTAGGAATGGGAAGATTTCACTCAATGTTGGCGAGAACAAGATGATCTTCAACATGAATGAAACCAAAGTCCCACCTGACATAAATCTTGCTTACAATTTGGAAACAGTGGATGAATATGGCAATGATGAATTGCGAATGGATGAATTCGAAGACATCGAGGAAATGGTGCACGAAGCAGAAGTGGAGAGACTATTCATTGTACAAGATGACGGTCAGATCCATCCAACCTCTGTGACAACACAAACCGATGGTCTGAACAAGAGTCATAATATCGCAAACAACAGGAATTATTCTCTCTTAGCCCTTGCACTAATTAAAAACCTACGCGAAGAACTCGATGCAATTTCTCAAAGACTGGACGAGGTTGAAGTAGTACTCGGTGTGAGCCTGGCATTCGACCCCGGACCTCAAACACCAACCGACTTCTTCGAGAAGGGCAGTGATGATGAAACCACAAAAGACGCTGAAGGTGAACCACCCGACAAGCAACCCCCTTGCATTAACGGGAGGACATTTGGAAGAAACTGATGCAACACAAAGTCAAGCTAACGACTTTAAACAAGCGCTTCTTGGGAGGCAACCCAAGGCCATTTTTATATTTTCTTGCAAATTTTTATTTTTAGTTTAATTAGGACTTTAATTGGGGAACGAACTACATTCACTCATTTTTCCATGACCAGGTGAACATGCTAGAGGAAAGGCTCGGTTAAAAACATTGGAAAAGTCAAGAAAAAAAATATTCTCTGTTACTGACCGTATCAGCCAATACGGATTAGGACAGTGAATACGGAGCAGGAGTTAGAAGAAAAAGGCAGTAGCAAATACGGCCCGTATCAGCCAATGCGGACCGTATTCAGAGGAAGAGTTGAAGAAACAGTTATCAGGATTCAAAATTTTTGATCGGATACGGACCGTATCAGCCAATACGGTCCGTAATCAAAGCCGATCTGTGAAATTAAAACCCGTTAACGAAGAGGCGCGAAGTTGGGTAACCGTTCAAATTAGAGGTTTTTCTATTTTTGAGCCCCCTCTCTCCCGTTTCTCTTCTCCTCTTCTCTTCCTTCTCTACTTCTCTTTCTCCTTCTTTCTCTCCACCTCCTCCTCTCTCTTGCAAAACCCGAGCACACCCTCGCCTACGCCGCCTGCCACCAAGGGAGACCAACCTCACTCACACCAACCTCCAATACGGGCCGTATCCGACCCGTATCCGCCGTGAGCACCATTGATCTCCACCACTTCGGTTCTTCCCCCTTTTTTCTCTCTTAATTTTCAATTTTATTTCAATTTCTTAATTTAGTCTTTTATTCCTTTTTGATAATTTAGTTCTAGAACAGTTTTTACTTTTATTCTTAGTTAAATACCTAAAATCACGAAAAACAACAAAAAAATTAGGTTTTCCCAATTTTACCAGAACCAGTACCAGTCCAATACGGTCCGTATCTGTCAATACGGTCCGTATTAAGTCCTGTACTTGGCCGAATTTCTTCAGCACATGGGTCCGTAACCACTCCGTATCAACCCAATATGGCCAGTAACAGTGACCAATAAACTCTCAAAATGGCCCCGAAAACACGAGGTCTTCTCAAAGCTTTGACAGGTTTAGGCAAGAAGAAGAGGGGGGAGTCTTCTTCTCAAAATCCGCCACCTGAATCACCCGAACGGAGCCCCGAGCGAGAAGAATTGCCGGAATCTCCTCCTCAAAACGAACCACAACCAATGGAGGGGCAACAACATAACCCCTTTGACATAAAATTTTTCTACAGAGCACATGCCAATGTCTTCGAAAAATTAGAAGACAACAAAATCATTAACCACAAGGCCATCCACATCGAAACCCTGCAAGAGCTCGGCCTCCTCGCCCAATTCAAAACCCTCGCCAAAAGGGTTCACATCTGGGACTTTCTCAACAAGCTGGTAGATGTCCCGACCTATGACGACCTCACCCGCGAGTTCATTGCCACCTTCTCCTCCGAAAATGACGTGATCAAGTTTCAACTGATGAATATGGAGCAGGAGATGTCCATGTGCGACTTCTGCGACATCTTTGGCTTTAAAGATGAAGGCGTACATGCATACAATGACGACCGGAATTTCTGGAAGTTGATCACCAATGACCGCATCAGTGATCCGAGAGTTGCCAGCCACATTGTCCATCCGGTGCTCCGTTACATGCAGGCAGCTCTCAGCAATTCTCTCTTCGCTCGAGGTGAGACCTGTGCGAAAGTCACCTTCCCCGAGCTGTACATCCTCAAATGTATGCTCATCACACCGGAAGAGCCTCCGCACATTGGCCACTTCCTCTGCAACCACATCCACTCGATTGGAACAAACAAAAGGGGCAGAGGAAACATCTCCATTGGTGCCATCGCAACAATCCTCGCTCGGCAACTCAGAATCGAGGTGGATTTCTTAAAAGAAGGCACTGGCATGAGATTCTTAGATATCGAGTGCCTCACCGCATTGAGAATGATTAGCGGCAGACCTCCCGAGCCATACCTATATCACATCGAAAGCAGGAGGGTTCAAATGCCTTGCAAGCCGCTACCTCTCAAAAACCAGCAAAAATGGAGGCAAGTGGCACCTATTGGCAGACAGGCCGCGCAAGAGAGCGATGATGAGGTCGATTTCGATGCCTTAATGGCTGAAGCAGAAGAAGAGGACAGGGCCGAAACAGCAGCAGCCGCCGCATACATGCATGAAATGGCGGCAAATGAGCAAAGGGCTCGGCAAGAGGCGCTCGCAGCAGAAGCAGCGCGACAAGGGGCGGGACCATCTGATGCCCCTCAGAGTGGATACAACCGAGTTCTCCATGAAAGTTTTGATGCTTAGATAGCAAGGAATAAAACAAAAATTTATTCGACTCAAAACAAACGATCTAGTTATTGTAAGTGTAAGAAACAATCTTAATTAGCCTAATGAAGAAGGGAATAACATAATACCTTGGATTTGATCTCTAAATCAAATCAAGAAGGGTTGTCTTGCTTAGCAACTTCTTATTCCCTTTCTCTTTCAACGGTGGTTGTGCTTTAGCCCTTCAAATGACGAGCCTCCTTAGGTATCCACCGAAAGATTAAAGAAATAATTGTATCTCTAAGGCTAGTAAGAGATTAACAAGTAGAACCTTAATCCTAGTTTAACCCTCTTCTTAATTTCTGAAAACTTCTTAGAGGATTTCTAGATCTCAACACATGAGAGAAAAATGGGAGAGAGGAGAAAAGAGCAAATTTTGGCCAAGATATCTTTCACAGAATTATTCTAACCTTTCAGTACTAAAACTCTTATATCTTTTTCTAGGTAACTCCAAATGACTTGAAATCTTCACCGTTGGATTCTAGACTCCAAGGGCTACAGATTACATAGGTCATACGTCCAGAATGATTAGGTTTTACCCTTTCAAATTCTAGTTCAAAGTTACCTAAAAAATATGTCCAGAAATTTCTTTCCTCTTTAATGAGATTGATTAGATTTAATGACATATTTAAATATCCCTTAAATCATGCCATCACTAATCAATTCTCTCCAGCATATATTTGGGCTTTGGGCTTAAAAAATACTAATCATATTAATATTTAATTAAGTCCATAATCCCATACATTAAAAGGCCAACATATAAATTAATATTCTATGTTAATTTATATGCATATCTCATGTATCAAAAGTCATTTAAAATATGTCACACATACTTTAAATATTACTAGGATTATTTTACAACATCTCTATGTCATAAAATTGTTCATATATTAATAACATATAATTTGTACAAATTAATTATAACTCCTTATAATTAACATAGCACATATTATATACATATCACATATGCTTTATTAATATATTTTCTTTTAATCTTTCATATGGTGTGACCCTATGGGATCCCATCATTATGGCAATGGAATTAAACTTTTTAATTCCATAAATCAATGATACAACTAGCCATGGTATATTGATTACCCAAATGATGTGGATGAAAAAGCACAATGCAAAATCACGATCCCTGTAACATTAAAATGTTGTTGTGTCAATTCCTTGCCACATGATATCCAAATAATCGTAAGGTAGGAATGTGTCATCCTTACCAATTATTCTTTCTTGATTTTCTTAAGTTTAATTATGATATGATTATCATATAATCATATTGCATGCACATAATACAAACTTTATCAAGGGGCCCAGAGATATCATCGCTTATATAACATATAAGGGACAATGGTTTCTTGATACGTATCGTTCTTCCGCATAAGTTATATGCACTACAGTAACTGCCTTTATAACTCCTGGTCAAAGAGAGCGTTGGACAATACCAACAATACACATCCCTTATGTAAGAAAAATAAATATCTCAACCAAAGAATTCTAGACACAATGAAATATCAATGACACAGAACACAATCCATATGATATTTCATTCTTAGGTCTGTCCAGTGCCATACATCTCCATGTATGCACATGTGTGATTAGATCGATAACTCCTTATCGTATAACCTGTAAAACATGGCCATCATCTAATCACTACACTTATCTTATATGGTCAACCAGTGTACCTTGCTGATTGCTAAGATAAGGGACATTTAAGAGTAAACAAATTTATTCATTGTGAAGTTCTACAATTTAAGTCATCAACTCAAATGATCCACTAATATGAATACTCAAGGTACAAAATGATAAAATCATTCACTAATAAACTAAACATATCATACATATGATCTGGGTCTAGGACACCAACACTAACAATCTCCCACTTGAACTAGAGCCAATCATATCAACTCTAAACGAGCGAAGAGTACAAATCATCCTTATACAAATCTATGCATGAATGAATGTAAACTCAAAGCCAGTCACCCATATGCTTAATACCCATCGAAGAGGTATGTAACATGTGCTTAGCCTGGCCTAGAGGCTTTGTCAGTGGATCAGCTGTGTTCGCTTCTGTGTCTACCCTGCAAACCTTGATATCTCCATGCTCGACAATCTCGCGAATGAGATGGTATCGTCGTAAAACATGCTTTGACCTCTGGTGTGATCTCGGCTCCTTTGCCTGCGCGATTGCTCCATTGTTGTCACAATAGAGCTCTATCGGACCCTCGGCACTGGGCACCACACCAAGCTCAGAGATAAACTTTCGAATCCAGCATCCTTCTTTTGCTGCTTCTGAGGCAGCAATGTATTCAGCCTCCGTGGTTGAATCTGCTGTGGTTTCCTGCTTGGAACTTTTCCAGCTCACAGCACCACCATTGAGGATAAATACATATCCTGATTGCGATCGGAAATCATCGGGATCGGATTGGAAACTAGCATCGGTGTAACCCTTTACAACGAGCTCTGTTTCTCCTCCATACACTAGGAAGCTCTCCTTAGTCCTTCTCATATACTTAAGGATATTCTTGACCGCTCCCCAATGAGCCATGCCAGGATTTGCCTGATATCTACTCGTTATGCTCAAGGCATAAGAGACATCAGGACGAGTGCATATCATAGCGTACATGATGGAACCGATGGCGGAAGCATACGGTATCCTTCTCATGTCCTCCAGCTCACCAGGTGTCGAAGGACACTGTGTCTTGCTAAGGTGAACGCCATGTGACATAGGTAAGAACCCCCGCTTGGAGTTCTCCATGCTAAACCTCTTTAGCACCTTGTCAACATACGTGCTTTGGCTTAGTCCGATAAGCTTCTTGAATCTATCTCTATAAATTCGTATACCAAGCACATATGTAGCCTCGCCCAAGTCTTTCATTGAGAACACCTTCATCAATGATAACTTGACAGATCCCATAAGGGAGATGTCATTCCCAATCATAAGTATGTCATCTACATACAAAACTAGGAATATAATCGAGCTCCCACTCACTTTCTTATATACACAAGGCTCTTCATCGCACTTGACAAAATCAAATTTTTGATCTCTTTGTCAAAACGAATATTCCAACTCCTAGATGCTTGCTTCAATCCATATATGGACCGTTGAAGCTTGCATACCTTTTCAGCATTGTTTGGATCCACAAAACCCATAGGTTGTGTCATATACACAACCTCCTCTAAATCACCATTTAGAAAGGCGGTTTTGACATCCATTTGCCATATTTCATAGTCATAAAATGCAGCCAATGCTAAAAGAATCCTGATAGACTTGAACATAGCAACGGGTGAGAAGGTCTCGTCATAATCAACTCCTTGAATCTGACGGTACCCTTTCGCAACCAGTCGTGCTTTATAGACAGTCAAGTTTCCATCCATGTCAGTCTTCCTCTTGAAGACCCACTTGTTTTCAATGGGTTTGACCCCTTGAGGTGGAACAACTAAATCCCAAACATGGTTGTCGTACATAGATTTCATTCGGATTTCATGGCTCCTAGCCATTATCGGAGTCGGGCCTATTCATTGCTTCATTATAGGTCATGGGATCGTCGGTATCCAACACCGTCACCTCATGAAGACCCATGTACCTCTCAGGCGCACGGACTACCCTTGAGGATCTTCGTAGGACGGGCTCTAGAGCCTCTTGGTGAGCTTCTTCTACAACCTCTTGTGGAATAAGCTCTTCTACGGGCTGCGCCTCTGGAGTTTGAGATGGTGGTTGGACTTCTTCCTCAACCACTTGAGGGACAAGTCCTGCCCTGCTCCCACTAGCTTCAGTGTCTCCCACTAAAGGCTCATGGTCACTCCCTTGAACCTCTTCAAGGGATATCTCAACCTCACTATTCCTTCTTGAGAGAAACTCTTTCTCCAAGAATACCGCATGCCGAGCAACAATAACCTTGTTCTCGGATGGAAAATAGAAGTAGTATCCTCGAGTTTCCTTAGGATAACCTATAAAGAAACATTTATCTGATTTTGGTTCAAGCTTGTCGGATATCAACCTCTTGACATATGACTCGCATCCCCAAATTTTAAGAAAAGACAAGTTTGGAACCTTTCCAACCCATATCTCATATGGTGTCTTCTCAACAGACTTTGATGGAACCCTGTTTATAATAAAAGTGGCGGTTTCAAGCGCATAGCCCCAAAGGTTTAAAGGCATGCTAGTTCGGCTCATCATGGAACGAACCATGTCCAGCAAGGTTCTGTTCCTCCTCTCAGATACGCCATTCCATTGTGGCGTTCCTGGAGGTGTGAGTTGTGAAACAATTCCACACTCCCTAAGATAAGCCTGGAACTGCTGACTCAAGTACTCGCCTCCTCGATCAGATCGGAAGACTTTGATCCAGAAATTCCAGTTCAAAGTTACCTAAAAAATCTGTCCAGAAATTTCTTTCCTCTTTAATGAGATTGATTAGATTTAATGACATATTTAAATATCCCTTAAATCATGCCATCACTAATCAATTCTCTCCAGCATATATTTGGGCTTTGGGCTTAAAAAATACTAATCATATTAATATTTAATTAAGTCCATAATCCCATACATTAAAAGGCCAACATATAAATTAATATTCTATGTTAATTTATATGCATATCTCATGTGTCAAAAGTCATTTAAAATATGTCACACATACTTTAAATATTACTAGGATTATTTTACAACATCTCTATGTCATAAAATTGTTCATATTAATAACATATAATTTGTACAAATTAATTATAACTCCTTATAATTAACATAGCACATATTATATATATATCACATATGCTTTTTAATATATTTTCTTTTAATCTTTCATATGGTGTGACCCTATGGGATCCCATCATTATGGCAATGGAATTAAACTTTTAATTCCATAAATCAATGATACAACTAGCCATGGTATATTGATTACCCAAATGATGTGGATGAAAAAGCACAATGCAAAATCACGATCCCTGTAACATTAAAATGTTGTTGTGTCAATTCCTTGCCACATGATATCCAAATAATCGTAAGGTAGGAATGTGTCATCCTTACCAATTATTCTTTCTTGATTTTCTTAAGTTTAATTATGATATGATTATCATATAATCATATTGCATGCACATAATACAAACTTTATCAAGGGGCTCAGAGATATCATCGCTTATATAACATATAAGGGACAATGGTTTCTTGATACGTATCGTTCTTCCGCATAAGTTATATGCACTGCAGTAACTGCCTTTATAACTCCTGGTCAAAGAGCGTTGGACAATACCAACAATACACATCCCTTATGTAAGAAAATAAATATCTCAACCAAAGAATTCTAGACACAATGAAATATCAATGACACAGAACACAATCCATATGATATTTCATTCTTAGGTCTGTCCAGTGCCATACATCTCCATGTATGCACATGTGTGATTAGATCGATAACTCCTTATCGTATAACCTGTAAAACATGGCCATCATCTAATCACTACACTTATCTTATATGGTCAACCAGTGTACCTTGCTGATTGTCAAGATAAGGGACATTTAAGAGTAAACAAATTTATTCATTGTGAAGTTCTACAATTTAAGTCATCAACTCAAATGATCCACTAATATGAATACTCAAGGTACAAAATGATAAAATCATTCACTAATAAACTAAACATATCATACATATGATCTGGGTCTAGGACACCAACACTAACACGTACTCCACTTGGTAAGGCAAGGCCGCACCACTCTGGTAAGACCCGTACTGGCTTGCCAGAACAGAGCTTACCAGTTCGAGTTGATGCATTCCTTGCTGGTACCTCGTGCTAAACTCTTTAGAAAGATTCAATTGACCATACCTAAGGTTCCTAAGCCTCAACCGTCGTGTGTTGGATCAAGATCTAGGTTGGAATGCAATTGATTGCCTTTTAGGATTTCTACACCTCAATTCTCATGTGTTGGTACAGATCTACCCTAGCTGGTTGATTGGAGACCTAAGGCACCCTCTAATATGTCGATTAGGGGAGAATTCAACCTCTCGGCTTCAATTCGAACAAGTCTACCCTAAACAATTGATTTGGTTAAGAGATTGAGATGATCACATGACCTTGATAGGTTTGATCTAGACCTAGAGGTTCATCATACACAATCACAGCAATCAAAGCAAGAGATGGCAAAGAAATCACAATCAATCAATCAAAAGAGTTCATACAAGATACAAGTCAAAGAAAGTCAAAACAAATCAAGAATCCATCTCTAAACCCTAGAAACTAAAATAACTACTCACAGCACATGATCTGATCTAAAAATACAATAAGAGTGATATAGAAAGCCATGGATCGAAGGGATCGAGAGGAGGAAGCTTGATCCGTCGAGTTTCGCCTCTTTCCTCTTCTTTCCTTCTTGCTCTAGCTCCTTAGCTCTCTTTCTCTCTCTTACTGTGCTCTCAAATAGATCTGGAATGGAATCAATGTCGAAATTGGAGAGTTCCCCGCTTTAAATAGCCTCTGCCAAAATTTGAATCTGTCAGGCCGCCTTTAAGTACGGCCCTACCAAATTGGTACGGCCTGGCCGTACCAGGCGTGATGAGCTAAAAAATGGCCAAGTCTGGTGAGACCCGTACCAAGCCTGATAAGGGTCGTACCTCATCATCTGAATCGCCGTTTCTTCGTGTGTTTTGCTCCAAACCTGCAGAAAACAAACAAACACTCAGCAGTACCAAATTCTAAAGATATATCGATGAAATGCACATGATTCTGGTGAATTAGGGCACGAATCTGGTACTAAAACAGGCCTAAAATAGACTAAATATGCGAGGTATCAATTGGCACGGGCAAACGTCTCGCCACGCGCAAAGATGGTGCAACCGAGGATACGCAGCAGACATCGGATGACTGGGTGAGGGACATTGAGCTGCTTGTAGTCTTTGTTGAAAGCTGACCCGGCAGGGCTGCCAGAGATCAGCTCCCAGAAACTGTCGCGCTCCAGGCCCTCAGAGAGAGAGAGGGTGTCAGTGGTCGGGTTCGGCTCAAAGCCAAACCACTCCCTCAAGTCAGAGAGCAGCACGCGGTGGGTCTCCTGGAGCATGCGGAATTTGATGTACGGGTTATCCTTCCGCGTGTACTTGAGCTCCAGAGAGAGAGAAACTCAATGGTGAGCTTCCTGTACCCCCTCTGGGCGATCGTCCAGAAGGCAGGAGTGATCCCGATCCGGTGGTAAGGCGGAGGAACTCAGCCTCAAGTCCCAGCGTCTGGAGAGCAGAGAAATCAACAATCCTCGTGTTGTTGATCCTTCTTCAGCAGGGTATCGAAGTACTTGAACTGCCGACGGGTCGGCATGAAGAAGTACTCCTCGGTGTATGCATCGGCACACTGGGTGGCATCAGAGAGGGCCGAATCGGTGCCAAAGGAGTCAGAGGCGTGGTCGGAGCCGTGAACGGAGCCGTGGACGGAGTCGTGGACGGAGGCCTGGTCAGAGCCCTGGTCCTGGTCAGCAGATGGATGGTAGGAGGGGCTCTCCTGTGGGCTCCGGAAACTGGACGGAGACCCACTGGATGTGGTCTCACCCTCATAGTAGATGGGCTCAACGGCGTCCTGAAGGGAAACACTCTGGCGGGACCCGGTCCTGGCTGCACTCTCCTGGGAGTGGCGAGATGCTCGGGAGCCACTCCGAGACGCACTCCGGTGGGAGTGATGAGATGACGTGGGGTGTTGAGTATTTTAGATATAGGAATTTGGTACTCTTTTTGCCTTTAAAATTTATAAAACCTTCGTACTCAAAGAATAGGTTAGTTGCAAGCGCACAACCTATCGATTGTAGTATTAAGATGTCGATCCGCAGGGAGAAAGGGAAACACTAATTTTTAATAAAGAAATTACTCTCTAAAACAAAAGAATAAATAAATGGGGGTGTTTTGTTCTAAAATCCTAAGGTTGGGTTCAATACCCGAATGAGAGGAGTTTCAAACAATAAATGTAAATAAAATAAAGGAAAGAAAGATTGGTTTGATTTCAAGTTTAAGGAGATCTAGGGGTATTCGGTCTACAATTCCTTGCTAATTCTATTTATTCGGTTTGTTTAAATTCATGTTTGATTTGATGAGGTTTCTAACCTATGTTAGCCTTTGGAACAAATATTAATACGACTACTTTGCGCTCTATGAATTAATGTGCCTCGAATTCTAGGGCTGTCACTAACCTAGAGGGATATTTAATCTCAGCTACAAAGCATATATCGATATTTGTTCTAAGGTGTCCTAATTTAGGATTTGCCTTCTCCTTTCGGTCCTTCACCAAATCCTAACTTTAATTTCTATAGTTCCGGATTGGATATCAAAGTACGGTCGCTTCTAACCCAATCCTAAGGTGTGTCTCTATGGTTTCAATTAGTAGTCTCCTCATGACCAATGCCGGAATTTAATAAACTTAAAGCGGAAAAACACGATCAACGCGATTTCAAAACTACTTCAATTCAATAAACCCTAACCAGGTGAACTCAAAGGAACGAGTACTAATGAAATTCATAAAGAATAAATCACAGAAATTAACAATCAAATCCGATAACACAATCATAATAAAAACAAATATCCGAATAAGATAGAATTAAACAAGTTCATGCATTGACCTAAACCCCTAGAAAGAGAACTACTCTCTCTTGGAGAGATCCATAACAAATATTGGCAAAAACAATAAGAAATGAGATAAAGAAATGATTACACCCTTCTTTGATCTAAAACCTCGATCTTGCCGACTCCTTGCTTGAATTTTCTTCTTCTCCTTCCTTGGAAAACCTTCTAGAATTTCTGCAGGATCTCTCTCTCTCAATATATGGAATGGGTAAAAGAATGGGATGAGGAGATGTGGTCTCCTTAACCTTATATAACATATTCTGAACTTGGAGATCAAGTCGTTTTATTTTCGGCGCCCACTAAGCCCACTAACTTCTATATTTCTAATTCTGTGATTAATAACTTGGAGACCAAGCTATTCTAATTTTGGCGCCCACTAAGTCCACTAACTTTTCAATTTAGCAGTTTTTCAGGCTGGAGCGGCCATTGATGTGGATGTACATAATTATATATTCCGAATTTGGATTTGTTTCCTTCATGAAAGTTGTAGATCTCTTTGTCCTGGTTTCGTCAAGCTTTGAATCACCCAAATCGGAGTTCGTATGACCAAGATATGGTCAAAATACGAACTGTGTGTCGGCTGAGTGCGTCCGCACTCGAGTCAGTGCGTCCGCACTGCGCTCGGACTTTTCTGTTTTCTGTGTCTGATGGCTGAGTGCGTCCGCACTCTGGGTCAGTGCGTCCGCACTGGGCTCGGTTTCTCCTGTTTTGCTCTGAAATTCAAACGGGCATAACTTCTGATCCGTAACTCCGTTTTCAGTGTTCTACCACTTTTCGGAAAGCTTGCGAGAAGATCTACAATTTGCTCCTTTTCCTGTAACTTAAATAGACTTTGGCAGTAACTTGATTCTTGGATATCTTTTATTCTATTCTCTAGTAAAATACAAGATATTGGTGCTATTATGATAAAAACTAGATCGAATGTGTATATAATTTAGACCTATCAATACCCCCAAGCTTGAACCTTGCTTGTCCCCAAGCAACATCTAAACTTGGACTACAATTCGATCTCTTTGATACACCTTATATCAAGTATGTTTTCTCAAGTGAAAAATTGTATGATCTTGCCAAGATTAAAACTTCATGCAAACTTCCCAAATTTCAATTTAACCCTCGGATAATTATGAATCACCCATAATTTGATTACTCTAACTTTTATTTTCTTAAAGGTCTAGAATTTATGAACTTTGTTTACCCAAATTTATTAAAAGAAATGCCATCTTAAACATGGAATTTTCAAATTCCCCCAAGCTTGATCAAACTTAGGTTTAGAAATGTTGCGGACTACGTGTGTTGATACATGCATATTCTCATTTTGTTGTTGCTTTTGATTTTTCTTACTTTGATTTTTTCTTTCATGATTTAGCACTATTTTCCCCCTCATTTAAGCACCGGTTAGTTCAAGAGTTAACTGTACCCACCGTTCTAATCAAGGGTGCTTTGCATGCTCATAATCTCCCTTCCACCAACATAAATGTTAATTTTATCGGGAGCTAGCGGAGCAAGAGTGCTAAGGACTCATAACCATAAGTACGTCATGAAGCCGTAGCATAGGTCATTGGAGTCACATTTTATTTTTTCCAAATTTTTCTTTTACCTAATTTCTCAACATTTATGCACATATCATGAATACCACATCCTAAGTATTCTTTCATACTCACGGATATCCCAATTTTTCTAAAAAAATTTCCAAATCTAAATGGCTTCTCTAATAAATTAAATTCCTAATGTCTAATATTCAAACACTTATTTCCACAAAGTTTTCGCCAAATTATGTGGTCATTTCAAATTATTCAAGGATTTTACCAAAAATTCTAGAAAATTTTGCATGAAACTTCTAATTTTCGCCAATCACTCAAATTTATCAACAAAATGCATGACACAAAACTAGGTAAACTCCAACAAGTCGGACTGGACCCTATTCAAGGTTAGGTAAAACCCTAGTTGTTTAAACAA
>JAJGRW010000198.1:0-49754 GCA_025461045.1 Carex parvula
AGGAATGCCTAAGCCTGACTCTACCATCGCAAGCAAAGGCCATCTAAGGTATGAATTGCTATTTTTTCCATAAACCATCTCTGATACCACTGTTACCAAAGTGTAGCAGAAATATTTTGATCCTTGTTCAATTTTTTCTTTATGTTGCTTTACTTTGCATGTTTTTGTTAGATTGGTAGGAAAGAATGGGAAAAGTAAGAACTATAGTTAACTTTTTCTATTAAGTGAGGCTATGGTACTATGCATAGTGCGGATTGGTCCGTACTATGGATCAATACACCGTTTTCAAAGTCCAAACAGTCCATCTTAACCGTTTGACATGATCTTCATATGAAAATGTACTTGTAGATTAAATTTACACTTTTTACTATTTTTTTACTATTTTTTTAGATAGGTATAGAAAATCACTTGATCTAAAAATTCTAGACCATTCAAAAGTAGTGATTTTCTACCTATCTAAAAAAATAGTAAAAAAAAGTCTAAAAATGTAAAATTTAGTCTACATTTCATATGGAGACCATGTTGAATGGTTTGCATCGACTATTTGAACTTTGGAATGAAGATATTGATCCATAGTACAGACCAATCTATGCTATGCATAGTACCATAGCCTCACTCTTAATTTATGTATATTTTAGATTTCTCACATATCAATTTTGCTTGCATTTTCAGTGTTTCCGACCTGCTTGATTTTATAAATCCAGATGATGAGAAAAAGGAGAGGGAGATGCAAAGAAAGCTCCGCCGTGCTAAGGTACTTTTCTTTTCTTGTTTTGTGCTTTTTGGTCCTTTTTTTTAATTTTCTTGCTAGGTTTTTGATGTTCTTTATAAATTTATGCTATCTTTTTTTTTTTTGGTACATTTACACATCCTAGTATAATTTATCTTACTTTACTTTTCACCTTATATAGTTAGTACTTATTGCAGAATAATAGCAGATCTGACCAACCCAAAGAAGGAGAAGAACAAGAGCAAATGCTTGAACCAAAACATGAAGAAGTTTTGATATCTCCATCAAATACAATGCCTCCCAAAGAAGAAGCACCACCTATCAACACACCACAGCCCGCACCAAACTTGCCACAAAAGATTGAAGAGACAAATATCTGCACCATCTCTTCAGAGGAATACTCTGATGAGGGATGGCAAGAGGCCAACTCGAAGGGGCGTTTTGGTCAGAGAAGGATAAAAAATGGCAGGAGAAGACCAACTCTAACAAAATTGAATCTTCATGAGTCAGATTATGCATCTCATAACAATAGAAGGAGAAATGTACCTCTGCAGATAGAGGTACCAGTATCGGGACCAGTTGTGCCAAAAGGAAATGTGGAGAGCAAGAAGGTTTCTACAAAGTCATTGAAGTATGAACAATACAAGAAAACTGGTACGGTCGGTAAAATGGCCTCTATCCTGGTATCGTACAAGGACGTAGCGGTATCTCCACCTAGTGCTCTTTTAAAACTGAGATCAGAGATAAACGAAGAGAAAGAGCACATAGAACGAGGCCGAGAAAATAAAGAGACTGCGGCATCAAATGGAGAAGATACAAAACATGGGGAAGATGAAAATGTAACCGAGACTGCAGCAACCCCAGTTTCTGAAACTCCAGTTAGCGAGTCTTCACTTACGGAAACTGGCGACAGCACCAGTCCTGACAGTCCGTCAGAGGCGAAGAAAGAAACCAAAAATTGGAGCAAGCTATCGGCCTCAGCACCGCCATTTAACCCGGGCTTGAACCCAGTTTTGTTCAACCCGGTGCCTGTTTACACTGAGGGTATGGAAATTGGACCTGATTTTGTTGATACTAGGGTTCCGCGTGGGCCCCGCTCAGCATTGTATTACCGTACCAGTCATCACAATTTTGGGAGAAAACAGGGGTTTAGTACGTACAGTAAAACTAAGGTTAGTGTGATGAACCCTAATGCAGCTGAGTTTGTACCAACTAAGTCTTTGAATTCACCCCAAAAAGATGAAACTGAAAAAGTAGAAAATAACGGAAAAACTGGTACAAAAGATTTCGAAAGAAATGAGATTGCCCGGCAAATTTTACTCAATTTTATAGTTAAATCCGTGCGGGACAACATGGATTCGTCTGA
Source organism: Carex parvula (assembly GCA_025461045.1). Taxonomy (NCBI): domain Eukaryota; kingdom Viridiplantae; phylum Streptophyta; class Magnoliopsida; order Poales; family Cyperaceae; genus Carex; species Carex parvula. Next base: position 2,097 of record JAJGRW010000198.1, read on the forward strand.
TGAAACCGGTAAAGAGAAGAAACTGAACAGTGGGGAGGATGGTATGGAATTGCTTAAGATTGGAGACGTGCCTGTTCCGGTACTGGTACCGAATGTTCGTACCAGTACCAGTGAGAAAAAGAATGACATGGATGGGTTCACTGTTGTCTCGAAAAGGAGAAGGAACAAACAACATATGATGAGTCCGGTAAATGGGTTATATGCGAATCACTCGATATGCTCTTCGGCCGGTTAAAACAAATTATAATATCTTGCTTAGCATGAATTCGAATAAACTTGTAGCTTTGCTAGCTATGTAACAATTGTATATGTGGGGATATTAAATGATCGTTTTCTTTTCGTTTTTCGGGGCACTTTTAGCCCTTTTTCGAACTGCCGGCAAATTTTGTAGATTATTCTTTTATATTTGCATCTGGAATAAAATTGGGGTGTTTTATGGGTTTAGTAGACCTCTTAACTTAATTAATCAGTTTTTAGAGTGTAGCTATGTAAAATCCAAAATCAGATATCTTTTTTCTATGATTTTCAAACTTTTTTTGAAGTCCAAACAATTAATCTGAACTGTTGAATGTGATATTTATATGAAATATACTTGCAGACTAAATTTTATATTTTTTAGAATTCTTTTATTATTTTTGTAGATAGATAGAAAATCACTATTTTGATTGGTCTAGAACTTTAGATCAAGTGATTTTCTATTTATCTAAAAAAGTTAGTAAATTTTTTTTGAAAAATGTATAATTTGATTTACAAGTACATTTTCATATGAAGGTAATGTTGAACGGTTCAGAATGACTATTTGAATTTTAAAAATTGAGATATTGATCCATGAGGAGGGTACCAATGCCTTCATTTTTCATGCCTCCACCATGCCTCCATTTTTAAAACTTTAATAACTCAAAATTTAAAACTTAAAAGTCAAAATAAAACCGTTGGATATGATCTACATCATTTTATCTATGTGCTCATAAAAAATTATCACATTTTGATTTTGTTTTTATGTGAATCAATAAGTTGAAAAATTAATGTTTAGAAATTATCCACATTAATACGTTTTTTACAAGCTCTTGATGGCAACCAAAATAAAATTGAAATGTCATAATTTTTTACACGTGCATAGATAAAATGATATAGATCATATCCAACGGTTTTATTTTGACTTTTAAGTTTTAATTGAGTTATTAAAGTTTTAAAAAATGGAGGCATGGTGGAGGCATGAAAAATTGAGGCATTTGAACCCTCCTCTTGATCCATAGTAAGGACCAATATGCACAATATTTCAAGGACTAAAAGCAAAATTCTCTATATTATTATTTAGGGGTGTCAATGAAATGGATCGAGCATTATGGTATTACTTATTAATTTTTTCATTTGTGTATGCATCTTAATTTCAGTTAGTATATAATTAATTTTAATTGATGTGTAATAAAGTTTTAATTAGTTCTAAATTTAAAAGTAAATCTAATAAAACACAATTAAATAGATTCGGTTAGAAATTGACACTACTAATATGTTATATATAACGAAAATTAAATGAATGCAAATTTTTTGTTGCGTTGGCATCTTGCAACTTATTTTTTCTCAGTAACAGTCAGAAATTGTCCGCAGTGCAACTTTTACTGTTCATGCTTCATATTTTTGTGTGAATTTTTATTATTAGTTGCGTTGCACGAGATGACAGATTTGGATGAAACTAATTTGTGAATTTTTCTGGTATTAGTTTTAGTGAATCTTACAGGCTTTTGTGTTTTGTTAATTTTTGAATGATATATGTGCATATAATTGTACTTGGTCTTTAAATTTGGGAGCAAATATCTAGTAGTGTTCAGCTAATAATACAAGTTAGTATTCAGTTAAATGATTTAATGTTTTAACTAGTTTAATATGAATTATTAATAGTTGCTATCTAAAGTTCAACCAGAAAAAAATAGTAACAAATTAGGCAACCTCTCCTTAACATTCTTTTAGACTCCTTAGAGCTTTAATTCATCTGAATAACATCTTTTTAGTGAGCATTAACTTTTGTTTCTTGTGCCCGAATTCCTAAACTTAAACCCTTCTTGTCTAAATTTTTAAGGCACCATTTTTATTGGATTAAGACTCCTTAAGACTTTCTTGCCTCCTTAGAGCTACTTTTCTTAATCAGATTAACTCTTTAGCCCTACTTAAAATTTAATCCTACGAGTCCTGCCGAATATCGAATAAGCCAACCAAAATAGGATTAATTTCTTGTGTGTCCCCTAACTCTTACTAATTTTTTTATTTATTCCTGAATACTTTAATATATTATATTTGCCTCTCAATTCTTCCAATTCTTTCTTATTTATCCTTATAATTAGCTCACACGCTTTAAATTTTATATTTTTCATGTATTTTCTTTCTCCTTCACTTCGCATTTCTTTCTTGGTTCTTCCTGTAAAGAAGTTTTTGAGAGTATATAGAAGATTAACATTAAATACTAAAACGACATAATGGTTAAACAAAAAATGAAAAAATAAATTGTGCTCTTCATCATGGCTTAATTTCATCATTAAGCTGAAATTAGTAAATTGACGAGTTCATCGAAAAGAAAATTAATACATTATTTCAGGAAAAAAAAAATATTATTCACATCCAGCCAACAATGCACATTCCAACATTATCAATCTAAGTCTTCAATTCTACTGCATTGGCTTAATCTATATCATTTACTGACACTATCACTATAATAATGGGTCAGTATTCGTGAGGGATACTGTTGGTATATTCTCGCGGATACTCTTGTCGCTAATAGAAAAAACACCTTTTTGTCGGTATACCCTCGTAGATAGTCACTTTTTACCCTTGCGGATACTAATGTAGAGTAAACTGAAAGAGTTTTAGAGGATACAGAGAAAATTAATTAACCCAACAAAATAATATACATTACTTTATTGTTCATATATCAATATGAGTTAGTGTCACCTAAATTATATAAGTTTAAAGATAATTTAAATAAAATTAATGAACTATTTTAATTAATGCATGGTAGCAATGACACTATGACAGTATACTGCAGATTTAGGTAGCGCTTGAACATTTCTCATTTTGATTTACTGGGGTTGTTTGTGATTTTGAATTAGGAGAAATTTTGTGTACTGTTTGAACCTTCCGTTTTTATTTTCTCTATAACATAAAGAAAAAGTTCAATTAAGGATGAAAATTCAATAGTACCAATAACATAAAGAAAAAATAAAAAAAATAAAAAAGTTGTTTGACCAAAAAAATAAATAAAAACAAGTCAGATATCTTTTGCCAAAATAACGTTCATTAAATGCATTTTTTATTTCTCTATGCAGAGGCAATTAATGCCTGTCTGAATCTCTTTTCTCAAAGCCTTGAAATTCCTGCATGGAACCTAGTAATTTCTCATCAGCTGTTGTTCATGATTTCATTAAATTCTTCTTTACTCCAGTCAACTTCTATTCTTAATGCCGCACAAAATAAATTAAAAACGGTCCCTATTTTGATTCTCTCTCTCTCTCTCTCTCTCTCTCTCTCTCAATTTGTAGTACGCAGCTGTTATTCAGTACTTGATTATTAATGCTTGTCAGGGCATTTCTAAAATGAATCCAGATTAATTGAAAAATAAAATTAAAAGATAAAAAATGCTCATAATTCACTGACCAAATTCGGTTCGATGCCTGGTTGGAAGAGAACGGAGTAGTCCGATGCCCATCGGACCTACTTTTAGATTCAACGAGCATAATGACCGTCCGATGTAATTTAAGAGTTGTGCGCACGAAAATTGAAACAAACATGCACGACGTTGCGCAGGAATATATCTTAAAGCAAATCGACTGTGATTAAACCCATCGAACCAGAGTAGGTCCGATGCCCATCGGACCTACTCTCAAGTGTGGTTGGAAACGTTCGATCCGTGTCAAAATTTGTGCGTCTAGTTTAGATTCACAGGCGGAGTTTAATATAAATTGTTTATACGAATCTTAATGAGGATTGAATTTGGTCTGATGCCCATCGATAATTAACAACAAACACACTTATTAATTAAAAATTATCACTTGGATATATATTTAAATTTGTTATATAGTATCTTGGGTTACTATATACCCAGAGCTAGGATTTAATATATAGACAAATCAAATATTCTGACCAGAATTTATAAATTTGAACTTTTTAAGTTTGAATTGGGAACAAGGGCTCTTTTGGGCAGACAAGAAGCCTGCTCTTGTCTTGTTCATGTCAATGATTTAAGAACATTATCAATTCTCATATATTTACACAAAGGTCAAAAGAAATAACTAGTTTTGTTTCCAATAGTTTATACATTTTTTGTTTGTTTAATTTTTGCATTATACTTATTACTAACAAATTAACTTAATTTGCTAATAATATTATTAATTCTCTTAACCACTTCAGTCAACTTTTGTAGCCTAAATTCAAATCCCTATTTATACTCAATTCTAGTTGAAGAAACGAAATGTGTTTCAAAAAAAAAAAAAAAAAAAATTAAGAGAATAGCTAAAGTCAAAAATATATTTTAACTGTTGAAACTGTGTTTTTTTAATTAATTTTCCAAAGGTTAAAAGATAAATGACTAAAAGAACCTCCATGCATCTCATGTATGTCTTACACAATATAATTATCTCTAATTGATCTCTACTACTAAAATATAGCAAAAAAAAGCCTAAGAATTGGAAGAAATGCTCCTTGATTTTGGAGAGATGACAGGAAACAATGGCAACAACTTAGGTTTTGCACCATTTTCACCACCTCTTGGAGAATGGTGCAAATAAAACCGTTTCTCAGCTATCGCCTTCTCTTCTATCTCCTCTTCTTCCTTCGTTAACACCACGGTGGGGCCCGCAATCTTTGCGAAGGAAGTAGGAGAAAGCGACGAGGAGAGAGGAGAGTTGGAGGCCAAGAAGAAAGAAAAATCTATGGTTGAAACCGGAGAGAGAGAGACATCACCGATCGGCTTTTGTATTTGCGAAACAATTTGGAGATGCGTAGCAAAGGGGATGTCTAGCCTAGCGGGTGTCATGCCTCGTCGCCTTTCCTACGAACATAAACACCAAAACAAAAAAAAACATGGATTGAATTTATAAGATATAAGAAATACATGATATATATGTACTAGCTAACAGTAGTATAACATTTGTGTTAATTCTTGGCTTGAACTTGTATAAAACTAGTAAAATTTGTACATATAACATATCATGCTTAAAGGAATTAAGCATATACAATGCTTAAAATTAAACCATATTCTTGGCTTGTATTAAATTAAATTGGTACAATTGATCTGAAGCAAGGCAACATTATAATATATGCTTATCTCTTGTGAAACATTATAATATATTAATTATGTACCTGAAGCTTTGGCCTCTTTCCAGAGGGGAGAGAAGAGTTGGAGAGAGCATGAATTGGTTTTACGGGTGCACCGGTCAACTTCTGAACCACCGCTCGAAAACTCAACGGGTCGACATGTACGTAGACCGTGTTGCCATTGTTTGATTCACCACAAATGGGAGAGGTGGTGGTGTTGGTTGTGGTTTCTCTCTCTACAATGTTTGTAGTAGCCATGTATGCAAAAATGCTATAGAGAGAGAGAGAGAGAAGGTGTGTGGTTTGGAGGAAGGGGAAAAGGAAGGTTTTATGTAAGAGAGAGAGAGAGAGAGAGAGTTATGAAAGAAAATTATTGGGCTGTTGTTTCTTTATTTTCCTTATTTTTGTTATATGAATTAATTTGGTGATTTATTAATATTGAGTTAATGCTTTAATTAATTTGTTGTGTGATCTATCTTTCCTGTATTTACTACATTACAGCCTTTACCAGGGCCAGCTGCTCTCTGTTTGTACGGGCATTGATGTCTCTGGTCTTAACTCTCAACTGTTTATTAGATAGAGAGAGAGGGAGAGAGAGGAGAACGGAATAGGTCCGATGCTCATCGGACCTACTTTTAGGTTCAACGAGCATGATGATCGTCCGATCTAATTTAAGATTTGTGCACATAAAAATTGAAACATATGCGCATGAAGTTTAAAGCATTCCACACGATCTTAAAGCAAATCAACGGTGATTAAATCCATCGAACCAAAATAGGTCCGATGCCCATCGGACCTACTCTCAAGCGGAGAGAGATGCTCTCTTGCTGTACTAAATTGATTCATTTTGAACAACTAAAATAGTACAAGTATGTGTAACAATGTGAAGCAATGTATTTATAAAAATCTAAGAAAAATATTTTGTATCTATTCTAAAAACAATTTATTAGCTTCATTTGTAGCACATATAAACACATTAGTTGATCTATTCTTAACATTAATTAGCTCATATATTGTTTATGTTTAAACTTAGATAATTAGCAAATTTGTTTAATATATTAGTTCATATATTAAATCTGCTTGGAGACCAAATTTTACATTTTTTGAAATTTTTTTACTATTTATTAAGCTACTTTGAAAATTGCTAATCCGGATGAACAGTAAAAACAGTGCAACCAAATTCTGGACCATGTGATCAGCAATTTTCAAAGTGGCTTAATAAATAGTAAAAAAATTCCAAAAAATGTAAAATTTGGTCTCCAAGCAGATTTTAATATAGATTGAACATCTAACAGTTTGGATCAACTGTTTGAACTTTGAAAATCCGAAAACGACTTGGTTGCACGAGGACCTTGGTGTAAATGTTTTGATATAGCCACTCTCTCTCTCTCTCTCTCTCTCTCTCTCTCTCTATATATATATATATATATATATATATATATATAATTTAGCAAGTCTCATCAAAGAGGTTATAGTTGGCATATTTGTTTATAAACACTAGCCATATTCAAGCATTTTATTATCCATTAATCAATATTATTCATTGACAAAAAGAATAAGATATTCTTTATATTTCAAATTGTAGAATATTCTCTCTTTTTTATAGTTAATTATAGAATATTCTCATTGCTTAAAAAAATATAATTTGGACAGGAGAAATTAATATAACAGCAGCATATATACATATATAGATACAAACTTAGTGCACAAATTTACTTCTTTGATTTAAGTTAAGAATTTTTGCCAAAGTTTTCACAAAATTGATCTATGAGTAAATGCATATACAAAATTTACAATTGGTTGATCTTAATTTCCAGTCTTATATTTAATTAATTGACCTCAGAATTTTAATTATCTATTTGAGTGTAAATATTTTATTTACATTGGTTGATCTATTCTTATTTATAACATGAGAATGTACTTAATTTTATTATATTTGTGAAATAATTTTTATACAAATATATAGAAGATATACATGTAGGAAAGAGAGAAAGTCCCACAAGGAAACTAGAGAGAAAAAGTATAGAAAACAAAAACTTGTGGCACAAAAAGAATGAGATAGAAAATGACAAGATTGATATAATTATTTTCTCAATTATATATGCTTGTGTAACTTATTGGTAATTACAAAAATTAATTATGTTATTATATTTATTGTGCATTCATGCGTGCATCATTTATTATTTGTTAGCACACAAAATTAACGAATTATATCTCAAAAGATATCTCTTATCATATCTAAAGTTTCTTTATAATTTTTCATGTGCGTAATACATTTTATTTATAAATTATAATTACAAAAAAAATGTTAAGTTTTAATATTTACTCTTATTCAAGCTTCTTTTCACCAGTAAAAAATCATACCATGTAGACTAGATATCACATGGAAGATCACACATTCGCGTCACAGAATATCCGAAAAAGCATCTGAGAAGCTCGCCGAGTTTGCGTGAGGGAAAGAATCAAGTCTGTTTGTTTCCGAAAATCAATCAGCTGCTGATAAGGAACAGCAACCACCAAAACACCGCATTTAAAAATACACGTGGACAGAAGTAGTTCTTTGGTTTGGTGGTTTCCTGTTCGTGCTATGGAGCGGATAGCAGATCCCAAGAGCTGTTTCAGGATGGATGCATGCGTTACAAATCAACGCCTGGTGGTCGTTTCAGATTCGACACCATCAGGTTAGAGGCCCCACTTGTCAGAGGGATTAATTGGCCCCGCACGTTGACCCTGCTTTGTTTGACACTGGGTTTTGTTTTATGTGAAAGTATTTTTTGCTGTTTGACCCTGCTCTTTCGACAATTTACAAAAACGAATAGCTGATTATTGACAATTTTCTCCTCGCTGCCAAATTCTCACAAGAAAGTCAAAAATTATGTCAACATAGAAGCAGCCAGGTTGTCTCTTTCAATACCGTTTTTAAGCTAAAATTTCAATTTGAAACTACAACACTATCCACAAAAAGACGCAAAATAATTAAATAATGCTCAACTTTCAAGTAACGTAGAAGAATCAATTTGGAGATGAGTAAGAAAAAAAAAATGCAATAAAATGTATATCAAGAAATGCAAGTTCTAAAAACTTATCTAAAAATCAATTTACATATACCATTTGGCTAAGTGGCAAAAAAAAAAAAAAAACACAGAAAAACCGAGAAAAAACGCCTTATCGATGGTCGTTTGTGACCCGTGTTGCTTTCCAAATGGAAAGCACAAAAAATGGAACAAAAAAAATAGCTAACTGTGTAAAAGTTGCAACATAAAAATAAAAAAAATGATTTGTTTCTATAAGCCTAAAAACCGCGAAATTCGATCTGCAAGGTTTGCCAAGACGAACCCGGCAAATACCTGTCAAAAGATAAAAATATATAATTCTCAGAGAAAATATAATAAAAGGAATTTGAGTGATTTATGTTATGGTGAAATTTTTTCCTATATTTATTTGCTTATTGTTATTGTTAGCATCAGTAGCTGTACAATAATACAATATAATATGTATACTGGTGATATTTTGGTACCAGCAGGAAGAGTAATAATAGACATTATTAGCAAGTATTTATAGATTTTTTAATTTTTTTAACCCTGAGGAAAAGAAGTAATTTCCTTTGTTAATCAGGTTTTATCAAAAACTATACATTGGTTAATCAAATTTAGCTGATAAGCAGGTACTTTTGAGTTTTTGAGAAGTGTGTGTGATGCTTTGTATTTATTACAGAAGGGTAAAGGTGAAATTTCTAAACATTCAAAGGGCACATTGGAAAGTTTCTTATACTCTTTAACTATAATATATTTCAAGAAGAATGAGGCTAGAATCATAGTTCAATTAGTCGATTCGAACCGTTCAATGTGATTTCCATATGACAATGTAATTGCAGACTAAATTTTACATTTTTTCAGAATTTCTTTTACTATTTTTTTAGATAGGTAGAAAATCGCTACTTTTGAATGGTCTACCATCATTAGATCAAGTGATTTTTTACCTATCTAAAATAAAAGCAAAAAATTCTAGAAAATATAATAGTTGATCTACGAGCACATTTTAATATGGAGATTATGTTGAACGGTTCAGATCGATTATTTGACTTTGAAAATGAAGATATTGATCCATAGTACGGACCAATATACGCTATGCATAGTACCGTAGCCTCATTCTATGAAGAAAAATAATAAATGTCACCTGAGCAGAGCCGAGAATATAGACAGCAGAATAATGTCGGCCATGGATGACCATGTCAGCAACCATAGCAAGTGGGATTGTCAGTGACATGCCCAGTGTGGCCACTAATGGTGTCGTCCATACCACGGAGAGCGCCCTGTATATAAAATTTCGACAATTTTCATACCAGAAAAAATAAAAGACCTACAAGAATTCTGTTTTATAAAAGGAGCAAGTAGGGGTGTCAACGGGTACGGAACAGGTCAGGTGGAAGCATTTTCATACCCTTATGCATAAGTTAACAAATAAAAACTTTACTCTTACCGGTACCCGATTAGCTAACAAAAAAAAACCTTACTGTACCCATCTTATCGAATATGGTACAGGTCGGGTAAACGGCTGACCCATTGAATATATATATATGGGCCCTAAACAAAAATATATGATATCATGCATCATCCCCATATAAATATATATATAACTATATATATAATTTTATAATTTTTATTTTTAATAATTACCATATAAGATAATGGGTAAGAAATAATCTTTACAGGTATCCTTACCAGTTATGTGACCGAAAAAAACTTTACTCTTACCCGTAACCGTCTTATCGGGTACGATACGGAGTCGAGTAAATGGATAAAAGGGTACCATTGACACCCCTAGGTGCAAGAAACCCCAATAAAGGTAGAGAAAGGAATTTGGCTTGGTACTGGTACCAAACTTGACTGGAAAAATAATTGTTCTGTCAGTAAATACCAGAAATAATCAGAGAGGACGCTTCCAATTAATCCATTTGCTATCACCACTTCATCAGTTTTAGCGGAGTGAGGAATCGTGAATTTTGGTTCTACTCCCAGCGCAGTCAAGGGCCATACTGAAATTAAATATTATAACAAACATTATTATATCTTATATAGATTAAGCTCCATAATTATTTTTCTTAACTTCGGTACTTATTAGGAGGAAATCGGGAGAGGTCTATACAGCATCTCTCTAATGGTCTGTGTTACATACATGATAATACATGTCGATTTGAGCATTTAAGGAAAGTTACTAAAAATAATTAAAATAGCATAATTAATTATAATTACTTCATTTGACAGGGTCAAATACAAATGTAATTACAATTAATAATCAATATAAAAGTTTTAAAAATTTATTTATCATTATTGCCAACAAACTTTACTAGAATTTTCAAGAAATGAAAAATTGAATTAAGCCATACCAAGCCACCAAAGAGCAACAAGTGTAAAGAGACCAACATATCCGAACAGCTTTTGCACATCTACTCTTTCACCTTCCTCTCCAGCAAATTTTTTCAGTAGAACTTCATGCATTAAAAAACAAATCCAAGGGTTATTTTATAATAAAAACCTGGATTCTACCTTCTTCTATATTCTGCGCTATTCATAGAAAGTATGACTTTTGACAAAAGGATGGTTACAATTGAAATATTTCAATCAAGAATGTATAAAGGCAACATTATACCAGTAAATAGACCATATGTGACAGCTGAGAGAAGGCCAAAAAGATCACCAACAAGAGTTCTCTCTCCGCTCCTGAAATTTGTAATAACCAAATGCCAAAAATTATTAGAAATGTAACTAAGAACAAGACCAAGTACACTTAAGCTAGCAATTATGGTTTGCAATCAGGTACAAAAATAAGAATATTGATCTAACTGGAAACTTCGAAACAACTTTTGAGAACATGTCCAGTATCCATACTAGCACAGACATGACCATCCAAAGCAGTCAAGGGATTCAGTCATTTCACCCTCCAGAAGGCAACAGGGATAAAGGGGAGGGGGGAGGGGAGATACAAATCTTTTATCAGTACCATAAAAGAATATCAAAATTTCACCCATCTATCGATTCAAAAAAAATTGTATTATACCACAACCGCTGAATTATTCAGCAGGCGAAATTTGCATTATCATCTTTAGAAAAACTGGCTCTTTCATAACATAGATTTCAACTGCTGAATCAGAGGTTATAGTATAAAACGAAATTAATCGAAATGGGGAGGGGTGTTCAAGTAACAAAGTATTAGAGCATACTCAGCGGGGCTCAGCTTGGCATCGTCAGAAGCCCAGGTTTTGCCGATGGTGGTCATGACAACACCAGCCATGCAAACCAAGACGGACAAAATCTTGGCCACATTCAACGAATCTTGCCCCAAAAGCACCCCGAAAAATAGCGTAAATAATCCTGAGGTCGAAGACAGCACAGTTGTGCTTGCCACACTCGTCCTTGCCAGTGCCGCATTCGACAAGTACTGCCCCGATGTAAAAATAGAAAGAAAAAGAAGATGATTCTTAGTGATTGCACACTAGCAGATTTAATTTCGATGAAAGATATCTATCTATAAGTAGCATCAGGGGTGCCAGTTAAAATCACGATCATATCAGTGAATCAGAAATTAGCACCAGTCACTTGGTTTTTGTTTGGTACCAGTGATCCCTACCTTTAACTGTGAAGTGTGAATTATACAGGTAGGTCTTGCTACATGAATAATACTGGCAGTAGTGAAGGTGAGTTTGGTATAATATTTAGTTTAAAGTTATGAAACAATTGTTGATCTAAAAATACTCTTAACTGGCATCACGATCATACCAGTGAATAAAAAATTAGTACCAGTCATTTGGCACCTGTATGGTACCAGTGAGCCCACAAGAGGTACCTTTTACTGTGAAATGTGAATTATAAAGGTAGGTCTAACCTCAGTAACAAACCAAATAGGTGCAAGATAAAACCCATATTTCACAATTTCCATAGTAGGAACCGCTGCCAATTTCTCCTTGGAAAATTCACTGCTTGTTGTATATGTAATTAGAGCAACCGCCTCTTCATCTGTCTTTGAAGAAATATCAACACCGCTATCTTTTCTAGTTAAAGAGCTTAGAGACTCCATTTCTAGTATGACCTTTTGAGCAGGTTTGGTGATAATTTCAGAAATGCCATCAGTGCTTTTCGTTTGCTTTTTCATTACATTATTGCATATCCAATCCTTGAGTAGTGACAAGGGAAGATATATAACCATAAGCGAAGCACCTAGGTATGTAACTGCAAATGGCTGTTTATAATCTGTGAATATTCCCTGAAAATTAGAAAATTAAACAAAAATACACAATCAAGAACCAAATTTTATTGTGCACTAAGAGTTACTATAATTATTTTATTTTATTTTCACACAGATTGGTACCACATAATTTAACTATCAGTACCAATGCATCATTTGGTAACACAATAAACAACTGGTACCATACCAGTGAACTGGTATTTAGCCTGATAATTGTTTCAGTTTGTGTAGGAAGCTCTGTAAACACTGATACCAAATCAAGCAAACAAATTTGTAAATCTATATGTATACAGAATCAAAATTCAGAGAAGAAATCTAACCTGAGTAACCTCAGCAGAGGTGACCCAAATCACAACAACTGTGCCAATTAGAAATAACCCAGCTTTATATTTACAACTCATCATCTCCTGTTCTATCTCCAATCAGAAACAAATTCAAATGTAATTTCTCCCAATTAAAAGTTCTATTCTTCAGCCATCCCTGACCTCATAACGGGCTTCTTATCTGAAATCAAATCCGATAGAAATGTGTTATTGTCTCTTCCAATGGCGTTACTGTTCAGCTTGTGTACCTTCTAAGAGAGAAAAACGCGTGAGAGAAAAGGGAAAAAAATGGCGGTTAATGGATCTATAAGTTATGATTTCATTAGAGTTTAGACACCGAAAAGAGCACTGGCGAAACCGCGAAAGGAACTTATTTCACCTAAAGTAAGTCAAATTTTGAATTTAGATCTTGACCGTCAGATCTGTTTTGGCACGAGTATTAAAAGATCTTACTTTCGATCAGACGGTCAATAATTTTGAGTTACTTCAGAGAATCCAGACTCATGGCAAAAGTACCGAAAAATGAAATTATAAATGAAATACAAATTGAAAGCGTTCAGACAAGGTGTACAGCTAGATGCAACGTGTATTTACAGGTGGGCCCACGTGAGTAGTAAAAAAGGTGTATGAAAACCAGGTGTATATGGTGATAAAGGATGCAATACGAATTATAAATGAAATACAATTTGAAAGCGTTCCCAGAACGAGGTGTAGTCTAGAAGCATTTAGTGGGGCCCACGATCATATCTAAGGTTGCATGAAGGCCATGTGTATATCATGGTATAGGATGCAATACGGTTGGTGAGCTTTGTCAGAAATGCAGTCGTACGGTCGCTATCCCATATATGCGGCATGCCGCACCATACGAGTATTTCTATACGGGTACCCAAAATTGTACCCCAAATCGACAATTCCCAATTCCAGATGGTTTGTTACGGAAATTTGGATCAGGATATGAATTTGCGCGAATTTTAAAGTAAACTTTCCTGTATTATATATATGTCCAATTTTTTTGTGACTAAGCTAGGAATCATTATATTGTTATGTCGAACTTTTTAAAAATAATAAATTCAAAAGATATTTGAACTTTTTTTTATAGATCAAACTTAACGGTTTTATTTTGATACTTGAGTTTTAAATTTTAAGTTATTAACATTTAAAAATTGGAGGCATGATAGAGGCACAAAAAATGAAGACATTTGAACGACTAAAAAAACAAACAATGACAAATAATATTATCGATTATTTTGAACGACTAAAAAACAACAAATAGTAATATGTAATTTTTTCAATTACAACAATAAATAATACTTAATTTCTTAAATTAAAAAATAATAACATTAAAAAGAAGTCACTCAGAGTAAAGTACAAGCTGGAGATGTGTAGCCGGGTAGGTTCAAATTAGGTATTTGAGATTTCAAGGAACCGTGCTACTTTTAAAATGCTACAAATAAAAAATTAGTTTGTTACTTGCGCACTAAAATCATTATAAAGTGCATCCTTCTAATACAGTTTATACTTTTGATTGAAGCGCCAAGTAACTGCACATCTTTTAATGATACCGAATCAGATCTCTATGAAATAATAATAGTAATGATCCAAATCAGATGTCAATTGATTATAAATTTTGCTACCAACCAAGTTCTTGTTTTGTTTCCCTCTCTCTCTCTTAATTTATGAGATCCAGACTTGCTGTTTTTCTCTAAGAAAACAGAATTCTGCTTTTCCGGTCCCAACCATTCAAATTCGTTGAATTTGTACATGCGTTTTTTTATTGAGATATGCGAAAGGAAAATTTTAAATGGTTGAGATCTGAAAAGCAGAATCTGTTTTTCTTAGATAAAAACAGCAGAGTCGGATCCCAATTTATGATGTTGACGTAATTTCGTTACCAACCAAATTCTTTTATTCTCTAGAAAATTTGGGTATTTGAGAGCTGAATATTGGAGATATTCTGATCAAAATGAGCTGTCAAAGATTAGTACACCTAATTAAATTGAGGGTTTAAATCGACACAGTTAAATATCAATTAAAGAATTTGATAGATTGTTAGAAAAAAAAAAAAAAAAAAACGGTAAGGAAGAACAAAAATAAATGCTCACAAATTCAAATTAGTGGATTGTTTCTTTTCATTCATTAATATTTTGTATGTAGATCGGTCCTTCATAAATGTATAATTTTATATATATGTTTTAAAGTTTAAACAATTTATTCGAACCACTCAACACGATCTTTATATATGTTTTTCTATTTTTGATTATTTTTTATATAAGTAATTTTTTACCTATCTAAAAATTAGATAGTAAAAAAATTTGAAATAAATATAGAATTTGATTTGCAACTATATTTTTATATATGAAGATTATGTTGAGCTGTTTAGACTGATTATTTGAAATTTAAAAATAAAAATATGAGTCTATAGTACAGACCACTATATAATAATATACATATTACCATGGTCTCACTCAATTGTTTATGTAATAGAAACAAAGGCAGTTGTTAGCTGCAATCTAGAAATAGAAACCAAATTAAAAAGAAGCCTAATAAGTAGATATGAGTGATTTTCATTCTAAAAAGTAGAAAAATAGAGCTCTGATGCAGTAAACGAAGCTAAAGGAAGAGGAAAAGTTGAAGAAGTGGAATTCATATCACATGAGATAACACAATATTTCTGTTTAGATCTAGACCGTCCAATCCGATCAAATATGCACGAATATTAAAGAAGCTCCGTACATTCCATCTCGAGTTGGATTGTCCTCTCTACTTTGAATCTTCCTCTTTCAGCTTTCTCTGCTCTTCATTATCTTTTTTCAGCATCTTTTTTCAACATCGCCCGATACCAATTGAAGCCGTTTGATCGGCACATCATGATTCACAAAACAGCTATAAAATTTGTGCAGATCAAGTACACACAAATTTTAATAAGGATCGAACTGTTTTGATCAGACATCAGAACCAAATCGGATCGTTACCTACTCCAATCTCTTACAACAAGTGACAAAAAAAATGCACAACTTTCTCTTTTGAACACTTATAATTGATTTTATTCTTTATTCAGATTTCACAATGGAAAAATAGAAAACATAAAAATTTATCATTTTTGTTTTATCTTTTACCAACATCAATCATAGAAAGCAGCCTGAACAGGACATACATAAACAGTTAGACTGGACATTTTTACTGGAACTGCAGAACTGATTGTACCAAATAAAATACTTTTGGTCATGGTTCGTACCAGCACTCATCAATGGGACTGGTACATTAAAAATCTAGTATGATCCTATAAAAAGACACCAAAATGGACGCTCCACATAAAAAGACACCTAAATGACTTTGCTTTGTCTTTTTCCTTTGACAAACTCTTTTTGCATCTCTACAAACAGAGATCGGAGTAGATTTGATGGGCATCGGATCTACTTTTGGGTCTAATTAGCTCTAACACCGTCCGATTAGTATTAAGATCTATGCACACAGAAATTCAACCAGACGTACACGAATTTTAATGCGGAGTGCACACATCTTAATGCAGATCAAACGGTGATTAAACCCATCTAACCAAAGTAGGTCCGATGGGTATCGGACCTACTCGGAATTTCCTACAAATAGGGTTTTAAAGACGTACCGCGTTGTGTCGTGTTGTATTGTATTCGTTCCAAATACAATACATGTGTTCAACATATGTGTCGTGCCGATACGTGTTGAATCATATTTTTATTATATTTTTTATGGCAGATAAATCACCAAAACTATTAGAAAAAATACAATTATGGAATATGAACCATAAATATTTTTTTAATTATGATTCGTTCTAATTTTTAACTAAGTTTTTCCCTTTTCCGAATTATCTCAAGAAATATTTAAAAAAATTACGAAAAGTTGCAACAAAATAATTATGGTACCTACTGTTATATTTCTAATTTCCATACATAGATGGAGCTGCTTGGTAATATTAAAAACCCAACCACCAAATTCAACACAAATTGATCTGTCAATTCAACTAAACTAACATTAGTAAATAATATTCAGTTAACAAGGTATGATGCAATGTTTTTCAGTGTATAAATACAGTTCAGAATAATAACATCTCATGATATAAAATATTAATAATTTCAGTACAACAAACGACTATTGTCATTTTTCCCAAAGGAACACGTTCAAAAAATTCAGGTTCCCTCTCATCCCCATATCAAAACTGAAATAATGATATTGATCAGCAAAAAAAAAACCAAACCCACCACAAAAAAAATACCCGAACTTAATTTTGTCATACCGGTTCAATTGTACTGGTACTGGTACCAGTATTACCACCTGCTGTATAACAAAGTACCTTTTGCACATAGAACAGCATATATGCCTGAGACTCTCTAACAATACTGTCTTCGACTTTAATCACCCATACATCATCACATTGAAACCAACTGTTATTAATCCTTAAATAAGTCACGTAGTGACCCGCATCCAACCGACCCGAATGTGTCACGACAGCAAAAATTTCAAATTCTGACAATGTCCCAATGCTTATCGCAGCTTCACTGGCACCATTTTCGACAACAGGTAATAAGCGGTTCCCGTACCGACTCCTTAGAACAGATGACGACAGGTACGCTGCCATGTCTAAAGCAAACGGGAACTGAAGACAACTGTTTCATTGTCAAGTCTCTCTGGCCACGTGAATTTCTCGAGGCACCACATGAGGGTGGTGGGGCCCGACTGATTCTGGTTGTGTTTTTGCTTTGTTTCTTTCTCGCCATTGCGAGCAGTCTGGCGAGTCAGATGGGTTGAATTGAGGTCCAGCAAGAGATCGATGCAGGGGTCGTAGGTGGTGGAAGTGAAGCCGCAGCAAGTGCATGTCATGTCTGATCTTAAAATGCCAGAGAAGATCTGTATCCATATCTGTTTAATATCCGATCCGTCCCTGTATCCGTTTAATATCTGATCTGTATTCGTATCCGAAAAATAAAATGGATATAGATATGGTTTTACCACTATCCGATCCGTATCGGATCCGTTTGCACCCCTAGCATGACTATATGCTCTGTCCATTTATTAATTAGTGTAGTTTTGTGTTAATTTATGATGTTAAGCTAATTTCATTACCAACCAAGTTCTTTTATTCTCTATAAAATTTGGATATTTGAGAGCTGAATAATTGGAGATGTTCTGATCAAAATGAGCTGTCTAAGATTAGTACACCTAATTAAATTGGCACACCTAATTGTAAATTAAGCATCTCATATATTGTTAGAAAAAAAAAATTCAATTCCATCAACAACACCAAAAAAAAATAATTCAAACTGTTGAAATTGATCTACTTTACAAGTGTGTTTACAAGTTATAAAATTTTGACTTAATTTAGTATAGAGTCAAGTAGTAAAAAAAAGTAAATTTATAAGTTAATTTTTAACGCATTCATTTTTTATCATTTTTTTACCGCTTGACTTTATACTAAATTAACTGAAAATTTTATTAATTTGATATGTAAACAAATCACTCGTAAAGTAGTAAAGTCAATCCAAATTTTAAAATTAAGATCACAAAAGGTTGATGAGTTCAAAAACACCAGGTGTACTGCAATACTTGAAACAGTCTTGTAAAGAAGAACGAAAATAAATAAATGCTCACAAATTTATATTAGTTGATTGGTTTTTTCATTCATTAATTTTTTTCTAATTAGTAATAGAAACAAAGCACAAGCTGATATTTGACAATAGTTAATTAGCTGCAGTCTAGAAATAGAAACGTTTTTTTTTTCTAATATCAGAACGTTTGTTTCTAGGCCATGGAATAAACGTTTCGGTTTTTACATTTTTGAAGTCCAAACAGTCGGTCCAAACCGTTCAACATTCGTGATTGGAGACCAAATTTTATATTTTTTGGAATTTTTTTACTATTTATTAAGTTAGTTTTAAAAATTGATGTTTTCAATGATCCAGAAAATTTTCACTGTTTATTAAAATCAGCGATTTTAAAATAACTTAATAAATAGTAAAAAAGTTCAAAAAATGTAAAATTTAGTCTCCAAGCACATTTTAATATAGAGATCACATTTAACCGTTCGGATCGACCGTTTGAATTATGAAAATCGGAAAACTAATTGATTGCACCACAACTCTAAACAAACGTTTTGATATTAACCCACCTCTATATATAGTCACCAACCTCAAACTTTTACCATTTCAATTGCAATCAAGAGTTTTCTTCCTCCTATTATTTCCTTTTGTTAATTATTATGTAAGAATAAAAACAATAACCTACTCCAGAAGTATTATTAAGACCAACAACCCACCTCTCAACTGAACAAAAGTAAAAGGTTAATACGTAAGCGGTACCGGTACCTAGAGAAAAAAAACATGACGTGACTTGACTATCACGCCGTGATTTGGCCACATCACGTGATTAAAATTTAATTTTACGTGATATGACTAAAATGGTGGAAGATAGTCACGTCATGTGAATAGTCACGGCTGATCGTGTTTAATTATTATTTTCATGTTTTTAAGCTAGTTCAAAGGAAATAATAATAAAATGTATCAAAAAAATAAGAAACTATTACAAAATAAATTATAATTAAGAATAATGTTGAAAATATTAGTCACGTATTGGTTACGTAACGTGACCAAATCAATTTGCTTGACGTGACGTGATGTGACTAAGATGGTAAAAAAATAGTAACGTCACGCGACATGCGAGTCACGTCACGTGACGCGACGTACCATGACGGTATGTCACCGGTAACGATGTGAATAATTTCTTTCTCTACCGGTACCAATACTGCCAATTCCTTGTTAATGGAAGCTTGTATTTTTTTATTTTTACCTCCAACACCTCAGAGTTCAAATTTATTAAATCTCAATTCCCAGATTTTTATTATGCCCAACAATTACATTGAAATAATCTTAATGATATCTCTAGCTAATTGTAAAATTGTGAATAATCTTCTCATAGTGCTGTCATCTAGGTTAAGTTAAGAGAAAGTGGCTAAAATGATAAAAAAAAAAAAAAAAACACTGTTATTTGAAATAATTTTTTTTAAAGGGGACTATTATTTAATGAGAATGTAATTACCTGGCCACCTCATGTTTTCATCAAACAAGCAAAAATTTAATAATTAAATTTGGTCAAAAAAATAGTCACGTTATTACCAGTTCTGTCTAATATAATATGACATGTTGTCAAATAATCGTAACTCGTGTATCACAAGACATGTTTATTCACATGAGCGTGTACCTCTTGATAAAAAATAACATGCCACTGTGTGTAATGCAAACTAAAATGGTCACGTGACCGATGTTTCCAAAATTATTTTTATTTTAATTTATTTTGCATATATTTTTTCATACTCTTTTTAATATTTTTCTGATTTTTCATTTAACTAAATTTAAAATTAAAAAATAGTTAAACATGACAATTCACGTAATGTGACTATACTCCACCATTCTAATCACGTCATGTCACTTATAAAAAAATAAAACTAAATTTTAATGTTGTATGTGACATAATGTGATGTGATCAAATCAGGACATTATCAATTTTTTTTTTTTCAATTTGCACAAAATTTAGAATCAAAGAATTTGATAATTGTGCCACATAAAGTCAAATATTTAAATCAAAGAATAGAAAATTGTGCCATATCCTATTCTCCATCCAATCCCCAACTATTCAGTCCAAAAATATTGCACGCCTATACACAAAAAAGGCAATCGCCATTTTTTTTTTTTTTTTTTTTTTGTCTTTTGTAAAATAAAATTAGCACTAATAAAAATGAATTTTTTAATAACGAATTTAAATTGTTAAAATTGATCTACTTGACAAGTGATGTGTTTACATGCAAAATTTATAAATTTCAAATTAATTTTAATAAAAATCAAGCGGTAAAAAATAATAAAAAATTAATTTATATATAGAGATAAATTTCCTAATAAATCATAAATCATGCATTTGGTAGTAGTTGGTGGAGGCGCCAAAACTACTATTTAATAACTATGAAGTGGTAAGGTATAAAAATTATTAGCTCCATCATTTAGTAAGTTAATTTACGGAGCAGGAGAAACAACATGATATATATATTGAAACAATATAAAAAATATTATTGCCAATGTTGAGCAAACTTTATTGGACCAGCTACCACCTACTACTACCTTACATTCTCTAATAAATATTTACACTTATACCCATCTCCCACTATTTTTTCCCATATATCTATATATTATTTTTGTCCAATTAATTTATAATGTAGTAAACTTCAGATTTTCTTTTGGTTATCTAAATGAACAAAGGTTTGTTAAGATAAAATATTTGAAACTCTACTTAGGACTGTGCTGCAGAACTTGATGCGTAGAGAAAGGAGAAGGGAAGGGAAGGAAGGTGACGAGCGACGACGCTTTTCTTCAATCAGTAAAACCTACATTCAAATTTGGGAGTGATAGATTTCGTCAAAATTTACGTAACGTTCTCTTCCTAACAGTACTCGCTTTCCTCTGTTCTCGTCCGCTCTCCCTCTGATTCCCCCTCTCTGGAGCAGGTGATCTCGTCCGGTCAACACTGGTTTTGCAATCTCTCACCTCCACACAGTAAATTTGTCGTTCCCCTCTTTCCGCGTCCTCAAGTATGGAGCACACTCTAGTAGACAGAGTCAGAAATTTAAGATTAACAAGTTGTATAATATAATTTTATTTTAATAAAAAGATTAAAAAATATTCATGTATGAAAAAAATTATAAAGTTTAATAATTAAAAATTTATTATAAAAAAAATTAATCTCCTTGCTTACTACCCTCCGCCTCTGTCTACTAGCAAAAATAAATTAATTTTAATCATGTGGATTGCCAATTTTTTTCACATCGGAATTATTTGTCACTCAGAGCTCGCCACGTGGCGCAAAATATTACAAGTGTTAACTTTACAATAATTTAAATTTAAACAAAATTTATAATGAGTATGGTCAGTATCACATCAGTGTCTTTCAACACATATAATACTATTTTCAAAAATTAACTGATCTATTTAATTAGTTGTGCATTTACATGCAAAATTTATAATTTTTCAAATTTATTTAGTATCAAATCAAGCGGTCAAATGTAGAAGTTTTAAAGTTAATTTTAATTCATTTATTTTTAAAAAATTTTAACCGCTTGACTTGATACTAAAATAACTCGAAAACATAATTTTTTTTTGCATGTAAACACATTACTCATAACGTAAATCGGTTTGAACGATTTGGATTACTTGTGGTCCAATAATTTTTGGAGTTGGTATCATATAACTAACACCGATGTCATACTAAGCAGACTCATTTATAATTAATAAAAAGTTTGTATAAAGTTAATTTTAAAAATTTATTAATGATAAAATCAGAATTATCACGTGACACGCTCTAAGATGGTAAATTACAAGTGTTCATTTTGTGCTCCTTATAGATCTCATGATTTGTTGTTAATACATAACAACCCAAATTGTAGGAATCAATTGATATTTAACAGAAAAAACAAGCATTAACCAACCGCCACCCAGCTGTCCCTTTGACTTATTAGTTATACTTTTCCTCATCTCTATCTAATCTTAATCTTAACCTTAGCTCAAAATATGCCTTCCAAGAACATATCGTGGAATTATATTTACATCAATCTATGTAACGGGTGATTACCCAAGAAGACAGTGAATTACTACACATGTTAATGTTTGTAGTGTGCCACAGGAGATCTGTTACAAGCCCCACTTGTAAATGAGTTCAATCCTCTGTGATATCCCATATTTTGCGTGATCCACGTGTCCGGTGCCTATTCGGGAATAGCGCGGGGGCCAGTATTATTACAGATTTAAGATTCGTGCAAACCTTACCTGAACGGTTGTGATATTCCTCAAAGTCACGCAAAATTTGAGATACCTCAGAGGATGCGAATTTCTTGGGACCATTGAAAAATATGGTCGGTATTCTCTGAAGTACATCAAATTTTGTGCTCAGAATGTAACCGTATGATCAGAATCCGTGGAATGCACAGCCTCTTTAACAATCGTGCCAGAGCATTTCGGACGGTAAGATCTAAACTCAAAATTTGTGTTACTTTAGGGGATGCGTATTCTGACCAAGTCTGGTCCTGGATTGGTTATATACCCCGCTTCCCACCTCTTTCAATAAATTGCTTCATCTCACCTCACTCCCCTCCTCTCTCTCTCCAATAGAAATTCTATCCAATTTTAGAAAAATCTAAAGCGAGAAAGAAATGGCAGGAAACGAAGAGGATGTGTTTGTCGCGGCGATCGATCAAGGTACAACGAGCACAAGGTTCATCATCTACGATCGCAAAGCCAGGCCGATCGCTTCTCACCAAGTCGAGTTCACTCAGTTCTATCCTGAAGCGGGGTATGATTCATTCATTCTCCATTTCTCCTTTTGATTTCGTATTTTATTGCTTAATTAAGAGTTATAATTGCTTATCAAACGTAATATATTTGTTTGATTTGAGGAAGTAGTGAGCCAGAGACAGTTTCTGTGTAATTATTAATAATTAATTGATTCTTGGAAACTATTTAAAATTTTAATTGAGAATTTTCTCTATAGTTCACACGGTTGCATCCACAATTTAAACAAAAAGAAAAAAAAAGTCTTGAGTTCCATGATTTTTTTTTTTTGAAAGTTAGGTAGCAATCACTGACTGACTTTGACTTTTCCATTAAGATAAAAAAGATCCTGTATACATTTATTTACAACCTCCTTGTGAAATTAACATGATTCTGATTTGCTATTGTACATGCAATAGTTAGGAATCACAACTAACGGTCATTCTGATTTGCTATTTTACATTTTGCAGATTTTTTTTTTTTTAGTAAAGTTGGGGGTCAAACAGAAAATTTTTGTTGAAGTGAAAAAATAAACCTTATTCTAGAAGCAAAGGGGAATTTCACCTTGGAGAGAACTAGAGGATTGGGCCAGTATTGGTAACTTTTATCTAAAATTAAAATTGGTACGCGAAATTTTGAGCTCGTTTATATTACAAATATCTATTTTTTTTAATACATGATCTTGTTTTATATTTCTGACAAATATTTTTTTATTAATTTAGAGTTGAGCTACTTTATTTTACAGGAAATCAATGTTTAGCTCTAATCAAAATAAACAGTCTTATTTATTTTCTCAAATTTATTCATTAACTCTTAATTTTAATACAAAACTTGTTCTCTAAGAACATAATTTATACGTTTTCTTCCTTTTGACAGATGGGTAGAGCACGATCCGATGGAGATCCTAGAGAGTGTGAAAATATGCATGGGAAAAGCAATAGACAAAGCGACAGTTGCTGGGTACAATGTGGAATCTGGATTGAAGGCGGTGGGGCTCACTAATCAGAGAGAGACTACCGTTATATGGAGCAAGGCCACCGGGTTGCCTCTTTACAATGCCATTGTTTGGATGGATGTTCGTACCAGCTGTATTTGCCGGTATGTTCTTTCTATATATCGACTTTTAGTGTAAATGCAATGAGTAGAATTTAGTACAATTTTTTTTTAAGAATTAATCATCTATTTAGGTACTACTGTTTTGTGTCGAAATTAACTAGAAGTTTAATTAACCTTGAAAAGGTATAACATATTAATTGGGACCCAACTAGATTCGTGCAAATAATAAAATATAATGCGTGCTTTGTAATAAATGAGGTATTTTGCATACATAACATAAATGTAGAAACATAGTATGCCCCTTGAATGCCTGAAAAGAAGGGTAATTTCGGTATTACAAAAAAATAGAAGAAGAGGATATGAATGATATTTCATACAAAATTGCAAGACATGATCAGTGGAATTTGCTTGTTTTACAAAGGCCATTCATAACTTGATTTTTCAAAGTGGCATATAATAATTTGTTGTTGTATTTTATTGTCTTATTATACCTGTTGATTCGCCTTATACTGTTTAAAATTAGCTTAAATACAAATACTTGTATGACTAAAATGCAGGAGACTAGAGAAGGAGTTGTCAGGTGGCCGAACTCACTTTGTTGACACATGTGGTTTACCTATAAGCACTTATTTCAGTGCCTTAAAAATCCTCTGGCTAATTGAAAATGTTGAAGTCATACAAAACGCCGTTCAAACCGGCGATGCCTTATTTGGTACGATCGACACGTGGATGATCTGGAACCTGACAGGTGGCCACAACGGTACCACTCGGGATGGCAGGTACAGGGCTGCATCCTATGTCACTGACGTTTCAAATGCATCCCGTACCATGTTAATGAATCTAAAAACCCTAGATTGGGATCAACCCACTTTGGATTCCCTCAAGATTCCTCTAGAGATGCTACCAGAAATCATCAGTAATTCCGAAGAAATCGGAGTTATATCAAATGGATGGCCGTTAGCAGGTGTACCGATCACAGGCTGCTTAGGAGACCAGCACGCAGCCATGCTTGGTCAATTGTGTAAAAAAGGAGAAGCGAAAAGTACGTATGGTACCGGTGCTTTTATTCTCTTAAACACTGGTACGGATATTGTGAAGTCATCTCATGGGTTGTTGTCTACTATTGCTTACAAGCTGGGACCGGAGGCGAAGACTAACTACGCACTGGAGGGGTCCATTGCAATAGCTGGGGCCGCTGTTCAGTGGCTGAGAGATGGTCTCGGTCTTATTACCTCAGCAAGTGAAATCGAAGCACTAGCAGAGACGGTTCAGAGCACAGGTGGGCAAGGACGGTTATTAATAAAAAAAACAATCATATATATTGAAATTTCATTTTTCTTAAATTTTTTATATAGTTCAGTCCCCCCTCATGAAATGCTAAATGTGTGGTTGTAGCCCGGTGATTAGAATTCCATTAGTAGTTGTGGATGTGGAGACTTGAGTTCAAATTCCACTTGCCACACATTATGTATTTTACTTATCTATATTTTCTAATTCCACCCTGAGCAGGTGGGATCTACTTTGTACCGGCATTTAATGGGCTGTTTGCACCTTGGTGGAGAGATGATGCGAGAGGGGTACTTGTGGGGATTACAAGGTACACCAATCGGGCGCATATTGCAAGGGCAGTTTTGGAAAGTATGTGTTTTCAAGTGAACGATGTTTTGAGTTCAATGCATAAGGATGCGGGAGAAGAAGGAGAGGTAAGGAATGAGAGCGGCGAATTCTTGCTCAGGGTTGATGGTGGGGCCACTGTAAATAATCTCCTCATGCAGATCCAGGTACAGTTTACCATGTATTGTAAAAATATTTTACTGTTTGTTTTTTTTTCTGATGTTTTGTGCCTTGATTAATTCTTGATTGGTGCTTCATATACCAGGTAAAAAAAGATACTGAAATGAAATTAATGTTATTATTGTTGTTTTGGTGCTTTGTCCCGGTACAGCTTTTTGTTTGGTACCCACATTTTCTTACTGGTCATCACTTAAGCACACTAAAGCTGAATGTTTTACTAAAAGTGAGGCTACGGTACTATGCATAGCGTATATTGGTCTATACTATGAATTAGTATCTCCATTTTTAAATTCTCAATAGTCGATCTGAACCGTTCAACATGATCTCCATATGAAAAATGTACTTGTAGATCAAATTTTAAATTTTTTTTACTATCTTTTTAGATAGGTAGAATATCACTTGATCTAAAGATTCTAAACCATTCAAAAGTAGTGACTTTTGACCTATCTAAAAAAATATTTTTTTTTTAGTGAGTCTATGGTACTATGCGTAGCACGATCTGGTCCGTAATACGGATCAATATTTTTCTTTTCAAAATTCTAATGATTGATTCAAACCGTTTAATTTATATGTACTTGTAGACCGAATTTTATATTTTTTTTTAAATTTTTTTACTATTTATTAAGATAGGTAGAAAATCATTATTTTTGGATGGTCCAGCATTTTCGTATCAAATGATTTTCTACCTATCCTAAAAAAAAATAAAAGAATTCTAAAAATATAAAATTCGATATGCAAGTACATATTCATATGTGGATCATGTTGAACGGTTCGGATCAACCGTTAGAATTTTAAAAACGAAAATAATGATCCGTATTACTGACCAACTCGTGATATGCATAGTACCATAGACTTACTCTATTTTTTTTTAAATGTAAAATTTAGTTTACAGGTACATTTTCATATGGAGATCATGTTGAACGGTATATATCGACTATTTGAACTTTGAAAATGAAAATATTCACGACTTGTTTTTGGCTTTATGATAACTTGTTTTTTTTTCTTACTTGAATTGCACAGGCTGATCTATTGGGAAGCCCGGTGGTAAGGCCGGCCGATATAGAAACAACCGCACTAGGTGCCGCTTATGCTGCAGGGTTAGCAGTTGGTGTATGGACTGAATCGCAAATTTTCGAGGGTTTACACAAGGAGAACACCACCATTATTCATCCCAAAATTGAAGAGGCCGAGCGCAAGAAGAGAGGCGAGAGTTGGTCAAGGGCAGTTTCAAAATCCTTCGAGCTTGCTGACCTGGCGTAATCTTTTTACTTTTTCTTAAATTTATGCTATTTTTATCAACATTGAAGTGTATCTATGCACCTGAGAGCAGGTCCCATGGGCATCGGACCTACTTTGGTTTGATGGTTTAATCACCGTTGATTTGCTTTAAAATTTGTGCAGAACGCTTTAAACTCCGTGTGTATCTGTTTTAATTTTGTGCGCACAAATCTTAAATTAAATTGGACGGTAACCTAAAAGTAGATTCGATGGGCATCAGACCTACTCCGTTCTGGCATCTATGATGCCATTGCTGTAGTGACCACGATCTGGAGCTTTCATCTTTTTTTTTTTTTTTTTAATGTTATTCTGATTTCCTTGCTATGTATTTTCTGATGTAAATTTGCATTCTCAGAATTTAATTTCTAGGCAATTGTTAAAGCCCCAGGTGTAATTTCTCTTCATTTTTTTCTTCTTTTCCTCAACAAAATTAAAGTGAGGCTATTTACTATGCATAGTGTGGGTTGGTTCGTACTACAGATCAATATGTTTGTTTGACAGGTTCAAATAATCAATCTGAACCGTTAATCATTATTTTCATATGAAAAATACTTGCAAACAAAATTTTACATTTTTTAAAATATTTTTACTATTTTTTAGATAGTTAGAAAATCACTCGATCTAGTGATTTTCTATCTAATTGTAAAAAGTAAAAAAAGAATATAAAATTTGATCTACATGCACATTTTTGTATGAATATTGTGTTAAACATTCAGCATAGAATCATTGAAGTTCATTTTTCACAGCCCACAGATTAATATGTTAGAATACATTTTCTTTCTTCAAGTTTCTTTGCTTCATCAACAAGCAAAACTATAATTCATAATTTTTTTAATTAGTACATGAGACTGAAACACATATAATTAAGGACTTGAACCCATGGAAACAATCAAAACAAAAAAATAAATAGGCAACAATATATTGGCAAAAATAAATAAATAAATAGGCGATCACAAAAGCTGAAAAGCACCCTTTGTCTTCTATTATGATTTATTATTAAAAAAAATCATACAACAAAGACTCCTAGCTGTCCAGTCAAATCTGAAATCTAAAAATAAGCGTTTTCAGATCTGCTTTGGAACTATCCAATGATATCACAACTGGAGAAGATCCTGACTCTCAAAATATCTTCATTGTTTCCTTCTATGCTAAGCTACGATTTGTTCAATCAAATTCATGTATACTTTAATTACATAAAAAGTATCTTATATTTAAAATTTTACATTCGAACTTTTTTTTTCAATTCCAACATTATATAATTTTAAAAAAATTATCAATATAATTTGTTCCCAAGTAATCCTCTTTTATATATAGAGAATCCCGCTAATATGCTTTTAGTAACATTTCAATCCATATACTTCCAATTCAAAATTCATCAAATCAGTTTCAAACGAAAATCCAAATCGTTCAAACCGATCTCCTTCTAGAGATCTTTTACATATAATTTTTTTTATTTTTAAATTTATTTAGTATCAAGTCAAGAGGTTAAAAAATGAAATTTGTGCGCATATTGATGCAGTATTGGTATGTAAAAAAACCATCTTTCAACAATCATAAAAAATAGGAAAAAAATTCTAAAGATAATAAAAATTGGTATTCTACAAGCATGATATATAACCAATTTATTAAGCTACTTATTTCGACGTTTTTTTCGAATGTAAAATTTTAAAATTTGACCCGTAAGCATTTCGGCCGAAATGCTACTTAAAGCATATTAACCAGACTCTATATATATGCACTAACTAGCACAGACAAAACTTAGCATATTCTGAATTACATTCGAAGTAAATCTAAAAATTCCGTCTTTGCTCAGAAAATAAAAAATGGCATGGCATGTCAGGTTTCGTCACAAAATGACACAACATGTGATGAGCATATCATGCAATATGTGTATCAATAACATGAAATGATTCGTGTGTTGTTTGACAGATCATATTACGTGATGTATTTCCTTTCGACAAAATTTAACATAGCACGGTATCGGTACATCACCAAAACGACTATAACACATTACAAAATATCATGTATATCCACACAATAAAGTCATAGCACGTTTTGGAACAAAATGACAAATTATTATTTAAAAAAAAATCACAATCTTTCACGCCCCTTCTAAATTTATATACATTGTGTCACATAATTTAATAAAAATCAATTTAATTTTAGACTTAACAAAAAGCATTTATAATTTTCTCTTACGAAGTAAAATATGATAAAAACTTTTCTACATTTTTTCCATACATTCAAATAATTTTCTAATTTTTTTAATAATTTTAAGATTTCTTTTCAATTACTTTCGATGATCAACTTAAAATCTAAAAGAAAAAACAATTAAATGTCACATAATACAACATGACAGACTAATATGTCACGACATATTACATAACTAACTAACATATTACAACATAATTTTTTTTTTAAATAACTAACGTGACGTCACGCTAAATTATAGTTAAAACAATTATTTTGTAATCTTATAATTAGTTTTTCTTTGCTCATGTCTATTGTTCAATACTAGAATTAAATATTAACAATATTATTTTAACTTTGTACAACACATGTAAAGTGTAAAAAAAAAAAAATGCATGTATAACATAATTCGGATCACACCCCGTACCGTACGTTCAATTATTAAATCCAGAGTGTTCTTTTAATCTGACATGAATCTTAAAGCGGACCCTTATTTTTAAATAGGTACCAGTTTGATCTAGCTGAAAGTAAATCTGAATCGTAAAGTTGTGGGCCCCACTTATACGGTACCTGAAACTATTTGTGTGCCGTGACTATTTTCTGCGGGTCACAACATGACACGTGAGCCGATCACGTATCGTAATTCTTGCGTCTCGTACCTTGACCATTCACGTGATGTGATCAACTTTTTAAAATATGTCACGGCACGACATGTCGCACGATAGATCCAGTCACAGCACGGCACGTGGTCACACGAGTCACGTGTAATTAGAATAGTTAGATTTTGATCAAATGTTGAATCTTGAATAAACAACTTAAATTATGAAAAAAAAAGTTAAAAACACAATCAAACGTAAGCAACATAACTAGTCATTAACATGCTATAATCATTCTTTCAAATTTAATCACGACACGTATAAATCTAACTCGATCAGTTACTATACGTGGTCACGTATTTAGATCCCTATGTATATATATTAGAGTCAGAATAAAAAAGCCACTGTATGATGAGGAAGGATCGACTTACATTCTTTTTTTTTGGCGACACCAAATTACATCTTATATTTTCAAAGGCCAAACAGTCGATCCAAACCGTTCAACATGATAGATATATTAAAATGTGCTTGCAGATCAAATTTTATATTTCTTTGAATTTTTTTTACTATTTATTAAGATGGGTACAAAAATTCAAATGTCTGAAAACAACGATTTTGTAAAATACTTAATAAATAGTAAAAAATACAAAAAAAATGTAAAATTTGATCTGCAAGCACATTTTAATATATCCATCATGTTGAACGGTTTGGATTTGACTGTTTGGACTTTAAAAACTTTAAAAATGTAGAATAAAATCTGGTGTCATATATAAAGAATTCACATCCTCCCCGGTACCGTAATAGAGAATCTTTTATAATTACTGAATCTGGACCATTCTTTTTAACTTGACACGATCTCAAAGTCCAATAATACTGTCTCTGCGCTAACCTGAATCTCAAAGCGGCTGAGAGTTAATCTCAAACCGTAAAGTGAAGGGAATCTTTGACAGTAATGGAGATGATACTTGTTGATATATAAAACAGTTGATAGTAGTAGGCTTTGGAGTTTAGAGCATACTTGGGGTCTTTGTAGACATGCGGTGCTGGCGATGGCGAGAAAACAAAGTCTAGAACCTGGTCGCCGAATCGTCTCTCTCACCTCCAGAACAATCCAGTCCAAACTAAACTGGAGAAGACGTTTTGCATTATCATCATATCATCATATCATTATAAACTAAACTAAACTAAACTAAACTAAAAACAAACAATAATACTCCTCCCTCGTGGCCTACCAGACTACCAGTCTACTACCCTACCCGTAGTGGGCAACTCCATCCCTCCATTCTCTCCCTCTCCCTCTCCCCACCGCGCCGCCCGATCTCTACTACCCTCTCTGTCGATGCTCTCAGTTTCCCCTGCCCGTTCCCCATCCCATCATTCCCATTCCCATGGCACCACCTCCTGCATCCATCCCTGCCCCCTGCCCGCATCTCTCCTCCTACCGCTCTTCCTCTCGTAACCCCTTTCGCCACCTCCGCCGCTCTCTACGCGTGCGTCCACTCGGTCTCCCTTCTATCCGCCTTGATCCTCTTTCCCACCCCCACTGCCCGCTCTGCCCCTCCTCCTCCTCCTCCTCTTCCCAATCCCCTCTTAACACCTCCTCCTCCTCACGCCTCCTTGCTTGTCTCTCCTGCGGTCAGGTCTTCTGCCCGTCTCACGCTTCTGACCACCCTGTCTCCTCCCCTGGCCACCATATATCTGTCGACCTCCTCCGTGCTGAACTCTTTTGCTGCTCCTGTTCTGATCAGGTTTACGACTCTGATTTCGATTCTACAGTGTCACTTGCTCAGTCTCCTTCTTTCCCTTCCTCCTCCGCTTCCACCTCCTCTTCTCCTCCTAGTAGCAAGCGCCGCCGCGTCGATTTCAAGCAGTGGGATCCAAATCCCTCGCACTCGCAGCTCATTCGCACCCGATCGACTCAACTCCATCCAGATCCTACCACTTCGAATAACCCCGATCTCCACCCGTGGGGATTGAGGGGATTGAACAACATGGGGAATACATGCTTTATGAACTCGGTCTTGCAAGCTCTTCTTCATACACCGCCTCTTAGGAACTATTTCCTCAGTGATCGCCACAATAGATTTCTATGTGCTAGAAGATCGCGTAAGAAGAGTGCAAATGGCGTCGACATGTGTCTGGTTTGCGATCTCGATCAGATCTACTCCGCCGCTTTCTCTGGCGATCGGTCCCCCTTCAGCCCCGCTAAATTTCTCTACAGGTTACATTTCTTTCCTTTTCTTGTTTCCTCCCGCATTTTTTTATAGCGATAGTTTGGCTTCTTACCTGTGTGATCACTGATTACAGCTGGTGGAGGCTTTCTTCAGATCTTGCGAGTTATGAACAACAGGATGCACATGAATTTTTCATCTCTATTCTTGATCGAATTCATGATAATCTGGTTGAAGATCAGCAGATTTCTAACAACAATGGTATCTATTATGTATACATTTTTAGTTAATTTCTACTATAGTTATAATCTTGTTGTCGGGCCTGTTTGGCAAACCATTGGAATATAGGAAAAGTGGAATTTGGAATAGGCTTCAATTCCTCACTATTCCGGTTGTATTCGGTTGATGGTGGAAGAGTGGAATAGTGGCATCTCTTGAAAAATATCAATTCCTCTATTCCACCTTTCTCACGGAATAGGGAATTGGCTCATACATGAATAAAAGAGGGACTAAAATGTATAAAACAGGGGTTTGACTGCAAAGGTTCAAACCCAATTCCACTCACTTCTTCTCTTGTTCAGCTCTTGTTCGGCGGGAATAGAACCTCTTTTCCACTCTATTCCTCTATTCCTCTATTCCAGTGTTGAAATTTAACAAGATTCAACATATGTATGTACATTCCCTTTATTACTCTGCCATTTGTACTTTAGAACTTGCATTTTGCCAAAATTACAAGATACAGCTAATCAGTACTCCTATCAACTGTTTTGCAAAATAATGCAAAATGAGGATTAATTAGAGCAAGGCCATCTTAAAAATCTTGCTAAAATGTGTGCTTGAGAGTGTTCAAATTATCCTCAATTACACAAACACACTTTATTCAGGACCAATTGCACTTGCATGATAAATTTTTTGTTATATCTCTTATTGAATATATCTTTTTACCCTATATTTCAGGTCAAGGGGACTGTTGCATTGCGCATCGGATCTTCTCTGGCATTTTAAGATCAGACGTGACTTGCACTTACTGCGGCTTCACTTCCACCACCTACGACCCCTGCATTGATCTCTCGCTGGACCTTGATTCGACCCATCTGACCCGCCAGACTGCTCGCAATGGCGAGAAAGAAACAAAGCAAAAACACAACCAGAATCAGTCGGGTCCCACCACCCTCATGCGGTGCCTCGAGAAATTCACCCGGCCAGAGAGACTTGACAACGAACAAAAATTTTACTGTCAGAAATGTAAAGAGAGAAGAGAATCTCTGAAACAGATGTCAATCCGAAAACTTCCCCTGGTTTTGTGCTTCCATGTAAAGCGATTTGAGCACTCTACAATTAAAAAGACATTGCGTAAGATTGACAGTTGTCTCCAGTTCCCGTTTGCTTTAGACATGGCAGCGTACCTGTCTTCATCTGTTCTGAGGAGCCGGTACGGGAACCGCTTATTACCTGTTGTCGAAAATGGAACAAATGAAGCTTCAATAAGCAGCGGGACATCATCAGAGTTTGAAATTTTTGCGGTCGTGACGCATTCGGGCCGGTTGGATGCGGGTCACTACGTGACTTATTTAAGGATTAATAACAGTTGGTTTAAATGTGATGATGCATGGGTGATTAAAGTCGAAGACAGTATTGTTAGAGAGTCTCAGGCATATATGCTGTTCTATGTGCAAAAGGTGCTTTGTTATACAGCGGGTGGTAATACTGGTACCAGTACTGGTACAATTGAACCGGTATGACAAAATTAAGTTTGGTTTTTTTATTTTTGTGGTGGGTTTGGTTTTAGTTGGGAGTTGCTAACTGGGTTAAATTTTGCTGATCAATATCATTATTTCAGTTTTGATATGGGGGATGGATACAAATTGGGTTTGATGAGAAAAGAGGGAACCTGAATTTTTTGAACGTGTTCCTTTGGGAAAAATGACAATAGTCTTTTGTTGTACTGAAATTATTTATATTTTATTATTTTATAAGATGAGATGTTATTAGTCTGAACTATATTTATACACTGAAAAACATTGCATCATACCTTGTTAACTGAATATTATTTACTAATGTTAGTTTAGTTGAATTGACAGATCACTTTGTGTTGAATTTGGTGGTTGGGTATTTTAAATTACAAATTGAGGTGCTTTTGTGAAATTCCAAAAAGAGATGAATAAAGAGGGAGAGAGAGAGAGACTTCTGGGCATCTCTTGCTTTAATTGAATTTTCCTTAAATGTGATGTGAGATCGATTTACACAAGTTGACTGCACTGCACAAGTCATCGTGCCGAAATAATTGATTTGAGAAAGAAATTACCTTCATGTGATATGAATACGACTTGCACAGGTATCTCAGCATTGAACTCAAAACATCGTTCAAAGGAAAATGACAAAACAAAGTGATTTAGGATTACTGTTGCCAAGCATCACTTGTACTCCTCAAAGAGTTCGCACGTGCCAGCACTTTGGTGTCTTTTTATAGGATCATATTAGATTTTAATTGTACCAGTGCTGGTACGAGCTACGACCAAAAGCACTACAGTTCCAGTACAAAATGTCCTGTTTGGGCGAGTTGCACATGCTTTCTTTGATTGACAGATATGTACATGTTTTGATGTGGGTAAAAGATTAAATAAAACT
Source organism: Carex parvula (assembly GCA_025461045.1). NCBI lineage: Eukaryota > Viridiplantae > Streptophyta > Magnoliopsida > Poales > Cyperaceae > Carex > Carex parvula. The sequence goes on from JAJGRW010000198.1 coordinate 37,016, forward strand.
CACTCATTTTTTTATGTTTTCTATATTTCGATTGGGAGATCTGAGAGATACACAAAGTCACCTTAAACCCTTGGAATAAAGAATTAAAAAAATTATAGTGTTCAAAGGAGAAAGTTGTATATTTTTTTTGACACTTGTTGTAAGAGATTGGAGAGGGTAACGATCTGATTTGGTCTGATGTCCGATCAGAGCAGTTCGATCTAGGAGTGTAAACGGTCAGATACAGATCGGATGGTGATCAAACTGCATCCTTATCTTTTATAATTTTTCGGATACGGATACTAATATGGATAGTCTCGGATACAAATATGGATCGGATATTAAATGGATACGGATACAGATACGGATCGGATATGGGACAAATATAAATACTGATACAAATATAATTCGAATAATTAAAAATAAATTACTAATGTACATTATGGAAAATAAATAACATTGAAATATTATTTTTCATTCATAAATTAGAGGTTCATTGATGTACTGCCTCCAAGAAAAATTGATGAAAAAAAAGAATTATGTACTGCCTCCAAGAATAATATACGCAAAAAAAAGAATCATGATATATCAGGTAAATAATCATATACATTGCATCAATTTTTGTTGAATACAAAAGTAACGTGCTGTCCAATAGTTGAATAGTGTTCATAAAGTAAAGGGAATAAAAAGAAAAGGGATAAATGGTCCGGAATCCGGAATCTGAAATCTGAAATCCGAAATCCGATAATCTTTAATCCCACGGCAGAACTACAAATAATAGAGAAGTCCATCTAATACGCTGGAACTTAGTTAAAATTTTATCATTATGTTGCGTCAGCAATTATGGGAAATAAATTTGCTGCAATTCCAAAGAATCGCAGGTTCTGTTTTTCCGAATCCAACTATTTATCTATTTTGAGATTCGTGCATAACAACCAACTGCCTTTAAGATTCGTGCATTTAAAAAAAATTAATGGTTAAATTTGGAAAAGCAGGGACTGCAATTCTGATTCCAAAGAATCGCAGCAGATTTATTTCCACAATTATGAGGATATCTCCTCGGATGAAAGTGCATGATAAATCTAAATTATATACATGTTTGGTCTGATTTTTATCATGAAATAATACCAAATATCTTGTATTTTAGTAGATAATAGAGTAGAATACACCTAGAATCTAGTTACTGCATTTGTTTGCTTTAAAATTGCAGAAAATGAAAAAATGGGAGTAGAATGTGGATGCACTGAGACAGAGTGCGGCCGCACTCAGTACTTAGAGAAATTCAGAGTACAACACAGAGGAATCTGAGCCCCGTGCGGACGCACTGACCCAGAATGCGGCCGCACTCAGCCATCAGAAGCAGAAAAGAAAGAAACCGACCCCCGTGCGGACGCAGTGCGGCCGCACTCTGGCCGCATTCAGTCTAAAAAGTCAGTTTTCGACGGTTATTCTATTTTCGGCACAACTGACCACGTCACAGGAGTGGAAAATAGAAAATGGAGACGTGGGGAACATGCTGGAACAGTTATACATTGATTCCTCACGTCCATTTGCTTCAATTTTGGGTATAAAAGATAAAGAATTCTGCTCTTTCAAGGGGACGAATGAATAGAAGATCACCAATCCACAGAAGCGAATCAAGAAGGAAGAAGAAGAATTCTCAAAGCAAACGCAGCCAAGACCAAGGTTTTTCATTAGAGAAGGGTGTAATCTATTTCTCTAGTTAGTTTCTCTTTGTCTTTAGCCATATTTTTTGTATTGAATTTCTGATGAATGCTTGCATCTCCATGAGAGGCTAGTCTTCCTCCCTAGGGGCTTAGGTCTTTTAGCATGAACTTGTCTAATTTTATCTTACTCGGATCTTAGTTTTTATTATGATTGTTTGATTTGATGGTAATTTCTGAGATTTATTCTTTGTGATGATGCATGATTAGTACTTGAATTGTAGTATCCCGCTTAGGTCTAATAGACTTGAAGTAGATTAGGATCATATATGATGGTACCAAATTATGATCACAGATACCTTAGGATTTGGGTTAGAATTGACTAATTTGAAAATCGGAACTACACGAATTGTGGTTAGGGTTTGGCGAATGACTTAATCGTGAAGTCAAATTCCTAATTATGACCCCTTGAATTGAATTGAATATGGGTACAAAGGACTTAATCGTGAAGTACTGATATATAAGGATATGATAGGCTAACGAGAACTTCATAGTCTAGATAGCTAGGGTGAATGACTTAATCATGAAATCTGAACTGTTTAGGCGCATTATTAATTCACAAAAGTGACCCTTTTTTAATATCTTAGGTATGAAACCTCATCATATCAAACATGAATTAAACAAATCGAGTAGATACAATTAGCAAATGATTGTATACCGCATACCCCTAGACTTCTCCAACTTGAATCACACCCGAATTTTAATTACTTTGTTACGAGCCTTTAATTTTCATTAAAAACGAAATTACACAAAACCTCCCTTCTACTTTTATTGTTTAGTTTTAAAAGTAGTTTACTTTAGTAAAAATTAGTATTTTCCTACTTCCCTTTGGATTGACACCTACATACTACAATAGATAGGTTGTGCGCTTGCATCTGACCTATATTATTGTGTACGAAGGTTTATAAATTTTAAAAGTTAAAAGTGTATGCATCATAGAAATATCCTATACCTAAAATACACAACAAGTTTTTTAGCGCCGTTTTTGGGGAAATATGATAGATACTAGTTTTTATTTTAGAAAAATACTTTTAATTCTTTGTTTTTTTATTTACCTTCTTTCTTTTTTCAGAAAATAAAAACCCAAAAATATTTTGTTTCCTTTTTTACAATTTCTGAAATTTATTTTTCTTATCTACCTTTTTAGAAAAATAAAAAAATATTTACTTTCCTTATTTAAATTCTGCACTTTACTTTCTTTCATCTCTTTCACATCTCATCTCTTCTTTTTTTCTCTCTCGTAAATTTGAGCACTGGCCCCCATCACGAGGAGACAAGCCTCAAAGATCAAGACCGGCAAATCCTCTTATCAACAAATGGCGGACCTAGGCAACCTCAAACTAGGCATCGACGATGAGGAAGACTTGACAGAAGGCTTTCTCAATCAAAATGTCAACAACAATCTTCTCTATGGCCACAATCCAAATGACCACCGACCCAAGGATTTTGTAAATCAAATGGAACCGGAAAAATAATTTGGTTATATTGCACATGGGGGACAAATCCAAATCTGAAACCAACTTTAATTCACCTTTTAGGTCAAAATAGGTTTGGAGATAGGTTGAACGAGGATCCTCACCAACATCTAGTAACATTTGAGGAGCATTTGCGCTACATTTGCACCAAAAGGAGACGAATTAGATGCCCTAAAATTGAATTGTTTCCATTTATCTCTCACGGACGATGCTAGAACTTGGTTGAGATTGTTAACTTGACAAGAGGTACAAAGGTTATTCTTAAGCAAATACTTCCCTCCATCTAAAATCCAACATTTTAGGCAGAAAATCACCACCTTTAAACAAAGAGAAGATGAATCATTGAGTGAGGCATCGACCAATTGGAGATGATTACGTCCTATGTACCATCTCTCAGTATGAGCTTTATTGATTTTCTCAAATATCTTAATGAAGCAATACATATTATTTTTTAAATCTTTCATCACATTTATTATCTATCTTTTTATAAATATATATTAGAAACTTAATTACATAAAAACAATGAACCTAATTTGTCGAATAGAAATGTTTGAAATTTTGCAAGATATTTTCGGGAGATGTATATAGAGAAAGCCAGCAAGGAACTCGTTGGATCATATCATTTTAATTTTTCACCTAAACAGGTATGAGCATGAAGTTTCAATGAACTCATTTCATTGCTAGAAAAAAAAAGGGGTTTTGTCACTTAATTTGTGCGGCTGAAGCATAGAAGCAATCAATTATCAACGCAAGATATGATGCATTGGGTTTTGGATGTCTTTTATTTTGTTTGTTTGATGAAGACATGAGATGGCCCAATAATTACACTGTCATTATCTAAACAGTTAATCAAATTTGGTATTTCTATTTGTGCTTGTTGGGTTTAAATAATGGAAATAAATCTGATTGGAATAACATAACCAGTTATTCCGATCTCAACCGTTCAAATTTTTCCATGCGCGAATTTCAATGAAGAAAACTTTTCATGCACAAATCTCAACAAAGATTAACGGTTTGGATCGGAATAACAGATTCCTATTATTCAATTGGAATAACAAGAGATTTATTTCCCTAAATAATAGTAGTCCCCAATAAAGTTTAAAAAAATAATTTTTTTCAATAATGTTATCTCTTATAATTTTAGGGTTTAAAGTTATTCACAAATTTACAATTAGGTAGAGATATCATTATAATTATTTGCGACATTTACCAAGTTTACAAATTTTAAGCCTGAATGATAAGATTAAGTGCCTTTTCTCATCTAAAACCAAGAATGAAATATATTTTAATTTTCAGCATACAAGCATACAACAATTAATAAAGTTTTTCAAATCAAGCGGTGTACAAAAGTGATACATGTATATAAAATTATTAGATTTATCATATGTGTACAAGTATATACAATTATATTATAAATAAAAATAATTGCAATTACAATAATATTTTAATTAATTGTTATGTTTTACATGCTCTATATATGGAATTCAGATCTTCCCTGGTACCGTAATAGTGAATCTTTTACAATTACTTGATCTGAACCGTTCTTTTTAACTTGGCACGAATCTCAAAGCCCAATAATACTACCTCCTCCGTCAGCCCGAATCTCAAAGCTGCTGAGAGTTAATCTCAAACCGTAAAGTGAAGGAAATCTTTTAATTATCATCAGTTTGTAATGTAATTTAAAAACCAAATAATAAAAAAAAGAACAAAAGTATATAATATAATATAATATAATATACCAAAAAAAGTCTTGATTAAAACTAAACTCGTAATTTGGGACCGTCGACCAATGTTGACCAAAGAACATAAATGTATAAATTTGGTCATTTGGAAAATTTGACCGTCTGACTTTAACAAATTAGTCCCTTGAAAAAGTCGAAATTACAACAATCACACGGTGTATAGTTGATAGCCAATGCTATTTGCTAAAAGATTGTAGGACTAAGAATTAAATCCCTCTACATATTCTAAGTTTCTATTTTTCTTTTTGCAACTTTTCCTTTTTATTAGTTTCTGCTTGTATCCAGATATAATTACACTTTAGCCCAATAATTTACATAATTTTCCTACATCAAGTCAACAGGAAATAAATCAGTTGAAATTCCGAGATTTCATCCTGAAATCCCTGCAATCCGAAATCCAACCATCGAATTTTTTCGAGAACGCATCTCGAAACAGCTAATTTTTCCTTACACGCATCTCGGAACAGTTCGACGGCTGGATTCGGATTGCAGGGATTTCAGGATAAACAGTACCTATCTCGGATTTCAGCTAATTCGGATCCAGTCAACAGAGACCCTTGAAAACTCTACGGTACTGTCAATGATGTAAGTTGAAATAGATATTTTTACCAAAACCAGGCAAAAATTTCTCTAATGTTGACAGTCTAGAAAGCGACATAACAACTAATACTGGTTATTATAGCTGTGATGATCTCCCTCATTAGAAAATTCCCAAACAAACTTCTCAATATAATATCTAAAGGAGCTTCTTCATCGACCTAACTGGTGATGCTCTTTTGAGGTACGCTGGAAAATTATCTCTCCAACCTTTTTACATTTTTTTTTCTGACAAAAGTAGCCTCAAAATGCCACTGATTTAATTGAAAATCACTAAAATTAGAGCAAAAAGGAAATTTAAAAAAATAGGGCGTTGTTGGCACCCTTTCTTTTTCTTTTTTATGGCTTACGAAAAACAAAAAACAAGTTTTTGTTTTATTTTAATATGGGACACTATAAGGATGCCATGTTTCTTGCTAAAATTGATGAATTTTTTCTTTTAGGTTTTAATTTCTAATAATATAGCCATGTACTTTAATTAAAGAACAGTTTACAGCTGTTGGTTGGTTTAGTTACCTTAATACTTCATTAAAGAGAAGAGCTATTTTAAGTGCTCCAATCACAACATTAAGAGCTGAGAGAAAAAAATAATTTCTCTATACCAATTTTGTACCTCTTTAAAGCTCTTATTTATTTACAAAGTTCTGGTGATTAATTAATGCATTGTTAGTAAATAGGCAACTTAAGAACAAATATAATTAAACTGGCATTGATGCTTCTTATACTTCTACTAAATTAATCTTAAGTTCTTAACTAGCCAACTATTAATGGTGAAATTGAAAATAATTTTTTTTTACTGAATAATGTTATTCAACAGTTTCACTTCACTAATTGGATTCATTCATGAAATTTCTAGATCAAATATCTGTCAATCAAATTTTGGAAGCTGCAAGCAACATATATGGCTTTGCCGAAAGAGAACAACTCAAGGTTTGTTAAGTCAAACGAATTGCACGGTTCCATTGATAATTGCAATCACACAAACTTCTCAAAAATTATCCCCGAAAAAGACCCATATGGCAATCTTTCTCTGAACCAATATGAGAAGTTTGAGATACCTTTAGATCCAACACTAGACTACATAAGCCGGTATTTATTGGAGGAAGATATAGATGAAAAGATTAATGGTTATCAAGATGCAGCTCTCAGGGACATGGAGAAACCTTTTTATGATATCCTTGGAGAAAAGTATCCACCTTTACCAGATAATCAATTGGTACCAAAACAATCAAAGGTAAATCCTAATTTCACAACTTCTGTTTTAAAAGATCAAGTGGGTCCATGTATAGAGAACTTGCTAGCTACTGAATTTCAGAGAGGTGTAGAAGAAGGATTGAAGTTCCTTCCGAATCACAATAGATTGTCAATTAATTTGCAAGTGAGCAATCTTTCACTTAATCCAACGAAGAAATGTGAAAGCGACACACTAGAGTTCAGATTGGGGGAAGAGAAAGAAAATAATTTGCTAAGTAAATCAAAGGGTAAAAGGAATACAAATGATGGAGACTTGGACCTTTTGGAGGAGCGAAATGGCAAAATACCGATGGTCTCCGGTGAGGAAACAATTAGAGATGAGATGTTGGATAGATTAGTACTATACCACGGGGAAAACTGTCCAAGAGAAGAAATATCTAGCCTAAGAGAAACCAAGGAGCTCGAAGCAAACTCATATAGTGAGTATCAAAACCAACACGTCCATTTCAATCTCAGAGAAAGTCTGATATCCTGTGCAAAGGCGATATATATGAATGATAACAAATTTGCTTGTGAACTTATAAAACAAATAAGGAAGGAAGCATCTCCTATTGGAGATGGGATCCAAAGGCTTGCATGCATTCTTGTTGATGGACTAGAGGCACGCTTGGCTGGTCCAGAAAGTGCGACCTATCGTCAATATGTCACAAGACAAGTACGCACCAACGACTATCTTAAGGCCTATTATATGTTCTCGAGGGTAGCCCCTGTCATGAGAGTTTCATATCATTTTGCTAATGAGAGTATTCTCAATGCCACAGGCAATGCATCAAAAATCCATGTAGTTGATTTTGGTATTACTCATGGATTCCAGTGGCCATCCCTAATTCAATCACTTGCAAAAAGAAAAGATGGGCCCCCGAAATTACGAATTACTGGAATAGATTTGCCTCAGCCGGGCTTTCACCCTAATGAAAGAATCAACGAGACAGGAAGGAGGTTGGAAGATTACGCTCGAAGTTTTGGAGTTCCTTTCGAGTATCAAGGGATCGCCTCACAGTGGGAGTCCATTTGTATTGATGATCTTAGTATCAATGATGATGAAGTGCTTATAGTTAATACTATTTATAGCTTAGGTAGCGCAAGGGACGAACCTTTATTAGGCAGGAATACTCCTGGGAATAAAGTCCTCAATCTGATTCAAGAGACCAAACCGAAGGTTTTCGTTCAAGGAATGTTCAACTTATCCTTCAGTCCCTTCTTTATCACACGGTTTAGACAGGTTTTGTTGCAGTTCTCCCGGCTTTTCGACATGAATGACACGTTGCTCCCAGGAGACTACAAGCATATGCAACTAATGGAAAGAGAAATTCATGGTCCTTCTATAATTAATCTGATAGCATTTGAAGGATCAGATTTGGTGAGACCGGAGAACTACAAGCATTGGCACATGCGAAATTTGCAGACCGGCTTTCAACAGTTTCCGGTAGATCCACGTGTAGTGAAAGAATGCCGTGAAATGTTTAGAAATGGTTATAATAAGGCATTTTTTGTTGAAGAAGATTGCAATTGGTTCTTTTGGGGTTGGAAGGGTAACATAGTGTATGCTATTTCATTGTGGAAACCTAAAGTAGAATAAGCTTTGAGGTCATCTTCTAATTTAAAGAAACTAAGAAATTTTCAATTTACTTCTCTAGCAATTAGTAGCAAAGCACTCATTTATGTACCAAAATTAGACTATGAATTCAACCACTCTACAAATTATGTTTTTATTTTTTTTTCTTGCAACTTTTCCTTTTATTAATTGCAAACTAGGATTTTTAATATTTAACATCCCTTGGAGCAATTGACATTTGAAAAGGAAAGCTAATGTACCAGAGCCCTTGAGAACACCAAAATTACCAAACAAGAGCTGAGAGAATGTCATGGCCCAAATGGGAAGGCCATGACAATTTGAGGGCATCTGGAGAATTTTAGTGAATTGTGGAATTATAGACATTTCGATATAAAATGGATAGAAGAGTGTGTAGAGAGAAGGGAAGAGAGACAGTTTAAAATTGCTAATTGTTTTGTTGTTGAGATTAATTTGATTTGAATTCTTTTGTTGTTTGCTGTTGAAATCAATTTTCTATGAATTCAAAGGATTTGGTGTTTTATAATTTTCTGACTTTTAGGGGTAAAAAGTAAATGTGAAAATTTATGAATGAAAGACATTTAAGAGTACTTACTGGTACTTACTGGTATTCTGACTTTTAGAGGTTTTGTTAGTGGGCATACCTTTTACAACTTTTTTGAACGCTGGTACTATAATTTTCAGAGGTTATGTACTTTTTTTTAATAAAAGGCAACGATCAGAGGTTCTGTACTGAATAGGTTTTTATTGTTTTGTTCTCTGTATTCTCTGCTATTTCATTTACTAAATTAGTTTGTAATTGTTTTGTTCTTCTCCATTTCTCCTTCATCCAGTTCAACATTTCTTCTCTTATCTTCTACCTCTATTATTGGAGAGCACTGGAGAGCATCGCACAATAGTTTAGCCTTTTTCATCACTCTGTTACGGTTATGATTCAGTGCGCGCTTTTTTAATTTGTCAGTATAAAAGAGATCAAGATTAAAAAACAAGGGTATAATGGAAAATCAAAATTCTGACAATACTTAACTACAGTTTTTAACTGTATGGGTAAATAGAAAAAAAGTAAAAGAGTGAGGGATATATTAAATATAATAAAAAGTGTAGGGGTAAATAAGAAACTGAACAAATCTTTGAGGGTAAATAGAAAATTAACCCTTCTTTTTAATGCTATTCTATGCTTTACTAAGAAAAGTTTACCAAGAGAGTAGAGACCCTAAAAATAAAAATAAAATCAAAACTTTATAGTTGATCACTTGGACTTCTGCTACAAAAACTGGTACAGTATACCAGCATGGTACATACAACAAGGATGATTTAATGGAAATCTCAACAGAAAAATCTTAAAAAAAAAAAAAGTTATCCCAGCACAAATGAAAGCACCATTTAGTTTTAACTATACAAATTAGAAAGTGGTTCTCATTGAAAAATTACTGTATTACCCCTTACCTGCGTACCCTTAAATGGATCCGCCTCTGCTGCTCTTGCGAGAGAAGAGCAGGACCCTGCTCTTCCGATCTCAACCATTCAAAAATTTTCATTCACGTATCTCGATAAAAAAACTTTTTCATGCACAGATCTCAATAATTTTAAATGGTTGAGATCGGAAGAGCAGGGTCCTGCTCTTCTCTCGCAAGAGCAGCAGAGGCCGATCCCCCTTAAATAATAAAATTCGCTAAGATTGATAATGTCCTCTAACGATAAAGATGTTATGTTGTCAATGTATCCGCTGCAACTAATGGTCGACCAATTGAAGATAATTACGTCCCATGTACTATCTCATAGTATAAACTTTATTGATTTTCTCAAATATCTTAACGAACCAATACATATCATCTTTTAAATCTTTCATCACATTTATTATCTATTTTTTTATAAATATATTAGCAATTTAATTACTTTAAAACATTGAGCCTAATTTATTGAATATAAATGTTTGAAAATTTGCAAGATATTTAGGAGATTTATATATAGATAAAGCCAGCAAGGAACTCATTTGGATCATATCATATAAATTTTTCACCTAACAGGTATATATGAGCATGAAGTTTCAATGAACTAATCATTTCATCGCTAGTAAAAAAAAGGTTTTGGTCATTTAAATTGTGCAGCTGAAACCCATAAGGAATAAATTATCAAAAGGAGGGATCTAGTTACAACAAATTTGAGTTACAACAAAGTTACAATAACTATTTTTTTCATTTTCAAAATCCAAATCGTCGATCTAAACCGTTCAACATGATCTCCACAATAAAATGTGCTTGCAGATCAAATTTTTTATTTTTTTTAATTTGTTTACTATTTATTAAGTATTTTACAAAAAACAGTCATATTCAAACCATTGAATATTGTACCCATCTTAATAAATAGTAAAAAAATTCAAAAAAATGTAAAATTTGATCTGCAAGCACATTTTATTTAGATAATCATGTTGAACGGTTTGGATCGACAATTTGGACTTTGAAAATGAAAAAAATAGTTGTTGTAACTTTGTTGTAACTCAAATTTGTTGTAACTTGATCCCTCCTCAATTATCAAACCCAAGGTATCATACTTTCATGCATTGGGCTTTGAATATATTTTAACAAAAGGAATAAATTATCATCCACCAATAAAGTAACAAAAAATTGCATTTTATTGTTCCGAACTTTTAATCCTAACTATACTTTTAAGACATCTCTTTCTATAAATTAACCCTTTTTAATATTTACCTGTGAATTAAGACAACTGGATATAAATTATTTAATGTTTTTTAAAATTTAATACAAATAATATTGTCAAACAGCTAGGGGTGAAAACGGAGCGAATACGGAGCGGATAGTGGTAAAACCATATCCATATCTCTTTTTAATTTTTCGGATACAGATACAGATCGGATATCAGCCGAATACATATACGAATACGGATCAGATCGGATATTTATTAAAATAACATTAGAAATATCAAAGTTCATAATATTAATCTAATTTTAATGGTGAATAATAATATTTTTTTCATTATATATATTAAATATATGATATATCTACTATTCAGATACGGATAACTGAAACATAAAACCATATTAGTATCCATAACCACACGGATATTCAGATATCGGATATCCATATCCAAATTTTCGAATACAAATCGAATACGGATCGGATATTATCCATACCTTTTTCACCCCTACAAACAGCCCTTCAAGATAGATTTACCTAATTCTTGACAGGTAACAGAAAATTCGGAATGAAAACATAATTTGTAGTTCAAATTTTTGCACTATTTTGTGACCAGGCGCATGTTTGTTTCTTTCCTAAAAGAGATTAAGAGTTGAAATACTGTATTTTTACTGGGCAATATTGAATTTGTCCCAGGCACCCTCCAACTGGGGTGAAAACAGATCGGATAGTAGTAAAACCATATTTGTTTTTTTTAATACAGATACAGAGATATTAGACAGATACATATATGAATACGGATCAAATATCAGATATTCGTAGATATATACCTAAATATTTTCATAATGTATATTAAACTGTATAGTATATATATATAGAGAGAGAGAAAGAGAGAGAGGTTGGCTAATATCATGCAACCATCTATGATGCCAGTTGGAATTGGAAAGATAAGATTCCAGGACACCTGTGCTGAAGCCAAGGTTTTCTTTCGAGATGAGAAGAAGGGGCTTACTGAAGCAGAGGCAAGGGAAAGCACAAGCACTATTGGATGTGGAGACAGAGGTTGATCCAATACAAGTAAAGGGAGACAGATGCAAGTCGGTGCTGTTTGATGCATGCCGGCTTGCAAAGGAACTGAATTTGTTGCCAGAGCACCAGAGGTGGTACTTTATTAGTATAGTTTGGGTGGAGATGCTGGGCTATGCTGCAGTCAGCTGCAAGACTAACTACCATGTCAAGCAATTGAGCCAGGGAGGGGAACTTCTGACGCATGTCTGGCTGCTGATGGCTCATATGGGTATCGGAGAACAATACCGTGTCGAAACTGGACATGCTACCGCAAAACTAGCCTTCAACAATTAAAATCTAGGTAACTATTTACTAAGCACTCAAGTTCATAAAGTCAGTTCAAGTAGGTTTATTTTTTACACTCTTGGAGGTCATGATCCTTGTCAAATGTTCCATTTATTTTGTGGTTGTTTTATGTACTTCTGGTATGCTTCTGTGCTTTTCTAATTGATCATGTACCAAATTTATCTTTTAGACAGAACAAGATGAAGATAATGTTTGTATTTTTAATTTATGTTGTTAATTTGATTCGTTAATCCGCATAACCATTGTCCATTGTTAACTACTACCAAAATGATTTGTAGTTGAAATAATAATGGAAGAGTGAGGCTACGGTGCTATGCATAGCACGGATGGGGTCCGTGCTACGGCTCAAAATTTGCTTTTCAAAATC
>JAJGRW010000198.1:53397-196768 GCA_025461045.1 Carex parvula
TAAAGCATTCCCACACGATCTTAAAGCAATCAACGGTGATTAAATCCATCGAACCAAAAATAGGTACGATGCCCATCGGACCTACTCTCAAGCGGAGAGAGATGCTCTCTTGCTGTACTAAATTGATTCATTTTGAACAACTAAAATAGTACAAGTATGTGTAACAATGTGAAGCAATGTATTTATAAAAATCTAAGAAAAATATTTTGTATCTATTCTAAAAACAATTTATTAGCTTCATTTGTAGCACATATAAACACATTAGTTGATCTATTCTTAACATTAATTAGCTCATATATTGTTTATGTTTAAACTTAGATAATTAGCAAATTTGTTTAATATATTAGTTCATATATTAAATCTGCTTGGAGACCAAATTTTACATTTTTTGAAATTTTTTACTATTTATTAAGCCACTTTGAAAATTGCTGATCCGGGTGAACAGTAAAAACAGTGCAACCAAATTCTGGACCATGTGATCAGCAATTTTCAAAGTGGCTTAATAAATAGTAAAAAAATTCCAAAAAATGTAAAATTTGGTCTCCAAGCAGATTTTAATATAGATTGAACATCTAATGGTTTGGATCAACTGTTTGAACTTTGAAAATCCGAAAACGACTTGGTTGCACGAGGACCTTGGTGCAAATGTTTTGATATAGCCACTCTCTCTCTCTCTCTGTGTGTGTGTATATATATATATATATATATATATATATATATATATTTAGCAAGTCTCATCAAAGAGGTTATAGTTGGCATATTTGTTTATAAACACTAGCCATATTCAAGCATTTTATTATCCATTAATCAATATTATTCATTGACAAAAAGAATACAGATATTCTTTATATTTCAAATTGTAGAATATTCTCTCTTTTTTATAGTTAATTATAGAATATTCTCATTGCTTAAAAAAATATAATTTGGACAGGAGAAATTAATATAACAGCAGCATATACATATATAGATACAAACTTGGTGCACAAATTTACTTCTTTGATTTAAGTTAAGAATTTTTGCCAAAGTTTTCACAAAATTGATCTATGAGTAAATGCATATACAAAATTTACAATTGGTTGATCTTAATTTCCAGTCTTATATTTAATTAATTGACCTCAGAATTTTAATTATCTATTTGAGTGTAAATATTTTATTTACATTGGTTGATCTATTCTTATTTATAACATGAGAATGTACTTAATTTTATTATATTTGTGAAATAATTTTTATACAAATATATAGAAGATATACATGTAGGAAAGAGAGAAAGTCCCACAAGGAAACTAGAGAGAAAAAGTATAGAAAACAAAAACTTGTGGCACAAAAAGAATGAGATAGAAAATGACAAGATTGATATAATTATTTCTCAATTATATATGCTTGTGTAACTTATTGGTAATTACAAAATTAATTCTGTTATTATATTTATTGTGCATTCATGCGTGCATCATTTATTATTTGTTAGCACACAAAATTAACGAATTATATCTCAAAAGATATCTCTTATCATATCTAAAGTTTCTTTATAATTTTTCATGTGCGTAATACATTTTATTTATAAATTATAATTACAAAAAAAAATGTTAAGTTTTAATATTTACTCTTATTCAAGCTTCTTTTCACCAGTAAAAAATCATACCATGTAGACTAGATATCACATGGAAGATCACACATTCGCGTCACAGAATATCCGAAAAAGCATCTGAGAAGCTCGCCGAGTTTGCGTGAGGGAAAGAATCAAGTCTGTTTGTTTCCGAAAATCAATCAGCTGCTGATAAGGAACAGCAACCACCAAAACACCGCATTTAAAAATACACGTGGACAGAAGTAGTTCTTTGGTTTGGTGGTTTCCTGTTCGTGCTATGGAGCGGATAGCAGATCCCAAGAGCTGTTTCAGGATGGATGCATGCGTTACAAATCAACGCCTGGTGGTCGTTTCAGATTCGACACCATCAGGTTAGAGGCCCCACTTGTCAGAGGGATTAATTGGCCCCGCACGTTGACCCTGCTTTGTTTGACACTGGGTTTTGTTTTATGTGAAAGTATTTTTTGCTGTTTGACCCTGCTCTTTCGACAATTTACAAAAACGAATAGCTGATTATTGACAATTTTCTCCTCGCTGCCAAATTCTCACAAGAAAGTCAAAAATTATGTCAACATAGAAGCAGCCAGGTTGTCTCTTTCAATACCGTTTTTAAGCTAAAATTTCAATTTGAAACTACAACACTATCCACAAAAAGACGCAAAATAATTCAATAATGCTCAACTTTCAAGTAACGTAGAAGAATCAATTTGGAGATGAGTAAGAAAAAATAATGCAATAAAATGTATATCAAGAAATGCAAGTTCTAAAAACTTATCTAAAAATCAATTTACATATACCATTTGGCTAAGTGGCAAAAAAAAAAAAACACAGAAAAACCGAGAAAAAACGCCTTATCGATGGTCGTTTGTGACCCGCGTTGCTTTCCAAATGGAAAGCACAAAAAATGGAACAAAAAAAATAGCTAACTGTGTAAAAGTTGCAACATAAAAATAAAAAAAATGATTTGTTTCTATAAGCCTAAAAACCGCGAAATTCGATCTGCAAGGTTTGCCAAGACGAACCCGGCAAATACCTGTCAAAAGATAAAAATATATAATTCTCAGAGAAAATATAATAAAGGAATTCGAGTGATTTATGTTATGGTGAAATTTTTTCATATATTTATTTGCTTATTGTTATTGTTAGCATCAGTAGCTGTACAATAATACAATATAATATGTATACTGGTGATATTTTGGTACCAGCAGGAAGAGTAATAGACATTATTAGCAAGTATTTATAGATTTTTTTAATTTTTTTAACCCTGAGGAAAAGAAATAATTTCCTTAGTTAATCAGGTTTTATCAAAAGCTATACATTGGTCAATCAAATTTAAGCTGATAAGCAGGTACTTTCGAGTTTTTGAGAAGTGTGTGTGATGCTTTGTATTTATTACAAAGGGTAAAGGTGAAATTTCTAAACATTCAAAGAGCACACTGGAAAGTTTCTTATACTCTTTAACTATAATATATTTCAAGAAGAGTGAGGCTAGAATCATAGTTCAATTAGTCGATTCGAACCGTTCAACGTGATTTCCATATGACACTGTAATTGCAGACTAAATTTTACATTTTTTCAGAATTTCTTTTACTATTTTTTAGATAGGTAGAAAATCGCTACTTTTGAATGGTCTACCATCATTAGATCAAGTGATTTTTACCTATCTAAAATAAAAGCAAAAAATTCTAGAAAATATAATAGTTGATCTACGAGCACATTTTAATATGGAGATTATGTTGAACGGTTCAGATCGATTATTTGAACTTTGAAAATGAAGATATTGATCCATAGTTTGGACCAATATACGCTATGCATAGTACCATAGCCTCATTCTATCAAGAAAAATAATAAACGTCACCTGAGCAGAGCCGAGAATATAGACAGCAGAATAATGTCGGCCATGGATGACCATGTCAGCAACCATAGCAAGTGGGATTGTCAGTGACATGCCCAGTGTGGCCACTAATGGTGTCGTCCATACCACGGAGAGCGCCCTGTATATAAAATTTCGACAATTTTCATACCAGAAAAAATAAAAGACCTACAAGGATTCTGTTTTATAAAAGGAGCAAGTAGGGGTGTCAACGGGTAAGGAACAGGTCAGGTGGAAGCATTTTCATACCCTTATGCATAAGTTAACAAATAAAAACTTTACTCTTACCGGTACCCGATTAGCTAACAAAAAAAAAACCTTACTGTACCCATCTTATCGAATATGGTACAGGTCGGGTAAACTGCTGACCCATTGAATATATATATATGGGCCCTAAACAAAAATATATGATATCATGCATCATCCCCATATAAATATATATATAACTATATATATAATTTTATAATTTTTATTTTTAATAATTACCATATAAGATAATGGGTAAGAAATAATCTTTACAGGTATCCTTACCAGTTATGTGACCGAAAAAAACTTTACTCTTACCCGTAACCGTCTTATCGGGTACGATACGGAGTCGAGTAAATGGATAAAAGGGTACCATTGACACCCCTAGGTGCAAGAAACCCCAATAAAGGTAGAGAAAGGAATTTGGCTTGGTACTGGTACCAAACTTGACTGGAAAAATAATTGTTCTGTCAGTAAATACCAGAAATAATCAGAGAGGACGCTTCCAATTAATCCATTTGCTATCACCACTTCATCAGTTTTAGCGGAGTGAGGAATCGTGAATTTTGGTTCTACTCCCAGCGCAGTCAAGGGCCATACTGAAATTAAATATTATAACAAACATTATTATATCTTATATAGATTAAGCTCCATAATTATTTTTCTTAACTTCGGTAGGAGGAAATCGGGAGAGGTCTATACAGCATCTCTCTAATGGTCTGTGTTACATACATGATAATACATGTCCATTTGAGCATTTAAGGAAAGTTACTACAAATAATTAAAATAGCAATTAATTATAATTACTTCATTTGACAGGGTCAAATACAAATGTAATTACAATTAATAATCAATATAAAAATTTTAAAAATTTATTATATTATTGCCAACAAACTTTACTAGAATTTTCAAGAAATGAAAAATTGAATTAAGCCATACCAAGCCACCAAAGAGCAACAAGTGTAAAGAGACCAACATATCCAAACAGCTTTTGCACATCTACTCTTTCACCTTCCTCTCCAGCAAATTTTTTCAGTAGAACTTCATGCATTAAAAAACAAATCCAAGGGTTATTTTATAATAAAAAACTGGATTCTACCTTTTTCTATATTCTGTGCTATTCATAGAAAGTATGACTATTGACAAAAGGATGGTTACAATTGAAATATTTCAATCAAGAATGTATAAAGGCAACATTATACCAGTAAATAGGCCATATGTGACAGCCGAGAGAAGGCCAAAAAGATCACCAACAAGAGTTCTCTCTCCGCTCCTGAAATTTGTAATAACCAAATGCCAAAAATTATTAGAAATGTAACTAAGAACAAGACCAAGTACACTTAAGCTAGCAATTATGGTTTGAAATCAGGTACAAAAATAAGAATATTGATCTAACTGGAAAGTTCGAAACAACTTTTGAGAACATGTCCAGTATCCATACTAGCACAGACAGGATCATCCAAAGCAGTCAAGGGGGGCAATTCAGTCATTTCACCCTCCAGAAGGTAACAGGGATAAAGGGGAGGGGGAGGGGAGATACAAATTTTTTATCATACCATAAAAGAATATCAAAATTTCACCCATCTATTGATTCAAAAAAATTTGCATTATACCACAACCGCTGAATTATTCAGCAGGCGAAATCTGCGTTATCATCTTTAGAAAAACTGGCTCTTTCATAACATAGATTTCAACTGTTGAATCAGAGGTTGTGGTATAAAACGAAATTAATCGAAATCGATGGTACATCTTTGATTTTATTATTCTTTTATGATACCTATACAAAAATTGGAGGGGGGGGGGGGGGGGGGTTCAAGTAACAAAGTATTAGAGCATACTCAGCGGGGCTCAGCTTGGCATCGTCAGAAGCCCAGGTTTTCCCGATGGTGGTCATGACAACACCAGCCATGCAAACCAAGACGGACAAAATCTTGGCCACATTCAACGAATCTTGCCCCAAAAGCACACCGAAAAATAGCGTAAATAATCCCGAGGTCGAAGACAGCACAGTTGTGCTTGCCACACTCGTCCTTGCCAGTGCCGCATTCGACAAGTACTGCCCCGATGTAAAAATAGAAAGAAAAAGAAGAACATTCTTAGTGATTGCACACTAGCAGATTTAATTTCGATGAAAGATATCTATCTGTAAGTAGCATCAGGGGTGCCAGTTAAAATCACGATCATACCAGTGATCAGAAATTAGCACCAGTCACTTGGTTTTTGTCTGGTACCAGTGATCCCTACCTTTAACTGTGAAACGTGAATTATACAGGTAGGTGCCAGTTAAAATTACGATCATACCAGTGAATCAGAAATTAGCGCCAGTCACTTGGTCTTTGTCTGGTACCAGTGATCCCTACCTTTAACTGTGAAATGTGAATTATACAGGTAGGTCTTGCTACATGAATAACACTGGCAGTAGTGAAGGTGAGTATGGTATAATATTTAGTTTATAGTTAGGAAACCATGTTGATCTAAAAATACTCTTAACTGGCATCACGATCATACCAGTGAATAAAAAATTGGTACCAGTCACTTGGCACCTGTATGGTACCAGTGAGCCCACAAGAGGTACCTTTTACTGTGAAATGTGAATTATAAAGGTAGGTCTAACCTCAGTAACAAACCAAATAGGTGCAAGATAAAACCCATATTTCACAATTTCCATAGTAGGAACCGCTGCCGATTTCTCCTTGGAAAATTCACTGCTTGTTGTATATGTAATTAGAGCAACCGACTCTTCATCTGTCTTTGAAGAAATATCAACACCGCTATCTTTTCTAGTTAAAGAGCTTAGAGACTCCATTTCTAGTATGACCTTTTGAGCAGGTTTGGTGATAATTTCAGAAATGCCATCAGTGCTTTTCGTTTGCTTTTTCATTACATTATTGCATATCCAATCCTTGAGTAGTGACAAGGGAAGATATATAACCATAAGCGAAGCACCTAGGTATGTAACTGCAAATGGCTGTTTATAATCTGTGAATATTCCCTGAAAATTAGAAAATTAAACAAAAATACACAATCAAGAACCAAATTTTATTGTGCACTAAGAGTTACTATAATTATTTTATTTTATTTTCACACAGATTGGTACCACATAATTTAACTATCAGTACCAATGCATCATTTGGTAACACAATAAACAACTGGTACCATACCAGTGAACTGGTATTTAGCCTGAAAATTGTTTCAGTTTGTGTAGGAAGCTCTGTAAACACTGATACCAAACCAAGCAAACAAATTTGTAAATCTATATGTATACAGAATCAAAATTCAGAGAAGAAATCTAACCTGAGTAACCTCAGCAGAGGTGACCCAAATCACAACAACTGTGCCAATTAGAAATAACCCAGCTTTATATTTACAACTCATCATCTCCTGTTCTATCTCCAATTAGAAACAAATTCAAATGCAATTTCTCCCAATTAAAAGTTCTATTCTTCAGCCATCTCTGACCTCATAACGGGCTTCTTATCTAAAATCAAATCCGATAGAAATGTGTTATTGTCTCTTCCAATGGAGTTACTGTTCAGCTTGTGTATCTTCTAAGAGAGAAAAACGCGTGAGAGAAAAGGGAAAAAAAATGGCGGTTAATGGATCTATAAGTTATGATTTCATTAGAGTTTAGACACCGAAAAGAGCACTGGCGAAACCGCGAAAGGAACTTATTTCACCTAAAGTAAGTCAAATTTCGAATTTAGATCTTAACCGTCAGATCTGTTTTGGCACGATTATTGAAAGATCTTACTTTCGATCAAACGGTCACAAATTTTGAGTTACTTCAGAGTATCTAGACTCATGGCAAAAGTACCGAAAAATGAAATTATAAATGAAATACAAATTGAAAGCGTTCAGAACAAGGTGTACAGCTAGATGCAACGTGTATTTACAGGTGGGCCCACGTGAGTAGTAAAAAAGGTGTATAAAAACCAGGTGTATATGGTGATAAAGGATGCAATACGAATTATAAATGAAATACAATTTAAAAGCGTTCCCAGAACGAGGTGTAGCCTAGAAGCATTTAGTGGGGCCCACGATCATATCTAAGGTGCATGAAGGCCATGTGTATATCATGGTATAGGATGCAATACGGTTGGTGAGCTTTGTCAGAAATGCAGTCGTACGGTCGCTATCCCATATATGCGGCATGCCGCACCATACGAGACTTCTATACGGGTACCCAAAATTGTACCCCAAATCGACAATTCCCAATTCCAGATGGTTTGTTACGGAAATTTGGATCAGGATATGAATTTGCGCGAATTTTAAAGTAAACTTTCCTGTATTATATATATGTCCAATTTTTTTGTGACTAAGCTAGGAATCATTATATTGTTATGTCGAACTTTTTTATATATGTAGTATTTTAAAAATAATAAATTCAAAAGATATCTCGAAATCTCAAATATTAGCATAAATAATTAAATATAGAGGAAAGTTCAAATGCCTTTATTTTTTTTTGTTTCTATCATGTCTTCATTTTTTAAATGTTAATCTTAAAATTTTAAAACTCAAATATCAAAATAAAATCATTAGATGAAATCAATATTATTTTCTCTACATGCAAATGAAAATTTATCACTTTTCGGTTTTGTTTTTATATGAATAAATAAGTTGAAAAATAAACGTCCAGAATTTATTCATATCAATGTATTTTTACAAGCTCTCGACACCGATCAAAACAAAGTCGAAATGTCGTAATTTTTTATATGTGCATAAAAATAATGATATAGATCAAACTTAACGGTTTTATTTTGATACTTGAGTATTAAATTTTAAGTTATTAACGTTTAAAAATTGGAGGCATGATAGAGGCACAAAAAATAGAGACATTTGAACGACTAAAAAAACTAACAATGATAAATAATATTATCAATTATTTTGAACGACTAAAAAACAACAAATAGTAATATGTAATTTTTTCAATTACAACAATAAATAATACTTAATTTCTTAAATTAAAAAATAATAACATTAAAAAGAAGTCACTCAGAGTAAAGTACAAGCTGGAGATGTGTAGCCGTGTAGGTTCAAATTAGGTATTTGAGATTTCAAGGAACCGTGCTACTTTTAAAATGCTACAAATAAAAAATTAGTTTGTTACTTGCGCACTAAAATCATTATAAAGTGCATCCTTTTAATACATTTTATACTTTTGATTGAAGCGCCAAGTAACTGCACATCTTTTAATGATACCGAATCAGATGAATTCAGATCTCTATGAAATAATAATAGTAATGATCCAAATCAGATGTCAATTGATTATAAATTTTGCTACCAACCAAGTTCTTGTTTTGTTCCCCCTCCCTCTCTCAATTTATAAAATCCGACTCTGCTGCTTTTTTCTAAAAAAAGCAGGGTCCTGTTTTTCCGATCTCAACCATTCAAATTCGTTGAGATTTGTGCATGAAAATGTTTTTATATTGAGATATGCGAAAAGGAAAATTTTGAATGGTTGGGATCTGAAAAGCAGAATCCTGCTTTTCTTAGATAAAAACAGTAGAGTCAGATCTCAATTTATAATTTTGACGTAATTTCGTTACCAACCAAATTCTTTTATTCTCTAGAAAATTTGGGTATTTTGAGAGCTGAATATTGGAAATGTTCTGATCAAAATGAGCTGTCAAAGATTAGTACACCTAATTAAATTGAGGGTTTAAATCGACACAGTTAAATATCAATTAAAGAATTTGATAGATTGTTAGAAAAAAAAAAAAAACGGTAAGGAAGAACAAAAATAAATGCTCACAAATTCAAATTAGTGGATTGTTTCTTTTCATTCATTAATATTTTGTATGTAGATCGGTCCTTCATAAATGTATAATTTTATATATATGTTTTAAAGTTTAAACAATTTATTCGAACCACTCAACACGATCTTTATATATGTTTTTTTATTTTTGATTATTTTTTATATAAGTAATTTTTTACCTATCTAAAAATTAGATAGTAAAAAAATTTGAAATAAATATAGAATTTGATTTGCAACTAGCGGTTTCGACTGATTATTTGAACTTTAAAAATGAAAATATGAGTCTATAGTACAGACCACTATATATATATATTAATATACATATTACATAGTCTCACTCAATTGTTTATGTACTAGAAACAAAGCACATGCTGATATTTGACAGTTGTTAGCTGCAATCTAGAAATAGAAACCAAATTAAAAAGAAGCCTAATAAGTAGATATGAGTGTTCTCCATTCTAAAAAGCAGATAAATAGAGTTCCGAAGCAGTAAAGGAAGCTAAAGGAAGAGGAGAACTTGAAAAAGTGGAATTCATATCACATGAGGTAACACAATATTTCTGTTTAGATCCGGACTGTCCGATCCGATCAGATATGCACGAATATTAAAGAAGCTCCGTACATTCCATCTCGAGTTGGATTGTCCTCTCTACTTTGAATCTTCCTCTTTCAGCTTTCTCTACTCTTCATTATCTTTTTTCAGCATCTTTTTTCAACATCGCCTGATACCAATTGGAGCCGTTTGATCGGCACATCATGATTCACGAAACAGCTATAAAATTTGTGCAGATCAAGTACACACAAATTTTAATAAGGATCGAACTGTTTTGATCAGACATCAGAACCAAATCGGATCGTTACCTACTCCAATCTCTTACAACAAGTGACAAAAAAAATGCACAACTTTCTCTTTTGAACACTTATAATTGATTTTATTCTTTATTCAGATTTCACAATGGAAAAATAGAAAACATAAAAATTTATCATTTTTGTTTTATCTTTTACCAACATCAATCATAGAAAGCAGCCTGAACAGGACATACATAAACAGTTAGACTGGACATTTTTACTGGAACTGCAGAACTGATTGTACCAAATAAAATACTTTTGGTCATGGTTCGTACCAGCACTCATCAATGGGACTGGTACATTAAAAATCTTGTATGATCCTATAAAAAGACACCAAATTAGAGGCTCCACATGAGAATCTAAGTGCAAATTAATGATGCTTGACAATGGCATCCTAAATGACTTTGCTTTGTCTTTTGTCCTTTGACAAACCTCTTTTTGCATCTCTACAAATAGAGATCGGAGTAGGTTCGATGGGCATCGGACCAACTTTTGGGTCTAATTAGCTCTAACACCGTCCGATTAGTATTAAGATCTATGCGCACGGAAATTGAAACAGACGTACACGAATTAATGTGGAGTGTACACATCTTAATGCAGATCAGACGGTGATTAAATCCATCTAACAAAAGTAGGTCCGATGGGTATCGGACCTACTCTGAATTTCCTACAAATAAGGTTTTAAAGACGTACCGCGTTGTGTCGTGTTGGGTTGTATTCGTCCCAAATACAATGGCTGAAATTTGGGTCCGATGGGCATCGGACTCAAAGAGTTCGACGGGTTGGCTCACCATCCGATCTGCTTTAGGATTCGCGTCCGGAACTTTCGTGTCTGCTTTTAAATTAGTGCGCACGAATCTTAAAGTGGATTGGACGGTCCCGGAACCCATCGAACCCAAATTTGAGTCCGATGGGCATCGGACCCAAGCCTTTCTCAAATACAATACATGTGTTCAACATATGTGTCGTGCCGATACGTGTTGAATCATATTTTTATTATATTTTTTATGGCAAATAAACCACCAAAACTATTAGAAAAAAATACAATTATGGAATATGAACCATAAATACTTTTTATGATTCGTTCTAATTTTTAACTAAGTTTTTCCCTTTTTCGAATTATCTCAAGAAATATTTAAAAAAATTACGAAAAGTTGCAACAAAATAATTATGGTACCTACTGTTATATTTCCAATTTCCATACATATATGGAGCTGCTTTGTAATATTAAAAACCCAACCACCAAATTCAACACAAATTGATCTGTCAATTCAACTAAACTAACATTAGTAAATAATATTCAGTTAACAAGGTATGATGCAATGTTTTTCAGTGTATAAATACAGTTCAGAATAATAACATCTCATGATATAAAATATAAATAATTTCAGTACAACAAACAACTATTGTCATTTTTCCCAAAGGAACATGTTCAAAAAATTCAGGTTCCCTCTCATCCCCATATCAAAACTGAAATAATGATATTGATCAGCAAAATTTAACCCCAGTTAGCAACTCCAACTAAAAACCAAACCCACCAGAAAAAAAGTACCCGAACTTAATTTTGTCATACCGGTTCAATTGTACTGGTACTGGTACCAGTATTACCACCCGCTGTATAACAAAGCACCTTTTGCACATAGAACAGCATATATGCCTGAGACTCTCTAACAATACTCTCTTCAACTTTAATCACCCATGCATCATCACATTTAAACCAACTGTTATTAATCCTTAAATAAGTCACGTAGTGACCCGCACCCAACCGACCCGAATGCGTCACAACCGCAAAAATTTCAAACTCTGATGATGTCCCAATGCTTATCGCAGCTTCACTGGCACCATTTTCGACAACAGGTAATAAGCGGTTCCCGTACCAACTCCTTAGAACAGATGACGACGGGTACGCTGCCATGTCTAAAGCAAACGGGAACTGGAGACAACTGTCGATCTTACGCAATGTCTTTTTAATTGTAGAGTGCTCAAATAGCTTTACATGAAAGCACAAAACCAGGGGAAGTTTTCGGATTGACATCTGTTTCAGAGATTCTCTTCTTTCTTTGCATTTCTGACAGTAAAATTTTTGTTCATTGTCAAGTCACTCTGGCCGCGTGAATTTCTCGAGGCACCGCATGAGGGTGGTGGGGCCTGACTGATTTTGGTTGTGTTTTTGCTTTGTTTCTTTCTCGCCATTGCGAGCAGTCTGGCGAGTCAGATGGGTTGAATTGAGGTCCAGCAAGAGATCGATGCAGGGGTCGTAGGTGGTGGAAGTGAAGCTGCAGTAAGTGCATGTCATGTCTGATCTTAAAATGCCAGAGAAGATCCGTATCCGTATCCGTATCCGTTTAATATCCGATCCGTACATGTATCCGTTTAATATCTGATAGGTCTAAATTATATACACATTCGATCTAGTTTTTATCACATAATAGCACCAAGTATCTTGTATTTTAGTAGAGAATAGAATGAAATATATCCAAGAATCAAGTTACTGCCGAAGTCTATTTAAGTTACAGGAAATGGAGCAAATTGTAGATCTTCTCGCAAGCTTTCCGAAAAGTGGTAGAACACTGAAAACGGAGTTACGGATCATGAGTTATGCCCGTTTGAATTTCAGAGCAAAACAGGAGAAACCGAGCCCAGTGCGGACGCACTGACCCAGAGTGCGGACGCACTCAGCCATCAGACACAGAAAACAGAAAATTCCGAGCGCAGTGCGGACGCACTCGGGCCGCACCACCCGCACTCAGCCGACATACAGTTCGTATTTTGGTCATATCTTGGTCATACGAACTCCGATTTGGGTGATTCAAAGCTTGACGGAACCAGGACAAAGAGATCTACAACTTTCATGAAGGAAACAAATCCAAATTCACAATGTATAATTTTGTACAGCTGCATCAATGGCCGTATCAGCCTGAAAAACCAATCCAAAGTCTCCCAGTGCGGACGCACTCACAGCCAGTGCGGACGCACTCAGTACTTAGCCGATTTTTGAAATCTTTAGATTCTTTGGAAAACAGAAAATTAAAGGTCAGTGCGGACGCACTCAGAGAAAATTTGCAGAAAATTCAGAAAAGGAAACTTGGAACCAAAAGAAGATTTGGAGCCAGTGCGACCCAGACCACCCGCACTCACCACCAGTGCGGACGCACTGGACTCGCAGACAGCCAGAAATTCGCATTTTTAAGAGGTTTTCTATTCTTGGCTTCCAAGGAACACGTTTTAGAAGGCCAATAATAGACATGGCAGTCTGAGGAGTGCACCCACTAACTCCACTTCTATCCTCTAAATTGGGCAAGGCCTTTGGCTATAAAAGGAGAAGAATTTCATCTCTCTCATGATCCATTATTATATCCATCTTTCCACAAATTGAGAGAGAGAGATCCTGCAGAAATTCTCGAAGGCTTTTCAAGGAAGGAGAAGAAGAAGATTCAAGCAAGGAGTCGGCAAGATCGAGGTTTTAGATCTAAGAAAGGGTGTAATCATTTCTTTATCTTATTTCTTATTGTTTTTGCCAATCTTTGTTATGGATCTCTCCAAGAGAGAGTAGTTATCTTTCTAGGGGTTTAGGTCAATGCATGAACTTGTTTAATTCTAGCTTATTCGGATATTTGTTTTTATTATGATTGTGTTATCGGATTTGATTGTTAATTTCTATGATTTATTCTTTATGAATTTCATTAGTACTTATTCCTTTGAGTTCACCTGGTTAGGGTTTATTGAATTGAAGTAGTTTTGAAATCGCGTTGATCGTGTTTTTCCGCTTTAAGTTTATTAAATTCCGGCATTGGTCAAGTAGGAGACTACTAATTGAAACCATAAAGACACACCTTAGGATTGGGTTAGAAGCGACCGTACTTTGATATCCAATCCGGAACTATAGAAATTAAGGTTAGGATTTTGGTGAAGGACCGAAAGGCGAAGGCAAATCCTAATTAGGACACCTTAGAACAAATATCGATATATGCTTTGAAGCATGAGATTAAATATCCCTCTAGGTTAGTGACAGCCCTAGAATTCGAGGCACATTAATCCATCTACCCGAAGTATTTGTATTAATATTTGTTCCAAAGGCTAACATAGGTTAGAAACCTCATCAAATCAAACATGAATTCAAACAAACCGAATAAATAGAATTAGCAAGGAATTGTAGACCGAATGCCCCTAGATCTCCTTAAACTTGAAAACAAACCAATCTTTCTTTCCTTTATTTTATTTACATTTATTGTTTGAAACTCCTCTCTTTCGGGTATTGAACCCAACCTTAGGATTTTAGAACAAAACCCCCCCACTTTACTTTTATTGTTTTGTTTTAGAAGTAGTTTTCTTTATTAAAAATTGGTATTTCCCTACCTCCCTGCGGATCGACACCTAAATACTACAATCGATAGGTTGTGCGCTTGCAACTAACCTATTCATTGAGTACGAAGGTTTATAAATATTAAAGGCAAAAGAGTACAAAATTCTTATATCTAAAATACTCAACAATATCCGACCGTATCCGTATCCAAAAAATAAAAACATATATAGATATGGTTTTACCACTATCCGATCCGTTTGCACCCTACATGACTATATGCTCTGTCCATTCATTAATTAGTGTAGTTTTGTGTTAATTTATGATGTTAAGCTAATTTCATTACCAACCAAGTTCTTTTATTCTCTATAAAATTTGGATATTTGAGAGCTGAATAATTGGAGATGTTCTGATCAAAATGAGCTGTCAAAGATTAGTACACCTAATTAATGGCACACTTAATTGTAAATTAAGCATCTCATAGATTGTTAGAAAAAAAAAATTCAATTTCGTCAACAATACCAAAAAAAAAAATTCAGTTGAAACTGATCTACTTTACAAGTTCGTTTACAAGTCAAGTTTATAAAATTTTGACTTAATTTAGTATAGAGTCAAGTAGTAAAAAAAAATAAGTTTATAAGTTAATTTTTAACGCATTCATTTCATTTTGTACCGCTTGACTTTATACTAAATTAACTTAAAATTTTATTAATTTGATATGTAATTAAACAAATCACTCATAAAGTAGATCGATTTTAATAATTTGAATTTGTCGTTTAAAGTCAATTCAAATTTTAAAATTAAGATCACAAAAGGTTGGTGAGTTTAAAAACACCAGTTGTACTGCAATACTTGAAACAGTCTTGTTTCTTGATGAATAATGCCAATTGTAAAGAAGAACGAAAATAAATAAATGCTCACAAATTTATACTAGTTGATTGTTTTTTTCATTCAGTAAATTTTTTCTAATTAGTAATAGAAACAAAGCACAAAGTAGATAAATAGAGCTATGAAGGAAGCCAAAGGAAGAGGAGAACTTGAAAAGGTGGAATTCATCTCACCTATTAAGGTAACACAGTATTTCTGTTTAGATTCGGACCGTCCAATCAGAATATGTAGGAATATTGAAGAAGCTTCATGCATTCCACCTCAGATTAGATTGGCCAAATTCTGATCGGATAGTCCGGATCTAAAAAGAAATATTGTGTTACCTCCGAGGATATGGTCTCAAAGAAGTGGCCATAACGACTGGAACTTATTGTCATAATGACCATATTCTTTTTGCCATAGACAGAGGCGCATTCAGGATTTTCGTCAGAGAGGGCAAAAGTAGTTTCAAAGTCATTGTAAATTTTAATATAGAACTTGTATGTTAAAAAAAAATTGGCCTCATTTTGCCTCAGTATTTTCTCAGCCTCTGTATTCTTTGTTTACCCCAACTTTACAAAAAAATACTTTTATATTATTGATTATTTAACATTCTATCCGTATAAGCAGAAGATAAGAGAAGAAGTGTTGAACTGGACGAAGGAGAAACGGAGAAGAAAATAACAATTAAAAACTAATTTAGTAAATGAAATAGCAGAGAATGCAGAGAACAAAACAATAACAACCTATTCAAAAGAGTTGTAAATTAAAATACATAACCTCTGAAAATTAAAATACCTGAGTTCAAAAGAGTTGTAAAAGGTATGCCTACTAACAAAACCTCTAAAAGTCAGAATACCAGTTCGTACCAGTAAGTACTCATAATTGTCTTTCATTCTTAAATTTTCACATTTACTTTTTATCCCTTAAAGTCAGAAAATTATAAAACACCAAATCCTTTGAATTCATATCAAATTGATCTCAACAGCAAAACAACAAAAGAATTCAGATCAAATTAACCTCAACAACAAAACATGTATGCGCTTGAGAGAATATGGCATGTATTATTGGATATATATATAGAGAACATGCTAA
Source organism: Carex parvula (assembly GCA_025461045.1). Classification (NCBI taxonomy): domain Eukaryota; kingdom Viridiplantae; phylum Streptophyta; class Magnoliopsida; order Poales; family Cyperaceae; genus Carex; species Carex parvula. The sequence goes on from JAJGRW010000198.1 coordinate 69,968, forward strand.
GACAATATGGCATGTATTATTGGATTTTAAAGAACATGCTTTCATCAGGATATATATATATATAGAGGTTGGCTAATATCAAAACATTTGTTCTTAGGCTAATGAATAAATGTTTCAATTTTTATATTTTTGAAGTCCAAACAGTCGGTCCAAACTGTTCAACATTCAATCTATAATAAAATGTGATTGGAGACCAAATTTTATATTTTTTGGAAACTTTTTACTATTTATTAAGTTAGTTTTAAAATTACTGTTTTTAATGATCCAGAAAATTTTCACTGTTATTAAAATCAGCGATTTCAAAACTGACTTAATAAATAGTAAAAAAATTCAAAAAATATAAAATTTGGTCTCCAAGCACATTTTAATATAGAAATCACATCTAACGGTTCGAATCAACCGTTTGAACTTTAAAAATCGAAAAATCAATTGATTGCACCACAGCTCCGAAACAAACATTTTGATATTAACCAACCTATATATATATATATAGTCATCAACCTCAAACTTTTACCATTTCAATTGCAATCAAGAATTTTCTTCCTCCTATTATTTCCTTTTGTTAATTATTATGTAAGAATAAATACAATAACCTACTCCTCCAGAAGTATTATTAAGACCAACAACCACTTCTTAGCTGAACAAAAGTAAAAGGTAAATACGTAAGCGGTACTGGTACCTAGAGAAGAAAAAACATGACGTGACTTGATTATCACGTTGTGATTTGGTCATGTCACATTATGTCACGTAATCAAAATTTAGTTTTACGTGATATGACTAAAATGGTAGAAGACAGTCACGTCATGCGAATAGTCACGCCTGATCGTGTTTAATTATTATTTTCATGTTTGTTAGTTCAAATAAAATAATAACAAAATGTACCAAAAAATAAGAAACTATTACATAATAAATTATAATTAAGAATAATGTTGAAAATATTGGTCACGTATTGATCACGTAACGTGTCACGTGACCAGGGGCGGATGCAGGATTTTGATCAGGATAGGACAAGAAATTATTGAATCGGCTTTCGAATTGAATTTAATTGGACCGTATCTTATATAATTTACCAAATTTAATATACAATGGGCCAGTTATTTAATTAGGCTGCAGGATAGGACAATATCAATTTTCAGGGTAGTGCAAAGATCCAAAATCCAGTCTTTGGAAATTAGTTTTGGATTTTCAGGGTAGGGCAACTGTGCTACAGTAGATCCGTCCCTGCACGTGATGTGACCAAGTCAATTTGCATGACGTGATGTGATGTGACTAAAATGGTGAAAAATAGTCACGTCACGTGACATGCGAGTCACGTCACGTGATTGACATACGTGACGTGACGTGACTGGTAACGACGTGAATAATTTCCCTCGCTACCGGTACCAATACAGCCAATTCTTTGTTAATGGGAGCTTGTATTTTTTTATTTTTACCTCCAACACCTCAGAGTTCAAATTTATTAAATCTCAATTACCAGATTTTTATTATGCCCAACAATTACATTGAAATAATCTTAATGATATCTCTAGCTAGTTGTAAAATTGTGAACAATCTTTCTCATAGTGCTGTCATCTAGGTTAAGTTAAGAGAAAGTGGCTAAAATGATAAAAAAAACACTGTTATTTGAAATAATTTTTTTTAAAAGGGACTACTATTATTTAATGAGAATGTAACTACCTGGCCACCCATGTTTTCATCAAACAAGCAAAAATTTAATAATTAAATTTGGTCAGAAAAATAGTCACGTTATTACCGGTTCTATCTAATATAATATGACACGTTGTCAAATAACATAACTCGTGTATCACAGGACATGTTCATTCACATGACGTGTACCTCTTGATCAAAAATAACATGTCACTACGTGTAATGCAAACTAAAATAGTCACGTGACCGATGTTTCCAAAATTATTTTTATTTTAATTTATTTTGCATATATTTTTTCATACTCTTTTTAATATTTTTCTGATTTTTCATTTAACTAAATTTAAAATTAAAAAAATAGTTAAACATGACAATTCAGTGATGTGACTGTACTCCACAATTTTAATCACGTCATGTCACTTAAAAAAAAATAAAACTAAATTTTATTGTTGTATGTGGTATAATGTGATGTAATCAAATCAGGACATTATCAAATTCTTTTGTCATAATAATAAAAATGTAGGAGTTTTTTTTTTTGTTGCAATTTGCACAAAATTTAGATAGCTGAAAAAAATAAATTTAAATCAAAGAATATAGAGAAAATTGTGCCATTTTGCAATTTTTCAATTTTTTGCAAAGTCTTTTTCTTCTCTGAAAAAAAAGGAAGTAGGCAGTCCACATAAAGTCAAATATTTAAATCAAAGAATAGAAAATTGTGCCATATCCTATTCTCCATCCAATCCCCAACTATTCAGTCCAAAAATATTGCACGCCTATACACAAAAAAGGCAATCGCCATTTTTTTTTTTTTTTTTTTCTTTTGTAAAATAAAATTAGCACTAATAAAAATGGATTTTTTAATAACGAATTTAAATTGTTAAAATTGATCTACTTGACAAGTGATGTGTTTACATGCAAAATTTATAAATTTCAAATTAATTTTAATAAAAGTCAAGCGGTAAAAAATAATAAAAAATAAATATATTAAAATTAATTTATATATAGAGATAAATTTCCTAATAAATCATAAATCATGCATTTGGTAGTAGTTGGTGGAGGCGCCAAAACTACTATTTAATAACTATGAAGTGGTAAGATATAAAAATTATTAGCTCCATCATCTAGTAAGTTAATTTACGGAGCAGGAGAAACAACATGATATATATATTGAAACAATATAAAAAATATTATTGCCAATGTTGAGCAAACTTTATTGGACCAGCTACCACCTACTACTACCTTACCTTCTCTAATAAATATTTACACTAATACCCATTTCCCACTATTTTTTTCCCCATATATCTATATATTATTTTTGTCCATAATAAATTAATTTATAATTTAGTAAACTTCAGATTTTCTTTTGGTTATCTAAATGAACAAAGGTTTGTTAAGATAAAATATATGAAACTCTACTAGGACTGTGCTGCAGAACTTGATGCGTAGAGAAAGGAGAAGGGAAGGGAAGGAAGGTGACGAGCGACGACGTTTTTCTTCGATCAGTAAAACCTACACTTAAATTTGGAGGTGACAAATTTCGTCAAAATTTACGTAACGTTCTCTTCCTAACAGTACTCGCTCCCCTCTCCCCCTGATTCCCCCTCTTTGGAGCAGGTGAGCTCGTCCGGTCAACACTGATTTTGCGATCTCTCACCTCCGCACAGCAAATTTGTCGTTCCCCTCTCAAAGCGTCCTCAAGTATGGAGCACACTCTAGTAGACGGAGTCAGAAATTTAAGATTGACAAGTTGTATAATATAATTTTATTTTAATAAAAAGATTAAAAAATATTGATGTATGCAAAAAATTATAAAGTTTAATAATAAAAAAAATTAATTTATAGAAAAAATTAATCTCCTTGCTTACTACCCTCCGCCCCTATCTACTAGCAAAAATAAATTAATTTTAATCATGTGGATTGCCAATTTTTTTCACATCGGAGTTATTTGTCACTCAGAGCTCGCCACGTGGCGCAAAATATTACAAGTGTTAACTTTACAATAATTTAAATTTAAACAAAATTTATAATGAGTATGGTCAGTATCACATCAGTGTCTTTCAACACATATAATACCAATTTCAAAATTTATTGAATTGACTTCAAACGATAAATTCAAACCGTTTAACTGATCTATTTAATTAGTTGTGCATTTACATGCAAAATTTATAATTTTTCAAATTTATTTAGTATCAAATCAAGCGGTCAAATGTAGAAGTTTTAAAGTTAATTTTAATTCATTTATTTTTAAAAAATTTTAACCGCTTGACTTAATACTAAAATAACTCGAAAACATAATTTTTTTTGCATGTAAACGCATTACTGATAACGTAAATCGGTTTGAACGGTTTGTATTACTTGTGATCCAATAATTTTTGGAGTTGATATCATATAACACCGATGTCATACTAACTGTTCTCATTTATAATTAATAAAAAGTTTGTATAAAGTTAATTTTTAAATTTATTAATGACAGAATCAGAATTATCACGTGACACGCTCTAAGATGGTAAATTACAAGTGTTCATTTTGTGCTCCTTATAGATCCAGATTCATGATTTGTTGTTAATACATAACAACCCAAATTGTAGGAATCAATTGATATTTAACAGAAAAAACAAGCATTAACCAACCGCCACCCAGCTGTCCCTTTGACTTATTAGCTATTGTTTTTTTCCTCGTCTCTATCTAATCTTAATCTTAACCTTAGCTCAAAATATGCCTTCCAAGAACATATCGTCGAATTATATTTACATCAATCTATGTAACGGGTCATTACCCAAGAAGATAGTGAATTACTACACATGTTAATGTTTGTATTGTGCCACAGGAGATCAGTTACAAGCCCCACTTGTAAACGAGTTCGAATCCTCTGTGATATCTCATATTTTGCGTGACCCACGTGTCCGGTGCCTACTCGGGATAGCGCCGGGGCCAGTATTACTAGAGATTTAAGATTCGTGCAGACCTTATTTGAACGGTTGTGATATTACACAAAGTCACGCAAAATTTGAGATATCTCAGAGGATGCGAATTTCTTGGGACCATTGAAAAAATATAGTCGGAATTCTCTGAAGTAAATCAAATTTTGAGTTCAGATAGTAACCGTACGATCAGCATCCGTGGAATGCACGGCCTCTTTAATAATCGTGTCTGAGCATTTCGGACGGTAAGATCTAAGCTCAAAATTTGTGTTACTTTAGGGGATGCGAATTCTGACCAAGTCTGGATTGGTTATAAACCCCGCTTCCCACCTCTTTCAATAAATTTCTCCATCTCACCTCACTCCCCTCATCTCTCTCTCCAATAGAAATTCAATCTAATTTTAGAAAAATCTAAAGCGAGAAAGAAATGGCAGGAAACGAAGAGGATGTGTTTGTCGCGGCGATCGATCAAGGTACAACGAGCACAAGGTTCATCATCTACGATCGCAAAGCCAGGCCGATCGCTTCTCACCAAGTCGAGTTCACTCAGTTCTATCCTGAAGCGGGGTATGATTCATTCATTCTCCATTTCTCCTTTTGATTTCGTATTTGATTGCTTAATTAAGAGTTATAATTGCTTATCAAACGTAATATATTTGTTTGATTTGAGGAAGTAGTGAGCCAGAGACAGTTTCTGTGTAATTATTAATAATTAATTGATTCTTGGAAACTATTTAAAATTTTAATTGAGAATTTTCTCTATAGTTCACACGGTTGCATCCACAATTTAAACAAAAAGAAAAAAAAAGTCTTGAGTTCCATGATTTTTTTTTTTTTGAAAGTTAGGTAGCAATCACTGACTGACTTTGACTTTTCCATTAAGATAAAAAAGATCCTGTATACATTTATTTACAACCTCCTTGTGAAATTAACATGATTCTGATTTGCTATTGTACATGCAATAGTTAGGAATCACAACTAACGGTCATTCTGATTTGCTATTTTACATTTTGCAGATTTTTTTTTTTTTTAGTAAAGTTGGGGGTCAAACAGAAAATTTTTGTTGAAGTGAAAAAATAAACCTTATTCTAGAAGCAAAGGGGAATTTCACCTTGGAGAGAACTAGAGGATTGGGCCAGTATTGGTAACTTTTATCTAAAATTAAAATTGGTACGCGAAATTTTGAGCTCGTTTATATTACAAATATCTATTTTTTTAATACATGATCTTGTTTTATATTTCTGACAAATATCTTTTTATTAATTTAGAGTTGAGCTACTTTATTTTACAGGATCTTGCTATTTTACATTTTGCAGATTTTTTTTTTTTTTAGTAAAGTTGGGGGTCAAACAGAAATTTTTTGTTGAAGTGAAAAAATAAACCTTATTCTAGAAGCAAAGGGGAATTTCACCTTGGAGAGAACTAGAGGATTGGGCCAGTATTGGTAACTTTTATCTAAAATTAAAATTGGTACGCGAAATTTTGAGCTCGTTTATATTACAAATATCTATTTTTTTTAATACATGATCTTGTTTTATATTTCTGACAAATATTTTTTATTAATTTAGAGTTGAGCTACTTTATTTTACAGGAAATCAATGTTTAGCTCTAATCAAAATAAACAGTCTTATTTATTTTCTCAAATTTATTCATTAACTCTTAATTTTAATACAAAACTTGTTCTCTAAGAACATAATTTATACGTTTTCTTCCTTTTGACAGATGGGTAGAGCACGATCCGATGGAGATCCTAGAGAGTGTGAAAATATGCATGGGAAAAGCAATAGACAAAGCGACAGTTGCTGGGTACAATGTGGAATCTGGATTGAAGGCGGTGGGGCTCACTAATCAGAGAGAGACTACCGTTATATGGAGCAAGGCCACCGGGTTGCCTCTTTACAATGCCATTGTTTGGATGGATGTTCGTACCAGCTCTATTTGCCGGTATGTTCTTTCTATATATCGACTTTTAGTGTAAATGCAATGAGTAGAATTTAGTACAATTTTTTTTTAAGAATTAATCATCTATTTAGGTACTACTGTTTTGTGTCGAAATTAACTAGAAGTTTAATTAACCTTGAAAAGGTATAACATATTAATTGGGACCCAACTAGATTCGTGCAAATAATAAAATATAATGCGTGCTTTGTAATAAATGAGGTATTTTGCATACATAACATAAATGTAGAAACATAGTATGCCCCTTGAATGCCTGAAAAGAAGGGTAATTTCGGTATTACAAAAAAATAGAAGAAGAGGATATGAATGATATTTCATACAAAATTGCAAGACATGATCAGTGGAATTTGCTTGTTTTACAAAGGCCATTCATAACTTGATTTTTCAAAGTGGCATATAATAATTTGTTGTTGTATTTTATTGTCTTATTATACCTGTTGATTCGCCTTATACTGTTTAAAATTAGCTTAAATACAAATACTTGTATGATAAAATGCAGGAGACTAGAGAAGGAGTTGTCAGGTGGCCGAACTCACTTTGTTGACACATGTGGTTTACCTATAAGCACTTATTTCAGTGCCTTAAAAATCCTCTGGCTAATTGAAAATGTTGAAGTCATACAAAACGCCGTTCAAACCGGCGATGCCTTATTTGGTACGATCGACACGTGGATGATCTGGAACCTGACAGGTGGCCACAACGGTACCACTCGGGATGGCAGGTACAGGGCTGCATCCTATGTCACTGACGTTTCAAATGCATCCCGTACCATGTTAATGAATCTAAAAACCCTAGATTGGGATCAACCCACTTTGGATTCCCTCAAGATTCCTCTAGAGATGCTACCAGAAATCATCAGTAATTCCGAAGAAATCGGAGTTATATCAAATGGATGGCCGTTAGCAGGTGTACCGATCACAGGCTGCTTAGGAGACCAGCACGCAGCCATGCTTGGTCAATTGTGTAAAAAAGGAGAAGCGAAAAGTACGTATGGTACCGGTGCTTTTATTCTCTTAAACACTGGTACGGATATTGTGAAGTCATCTCATGGGTTGTTGTCTACTATTGCTTACAAGCTGGGACCGGAGGCGAAGACTAACTACGCACTGGAGGGGTCCATTGCAATAGCTGGGGCCGCTGTTCAGTGGCTGAGAGATGGTCTCGGCCTTATTACCTCAGCAAGTGAAATCGAAGCACTAGCAGAGACGGTTCAGAGCACAGGTGGGCAAGGACGGTTATTTTCAAAAAAATCAATCATATATATTGAAATTTCATTTTTCTTAAATTTTTTATATAGTTCAGTCCCCCCTCATGAAATGCTAAATGTGTGGTTGTAGCCCGGTGATTAGAATTCCATTAGTAGTTGTGGATGTGGAGACTTGAGTTCAAATTCCACTTACCACACATTATGTATTTTACTTATCTAAATTTTCTAATTCCACCCTGAGCAGGTGGGATCTACTTTGTACCGGCATTTAATGGGCTGTTTGCACCTTGGTGGAGAGATGATGCGAGAGGGGTACTTGTGGGGATTACAAGGTACACCAATCGGGCGCATATTGCAAGGGCAGTTTTGGAAAGTATGTGTTTTCAAGTGAACGATGTTTTGAGTTCAATGCATAAGGATGCGGGAGAAGAAGGAGAGGTAAGGAATGAGAGCGGCGAATTCTTGCTCAGGGTTGATGGTGGGGCCACTGTAAATAATCTCCTCATGCAGATCCAGGTACAGTTTACCATGTATTGTAAAAATATTTTACTGTTTGTTTTTTTTCTGATGTTTTGTGCCTTGATTAATTCTTGATTGGTGCTTCATATATCAGGTAAAAAAAGACACTGAAATGAAATTAATGTTATTATTGTTGTTTTGGTGCTTTGTCCCGGTACAGCTTTTTATTTGGTACCCACATTTTCTTACTGGTTATCACTTAAGCGCACTAAAGCTGAATGTTTTACTAAAAGTGAGGCTACGGTATTAGTATTATGCATAGCGCATATTGGTCTGTACTATGAATTAGTATCTCCATTTTTAAATTCTCAATAGTCGATCTGAACAGTTTAGCATGATCTCCATATGAAAAATGTACTTGTAGATCAAATTTTAAATTTTTTTTTACTATCTTTTTAGATAGGTAGAAAATCACTTGATCTAAAGATTCTAAACCATTCAAAAGTAGTGACTTTTGACCTATTTAAAAAATTTTTTTTTTTGAGTGAGTCTATGATACTATGCATAGCACGATTTGGTCCGTAATACGGATCAATATTTTTCTTTCAAAATTCTAATGGTTGATCCGAACCGTTTAATATAATTTTCATATGAATATGTACTTGCAGACCGAATTTTATATTTTTAAATTTTTTTTACTATTTATTAAGATAGGAAAATCACTGTTTTTGGATGGTCCAGAATTTTCAGATCAAGTGATTTTCTACCTATCTTAAAAAAAAAAAAAAAAGAATTCTAAAAAATATAAAATTCGGTCTGCAAGTACATATTCATATGTGAATCATGTTGAACGGTTCGGATCAACCGTTAGAATTTTAAAAACAAAAATATTGATCCGTATTATAGACTAACCCGTGATATGCATAGCACTATTACTATAGACTTTATTTTTTTTTAAATGTAAAATTTAGTTTACAGGTACATTTTCATATGAAGATTATGTTGAACGGTATATATCGGTATATATCGACTATTTGAACTTTGAAAATGAAAATATTCATGACTTGTTTTTGGCTTTATGATAACTTTTTTTTTTTCTTCCTTGAATTGCACAGGCTGATCTATTGGGAAGCCCGGTGGTAAGGCCGGCCGATATAGAAACAACCGCACTAGGTGCCGCTTATGCTGCCGGGTTAGCAGTTGGTGTATGGACTGAATCGCAAATTTTCGAGGGTTTACACAAGGAGAACACCACCATTATTCATCCCAAAATTGAAGAGGCCGAGCGCAAGAAGAGAGGCGAGAGTTGGTCAAGGGCAGTTTCAAAATCCTTCGAGCTTGCTGACCTGGCGTAATCTTTTTACTTTTTCTTAAATTTATGCTATTTTTATCAACATTGAAGTGTATCTATGCACCTGAGAGCAGGTCCCATGGGCATCGGACCTACTTTGGTTTGATGGTTTAATCACCGTTGATTTGCTTTAAGATTTGTGCAGAACGCTTTAAACTCCGTGTGTATCTGTTTTAATTTTGTGCGCACAAATCTTAAATTAAATTGGACGGTAACCTAAAAGTAGATTCGATGGGCATCAGACCTACTCCGTTCTGGCATCTATGATGCCATTGCTGTAGTGACCACGATCTGGAGCTTTCATCTTTTTTTTTTTTTTTTTAATGTTATTCTGATTTCCTTGCTATGTATTTTCTGATGTAAATTTGCATTCTCAGAATTTAATTTCTAGGCAATTGTTAAAGCCCCAGGTGTAATTTCTCTTCATTTTTTTCTTCTTTTCCTCAACAAAATTAAAGTGAGGCTATTTACTATGCATAGTGTGGGTTGGTTCGTACTACATATCAATATGTTTGTTTGACAGGTTCAAATAATCAATCTGAACCGTTAATCATTATTTTCATATGAAAAATACTTGCAAACAAAATTTTATATTTTTTAAAATATTTTACTATTTTTTAGATAGGTAGTAAGAAAATAAAAGAATGTAAAACTTGAACTCATGGAAACAATCAAAACAAAAAAAATAAATAGGCAACAATATATTGGCAAAAATAAATAAATAAATAAATAAATAAATAGGCGATCACAAAAGCACCCTTTGTCTTCTATTATGATTTATTATTAAAAAAATCATACAACAAAGACCCTAGCTGTCCAGTCAAATCTGAAATCTAAAAATAAGCGTATCAGATCTGCTTTGGAACTATCCAATGATATCACAACTGGAGAAGATCCTGACTCTCAAAATATCTTCATTGTTTCCTTCTATGCTAAGCTACGATTTGTTCAATCAAATTCATGTATACTTTAATTACATAAAAAGTATCTTATATTTAAAATTTTACATTCGAACTTTTTTTTTCAGTTCCAACATTATATAATTTTAAGTTCAAAATTATAAATATAATTTGTTCCTAAGTAATCCTCTTTTATATATACAGAGAGTCCAGCTAATATGCTTTTAGTAACATTTCAATCCATATGTTTCCAATTCAAAATTCATCAAATCAGTTTCAAACAAAAAATTTAAATCGTTCAAACCAATCTCCTTCTAGAGAGCTTCATTTACATATAATTTTTTTTAATTTTCGAATTCATTTAGTATCAAGTCAAGAGGTCAAAAAATAAAAATTTGTGTGCATATTGATGCATTATTGGTATGTAAAAAAACCATCTTTCAAAAATCATAAAAAATAGGAAAAAAATTCTAAAAATAGTAAAAATTGGTATTCTACAAGCTTGATATATAACCAATTTATTAAGCTACTTATTTCGACGTTTCGAATGTAAAATTTTAAAATTTAACCCGTAAGCATTTCGGCCGAAATGCTACTTAAAGCATATTAACCAGACTCTATATATATGCACTAACTAGCACAGACAAAACTTAGCATATTCTGAATTACATTCGAAGTAAATCTAAAATTTCCGACTTTGCTCAGAAAATAAAAAATGGCATGGCATGTCAGGTTTCGTCACAAAATGACACAACATGTGATGAGCATATCATGCAATATGTGTATCAATAACATGAAATGATTCGTGTGTTGTTTGACAGATCATATTACGTGATGTATTTCCTTTCGACAAAATTTAACATAGCACGGTATCGGTACATCACCAAAACGACTATAACACATTACAAAATATCATGTATATCCACACAATAAAGTCATAGCACGTTTTGGAACAAAATGACAAATTATTATTTAAAAAAAAATCACAATCTTTCACGCCCCTTCTAAATTTATATACATTGTGTCACATAATTTAATAAAAATCAATTTAATTTTAGACTTAACAAAAAGCATTTATAATTTTCTCTTACGAAGTAAAATATGATAAAAACTTTTCTAACATTTTTTCCATACATTCAAATAATTTTCTAATTTTTTTAATAATTTTAAGATTTCTTTTCAATTACTTTCGATGATCAATTTAAAATCTAAAAGAAAAAACAATTAAATGTCACATAATACAACATGACAGACTAAAAGGTCACCACATATTACATAACTAACTAACTAACATATTACAACATAATTTTTTTTAAATAACTAACGTGACGTCAGGCTAAATAATAGTTAAAACAATTATTTTGTAATCTTATAATTAGTTTTTCTTTGCTCATGTCTATTGTTAAATACTAGAATTAAATATTTAACAATATTATTTTAATTTTGTACAACGCATGTAAAGTGTAAAAAAAAAAAAAGATGCATGTATAACATAATTCGGATCACATCCGGTATGGTACGTTCAATTATTAAATCCAGACTGTTCTTTTAATCTGACATGAATCTTAAAGCAGACCTCTACTTTTAAATAAGTACCAGGTTGAGTTTGATTTAGCTGAAAGTAAATCTGAATCGTAAAGTTGTGGGCCCCACTTATACGGTATGTGAAACCATTTGCGTGCCATGACCATTTTGTGCGGGTCACAACATAACACGTGAGCCGGTTACATACCATAACTCATGTGTCTCGTATCTTGACCATTCACGTGATGTAATCATCTTTTTAAAATGTGGCATGGCACGACACGTCGCACGAAAGATTCGGTCACAGCACGGCACATGGTCACACGAGTCACGTGTAATTAGAATAGTTAGATTTTGATCAAATGTTGAATCTTGAATAAACTAACTTAAATTATGAAAAAAAAAAGTTAAAAACACAATCAAACGTGAGCAACATAACTAGTCATTAACATGCTATAATCATTCTTTCAAATTTAATCACGACACGTATAAATCTAACTCGATCAGTTACTATACGTGGTCACGTATTTAGATCCCTATGTATATATATTAGAGTCAGAATAAAAAAACCACTGTATGATGAGGAAGGATCGACTTACATTCTTTTTTTTTGGCGACACCAAATTACATCTTATATTTTCAAAGGCCAAACAGTCGATCCAAACCGTTCAACATGATAGATATATTAAAATGTGCTTGCAGATCAAATTTTATATTTTTTTGAATTTTTTTACTATTTATTAAGATGGGTACAAAAATTCAAATGTCTGAAAACAACGATTTTGTAAAATACTTAATAAATAGTAAAAAAATTCAAAAAAATGTAAAATTTGATCTACAAACACATTTTAATATATCCATCATGTTGAACGGTTTGGATTGATTGTTTGAACTTTAAAAACTTTAAAATTTTAAGATGTAATCTAGTGTCATTAAAAAAAGTGTAAGTGGATCTCTGGTCATGTGAAAATAAATCTGCTGTGATTCTCGAGAAATCACAGGACCCTGCGATCTGATCTCAAATGTTGATATTTCTCGAGATGCGTGCATGAAAATGTACTTTTTTTAAAACGTTTCTGAGATCCGTGCACGAAAAAGTTTGAACCGTTGATCTTAGAATTTCAGAATCCTGCGATACCTCTCGAAATCGCAGCAGATTCGGACTCCTGGTCATGTATGATATATAAAACAGTTGATAGGAGTAGTAGAGCATAGTTGGGGTCTTTGTAGACCGAGAAAGGCCTGGGTCCGATGTCCATCAGACTCAAATTTGGGTCCGATGGATTTTGGGACCGTCCGATCCACTTTAAAATTTATACGCATGAATTCGCGAAAGTTACGGACGGGAATCCTAGAGAAGATCGGACGGTGAGCCAAATTTCTCCAAATTTCTCCCTTGTAGACCTGCGGTGCTGGCGAGAAAACAAAGTCTAGAACCTGGTCGCCGAATCGTCTCTCTCACCTCCTCCAGTCCAAACTAAACTGGAGAAGACGTTTTGCATTATCATCATATCATCATATCATAATAAACTAAACTAAACTAAAAACAAACAATAATACTCCTCCCTCGTGGCCTACCAGACTACCAGTCTACTACCCTACCCGTAGTGCGCAACTCCATCCCTCCATTCTCTCCCTCTCCCTCTCCCTCCCCCTCCCCACCGCGCCGCCCGATCTCTACTACCCTCTCTGTCGATGCTCTCAGTTTCCCCTGCCCGTTCCCCATCCCATCATTCCCATTCCCATGGCACCACCTCCTGCATCCATCCCTGCCCCCTGCCCGCATCTCTCCTCCTACCGCTCTTCCTCTCGTAACCCCTTTCGCCACCTCCGCCGCTCTCTACGCGTGCGTCCACTCGGTCTCCCTTCTATCCGCCTTGATCCTCTTTCCCACCCCCACTGCCCGCTCTGCCCCTCCTCCTCCTCCTCTTCCCAATCCCCTCTTAACACCTCCTCCTCCTCACGCCTCCTTGCTTGTCTCTCCTGCGGTCAGGTCTTCTGCCCGTCTCACGCTTCTGACCACCCTGTCTCCTCCCCTGGCCACCATATATCTGTCGACCTCCTCCGTGCTGAACTCTTTTGCTGCTCCTGTTCTGATCAGGTTTACGACTCTGATTTCGATTCTACAGTGTCACTTGCTCAGTCTCCTTCTTTCCCTTCCTCCTCCGCTTCCACCTCCTCTTCTCCTCCTAGTAGCAAGCGCCGCCGCGTCGATTTCAAGCAGTGGGATCCAAATCCCTCGCACTCGCAGCTCATTCGCACCCGATCGACTCAACTCCATCCAGATCCTACCTCTTCGAATAACCCCGATCTCCACCCGTGGGGATTGAGGGGATTGAACAACATGGGGAATACATGCTTTATGAACTCGGTCTTGCAAGCTCTTCTTCATACACCGCCTCTTAGGAACTATTTCCTCAGTGATCGCCACAATAGATTTCTATGTGCTAGAAGATCGCGTAAGAAGAGTGCAAATGGCGTCGACATGTGTCTGGTTTGCGATCTCGATCAGATCTACTCCGCCGCTTTCTCTGGCGATCGGTCCCCCTTCAGCCCCGCTAAATTTCTCTACAGGTTACATTTCTTTCGTTTTCTTGTTTCCTCCCGCATTTTTTTATAGCGATAGTTTTATAGCGATAGTTTGCTTCTTACCTTTGTGATCACTGATTACAGCTGGTGGAGGCTTTCTTCAGATCTTGCGAGTTATGAACAACAGGATGCACATGAATTTTTCATCTCAATTCTTGATCGAATTCATGATAATCTGGTTGAAGATCAGCAGATTTCTAACAACAATGGTATCTATTATGTATACGTTTTTAGTTCATTTCTACTATAGTTATAATCTTGTTGTCGGGCCTGTTCGGCAAACCATTGGAATAGAGGAAAAGTGGAATTTGGAATAGTCTTCAATTCCTCACTATTCCGGTTGTATTCGGTTGATGGTGGAAGAGTGGAATAGTGGCATCTCTTGAAAAATGTCAATTCCTCTATTCCACCTTTCTCACGGAATAGGGAATTGGCTCATACATGAATAAAAGAGGGACTAAAATGTAAAAAACAGGGATTTGACTGCAAAGGTTCAAACCCAATTCCACTCACTTCTTCTCTTGTTCGGCGGGAATAGAACCTCTTTTCCACTCTATTCCTCTATTCCTCTATTCCAGTGTTGAAATTTAACAAGATTCAACATATGTATGTACATTCCCTTTATTACTCTGCCATTTGTACTTTAGAACTTGCATTTTGCCAAAATTACAAGATACAGCTAATCAGTACTCCTATCAACTGTTTTGCAAAATAATGCAAAATGAGGATTAATTAGAGCAAGGCCATCTTAAAAATCTTGCTAAAATGTGTGCTTGAGAGTGTTCAAATTATCCTCAATTACACAAACACACTTTATTCAGGACCAATTGCACTTGCATGATAAATTTTTTGTTATATCTCTTATTGAATATATCTTTTTACCCTATATTTCAGGTCAAGGGGACTGTTGCATTGCGCATCGGATCTTCTCTGGCATTTTAAGATCAGACGTGACTTGCACTTACTGCGGCTTCACTTCCACCACCTACGACCCCTGCATTGATCTCTCGCTGGACCTTGATTCGACCCATCTGACCCGCCAGACTGCTCGCAATGGCGAGAAAGAAACAAAGCAAAAACACAACCAGAATCAGTCGGGCCCCACCACCCTCATGCGGTGCCTCGAGAAATTCACCCGGCCAGAGAGACTTGACAACGAACAAAAATTTTACTGTCAGAAATGCAAAGAGAGAAGAGAATCTCTGAAACAGATGTCAATCCGAAAACTTCCCCTGGTTTTGTGCTTCCATGTAAAGCGATTTGAGCACTCTACAATTAAAAAGACATTGCGTAAGATTGACAGTTGTCTCCAGTTCCCGTTTGCTTTAGACATGGCAGCGTACCTGTCTTCATCTGTTCTGAGGAGCCGGTACGGGAACCGCTTATTACCTGTTGTCGAAAATGGAACAAATGAAGCTTCAATAAGCAGCGGGACATCATCAGAGTTTGAAATTTTTGCGGTCGTGACGCATTCGGGCCGGTTGGATGCGGGTCACTACGTGACTTATTTAAGGATTAATAACAGTTGGTTTAAATGTGATGATGCATGGGTGATTAAAGTCGAAGACAGTATTGTTAGAGAGTCTCAGGCATATATGCTGTTCTATGTGCAAAAGGTGCTTTGTTATACAGCGGGTGGTAATACTGGTACCAGTACTGGTACAATTGAACCGGTATGACAAAATTAAGTTTGGTTTTTTTATTTTTGTGGTGGGTTTGGTTTTAGTTGGGAGTTGCTAACTGGGTTAAATTTTGCTGATCAATATCATTATTTCAGTTTTGATATGGGGGATGGATACAAATTGGGTTTGATGAGAAAAGAGGGAACCTGAATTTTTTGAACGTGTTCCTTTGGGAAAAATGACAATAGTCTTTTGTTGTACTGAAATTATTTATATTTTATTATTTTATAAGATGAGATGTTATTAGTCTGAACTATATTTATACACTGAAAAACATTGCATCATACCTTGTTAACTGAATATTATTTACTAATGTTAGTTTAGTTGAATTGACAGATCACTTTGTGTTGAATTTGGTGGTTGGGTATTTTAAATTACAAATTGAGGTGCTTTTGTGAAATTCCAAAAAGAGATGAATAAAGAGGGAGAGAGAGATAGACTTCTGGGCATCTCTTGCTTTAATTGAATTTTCCATAAATGTGATGTGAGATCGATTTACACAAGTTGACTGCACTGCACAAGTCATCGTGCCGAAATAATTGATTTGAGAAAGAAATTACCTTCATGTGATATGAATACGACTTGCACAGGTATCTCAGCATTGAACTCAAAACATCGTTCAGATATTGGAAACCCTATTTGTAGAGGCAAAAAATACAAAAGAAGAAATTTTCTCAAAGGAAAATGACAAAACAAAGTCATTTAGGATTACTGTTGCCAAGCATCACTTGTACTCCTCAAAGAGTTCGCACGTGCCAGCATTTTGGTGTCTTTTTATAGGATCATATTAGATTTTAATTGTACCAGTGCCATTGATGAGTGCTGGTACGAACCACGACCAAAAGCACTACAGTTCCAGTATAAAATGTCCAGTCTAACTGTTTATGTATGTCCTGTTTGGGCGAGTTGCACATGCTTTCTTTGATTGACAGATATGTAGATGTTTTGATGTGGGTAAATGATAAAACAAAATGAGAATTTTTTTTATGTTTTCTATATTTCGATTGGGAGAGTTGTATATTTTTTGGAATAGAGAATTAAAAAAATTATAGTGTTCAAAGGAGAAAGTTGTATATTTTTTTTTTCACTTGTTGTAAGAGATTGGAGTGGGTAACGATCCGATTTGGTCTGATGTTCGATCAGAGCAGTTCGATATAGGAGTGTAAACGGTCAGATACGGATCGGATGGTGATCAAACTGTATCCTTATCTTTTATAATTTTTCGGATACAGATACGAATACGGATAGTCTCGGATACATATATGGATCGGATATTAAATGGGTACGGATACAGATACGGATCGGATATCGGACAGATATAAATACTGATACAAATATAATTCAAATAATTAAAAATAAATTACTAATGTACATTATGGAAAATAAATAACATTTAAATATTATTTTTCATTCATAAATTAGATGTTCATTGATGTACTGCCTCCAAGAAAAATTGATGAAAAAAAAAGAATTACGTACTGCCTCCAAGAATAATATACGCAAAAAAAAGAATCATGATATATCAGGTAAATAATCATATACATTGCATCAATTTTTGTTGAATACAAAAGTAACGTGCTGTCCAATAGTTGAATAGTGTTCATAAAGTAAAGGGAATAAAAAGAAAAGGGATAAATGGTCCGGAATCCGGAATCTGAAATCTGAAATCCGAAATCCGATAATCTTTAATCCCACGGCAGAACTACAAATAATAGAGAAGTCCATCTAATACGCTGGAACTTAGTTAAAATTTTATCATTATGTTGCGTCAGCAATTATGGGAAATAAATTTGCTGCAATTCCAAAGAATCGCAGGTTCTGTTTTTCCGAATCCAACTATTTATCTATTTTGAGATTCGTGCATAACAACCAACTGCCTTTAAGATTCGTGCATTTAAAAAAAATTAATGGTTAAATTTGGAAAAGCAGGGACTGCAATTCTGATTCCAAAGAATCGCAGCAGATTTATTTCCACAATTATGAGGATATCTCCTCGGATGAAAGTGCATGATAAATCTAAATTATATACATGTTTGGTCTGATTTTTATCATGAAATAATACCAAATATCTTGTATTTTAGTAGATAATAGAGTAGAATACACCTAGAATCTAGTTACTGCATTTGTTTGCTTTAAAATTGCAGAAAATGAAAAAATGGGAGTAGAATGTGGACGCACTGAGACAGAGTGCGGCCGCACTCAGTACTTAGAGAAATTCAGAGTACAACACAGAGGAATCTGAGCCCCGTGCAGACGCACTGACCCAGAATGCGGCCGCATTGACCCAGAATGCGGCCGCACTCAGCCATCAGAAGCAGAAAAGAAAGAAACCGACCCCCGTGTCGACGCAGTGCGGCCGCACTCTGGCCGCATTCAGTCTAAAAAGTCAGTTTTCGACGGTTATTCTATTTTCGGCACAACTGACCACGTCACAGGAGTGGAAAATAGAAAATGGAGACGTGGGGAACATGCTGGAACAGTTATACATTGATTCCTCACGTCCATTTGCTTCAATTTTGGGTATAAAAGATAAAGAATTCTGCTCTTTCAAGGGGACGAATGAATAGAAGATCACCAATCCACAGAAGCGAATCAAGAAGGAAGAAGAAGAATTCTCAAAGCAAAGGCAGCCAAGATCGAGGTTTTTCATTAGAGAAGGGTGTAATCTATTTCTCTAGTTAGTTTCTCTTTGTCTTTAGCCATATTTTTTGTATTGAATTTCTGATGAATGCTTGCATCTCCATGAGAGGCTAGTCTTCCTCCGTAGGGGCTTAGGTCTTTTAGCATGAACTTGCCTAATTTTATCTTACTCGGATCTTAGTTTTTATTATGATTGTTTGATTTGATGGTAATTTCTGAGATTTATTCTTTGTGATGATGTCTGATTAGTACTAGAATTGTAGTATCCCGCTTAGGTCTAATAGACTTGAAGTAGATTAGGATCATATATGATGGTACCAAATTATGATCACAAATACCTTATGATTTCAATTAGAATTGACCAATTTGAAATCTAAACCGGAACTACAGAAATTATGGTTAGGGTTTGACGAAGGACTTAATTGTGAAGTCTAATATCTAATTAGGACCCCTTGAATTGAATTGAATATGGGTACAAAGGACTTAATCGTGAAGTACTGATATATAAGGATATGATAGGCTAACGAGAACTTCATAGTCTAGATAGCTAGGGTGAATGACTTAATCGTGAAATCTGAACTGTTTAGGCACATTATTAATTCACAAAAGTGACCCTTTTTTAATATCTTAGGTATGAAACCTCATCATATCAAACATGAATTAAACAAATCGAGTAGATACAATTAGCAAATGATTGTATACCGCATACCCCTAGACTTCTCCAACTTGAATCACACCCGAATTTTAATTACTTTGTTACGAGCCTTTAATTTTCATTAAAAACGAAATTACACAAAACCTCCCTTCTACTTTTATTGTTTAGTTTTAAAAGTAGTTTACTTTAGTAAAAATTAGTATTTTCCTACCTCCCTTTGGATCGACACCTACATACTACAATAGATAGGTTGTGCGCTTGCATCTGACCTATATTATTGTGTACGAAGGTTTATAAATTTTAAAAGTTAAAAGTGTATGCATCATAGAAATATCCTATACCTAAAATACACAACAAGTTTTTTGGCGCCGTTGTCGGGGAAATATGATAGATACTAGTTTTTATTTTAGAAAAATACTTTTAATTCTTTGTTTTTTTATTTACCTTCTTTCTTTTTTCAGAAAATAAAAACCCAAAAATATTTTGTTTCCTTTTTTACAATTTCTGAAATTTATTTTTCTTATCTACCTTTTTAGAAAAATAAAAAAATATTTACTTTCCTTATTTAAATTCTGCACTTTACTTTCTTTCATCTCTTTCATATCTCATCTCTTCTTTTTTTCTCTCTCGTAAATTTGAGCACTGGCCCCCATCACGAGGAGACAAGCCTCAAAGATCAAGACCGGCAAATCCTCTTATCAACAAATGGCGGACCTAGGCAACCTCAAACTAGGCATCGACGATGAGGAAGACTTGACAGAAGGCTTTCTCAATCAAAATGTCAACAACAATCTTCTCTATGGCCACAATCCAAATGACCACCGACCCAAGGATTTTGTAAATCAAATGGAACCGGAAAAATAATTTGGTTATATTGCACATGGGGGACAAATCCAAATCTAAAACCAACTTTAATTCACCTTTTAGGTCAAAATAGGTTTGGAGATAGGTTGAACGAGGATACTCACCAACATCTAGTAACATTTGAGGAGCATTTGCGCTACATTTGCACCAAAAGGAGACGAATTAGATGCCCTAAAATTGAATTGTTTCCATTTATCTCTCACGGACGATGCTAGAACTTGGTTGAGATTGTTAACTTGACAAGAGGTACAAAGGTTATTCTTAAGCAAATACTTCCCTCCATCTAAAATCTAACATTTTAGACAGAAAATCACCACCTTTAAACAAGGAGAAGATGAATCATTGAGTGAGGCATCGACCAATTGGAGATGATTACGTCCTATGTACCATCTCTCAGTATGAGCTTTATTGATTTTCTCAAATATCTTAATGAAGCAATACATATTATTTTTTAAATCTTTCATCACATTTATTATCTATCTTTTTATAAATATATATTAGAAACTTAATTACATAAAAACATTGAACCTAATTTGTTGAATAAAAATGTTTGAAATTTTGCAAGATATTTTCGGGAGATGCATATAGAGAAAGCCAGCAAGGAACTCGTTGGATCATATCATTTTAATTTTTCACCTAAACAGGTATGAGCATCAAGTTTCAATGAACTCATTTCATTGCTAGAAAAAAAGGGGTTTTGTCACTTAATTTGTGCGGCTGAAGCATAGAAGCAATCAATTATCAACGCAAGATATGATGCATTGGGTTTTGGATGTCTTTTATTTTGTTTGTTTGATGAAGACATGAGATGGCCCAATAATTACACTGTCATTATCATTTAATCAAATTTGGTATTTCTATTTGTACTTGTTGGGTTTAAATAATGGAAATAAATCTGATTGGAATAACATAACCAGTTATTCCGATCTCAACCGTTCAAATTTTTCCATGCGCGAATTTCAATGAAGAAAACTTTTCATGCACAAATCTCAACAAAGAATAACGGTTTGGATCGGAATAACAGATTCCTGTTATTCAATTGGAATAACAGCAGATTTATTTCCCTAAATAATAGTAGTCCCCAATAAAGTTTTAAAAAATAATTATTTTCAATAATGTTATCTCTTATAATTTGTTAGGGTTTAAAGTTATTCACAAATTTACAATTAGGTAGTTAGGTAGAGATATCATTATAATTATTTGCAACATTTACCAAGTTTACAAATTTTAAGATTAAGTGCCTTTTCTCTTCTAAAACCAAGAATGAAATATATTTTAATTTTCAGCATACAAGCATACAACAATTAATAAAGTTTTTCAAATCAAGCGGTGTACAAAAGTGATACATGTATATAAAATTATTAGATTTATCATATGTGTACAAGTATATACAATTATATTATAAATAAAAATAATTGCAATTACAATAATATTTTAATTAATTGTTATGTTTTACATGCTCTATATATGGAATTTAGATCTTCCCTGGTACCGTAATAGTGAATCTTTTACAATTACTTGATCTGAACCGTTCTTTTTAACTTGGCACGAATCTCAAAGCCCAATAATACTACCTCCTCCGTCAGCCCGAATCTCAAAGCGGCTGAAAGTTAATCTCAAACCGTAGTGAAGGGAATCTTTTAATTATCATCATTTTGTAATGTAATTTAAAAACTAAATAATAAAAAAAGAGAACAAAAGTATATAATATAATATAATATAATATACCAAAAAAAGTCTTGATTAAAAGTAAACTCGTAATTTGGGACCGTCGACCAATGTTGACCAAAGAACATAAATGTATAATTTTGGTCATTTGGAAAATTTGACCGTCTGACTTTAACAAATTAGTCCCTTGAAAAGTCGAAATTACAACAATCACCGGTGTTTAGTTGATAGCCAATGCTATTTGCTAAAGATTGTAGGACTAAGAATTAAATCCCTCCACATATTAAGTTTCTATTTTTCTTTTTGCAACTTTTTCTTTTTATCAGTTTCTAACTTTTTCTTTTTATCAGTTTCTGCTTGTATCAAGATATAATTACACTTTAGCCCAATAATTTACATAATTTTCCTACATCAAGTCAACAGGGAAATAAATCAGCTCTAATTCCGAGATTGCAATCCGAAATCCAACCATCGAATTTTTTCGAGAACGCATCTCGAAACAGCTAATTTTTCCTTACACGCATCTCGGAACAGTTCGACGGCTGAATTCGGATTGCAGGGATTTCAGGATGAACAGTACCGACCTCAGATTTCAGCTAATTCGGATCCAGTCAACAGAGACCCTTGAAAACTCTACGGTACTGTCAATGATGTAAGTTGAAATAGATATTTTTACCACAACCAGGCAAAAATTTCTCTTATGTTGACAGTCTAGAAAGCGACATAACGACTAATACTGGTTATTATAGCTGTGATGATCTCCCTCATTAGAAAATTCCCAAACAAACTTCTCAATATAATATCTGAAGGAGCTTCTTCATCGACCTAACTGGTGATGCTCTTTTGAGGTACGCTGGAAAATTATCTCTCCAACCTTTTTACATTTTTTTTTCTGACAAAAGTAGCCTCAAAATGCCACTGATTTAATTGAAAATCACTAAAATTAGAGCAAAAAGGAAAATTAAAAAAATAGGGCGTTGTTGGCACCCTTTCTTTTTCTTTTTTATGGCTTACGAAAAACAAAAAACAAGTTTTTGTTTTATTTTAATATGGGACACTATAAGGATGCCATGTTTCTTGCTAAAATTGATGAATTTTTTCTTTTAGGTTTTAATTTCTAATAATATAGCCATGTACTTTAATTAAAGAACAGTTTACAGCTGTTGGTTGGTTTAGTTACCTTAATATTTCATTAAAGAGAAGAGCTATTTTAAGTGCTCCAATCACAACATTAAGAGCTGAGAGAAAAAAATAATTTCTCTATACCAATTTGTACCTCTTTAAAGCTCTTATTATTTACAAAGTTCTGGTGATTAATTAATGCATTGTTAGTAAATAGGCAACTTAAGAACAAATATAATTGAACTGGCATTGATGCTTCTTATACTTCTACTAAATTAATCTTAAGTTCTTAACTAGCCAACTATTATTGGTGAAATTGAAAATAATTTTTTTTTACTGAATAATGTTATTCAACAGTTTCACTTCACTAATTGGATTCATTCATGAAATTTCTAGATCAAATATCTGTCAATCAAATTTTGGAAGCTGCAAGCAACATATATGGCTTTGCCGAAAGAGAACAACTCAGGGTTTGTTAAGTCAAACGAATTGCACGGTTCCATTGATAATTGCAATCACACAAACTTCTCAAAAATTATCCCCGAAAAAGACCCATATGGCAATCTTTCTCTGAACCAATATGAGAAGTTTGAGATACCTTTAGATCCAACACTAGACTACATAAGCCGGTATTTATTGGAGGAAGATATAGATGAAAAGATTAATGGTTATCAAGATGCAGCTCTCAGGGACATGGAGAAACCTTTTTATGATATCCTTGGAGAAAAGTATCCACCTTTACCAGATAATCAATTGGTACCAAAACAATCAAAGGTAAATCCTAATTTCACAACTTCTGTTTTAAAAGATCAAGTGGGTCCGTGTATAGAGAACTTGCTAGCTACTGAATTTCAGAGAGGTGTAGAAGAAGGATTGAAGTTCCTTCCGAATCACAATAGATTGTCAATTAATTTGCAAGTGAGCAATCTTTCACTTAATCCAACGAAGAAATGTGAAAGCGACACACTAGAGTTCAGATTGGGGGAAGAGAAAGAAAATAATTTGCTAAGTAAATCAAAGGGTAAAAGGAATACAAATGATGGAGACTTGGACCTTTGGAGGAGCGAAATGGCAAAATACCGATGGTCTCCGGTGAGGAAACAATTAGAGATGAGATGTTGGATAGATTAGTACTATACCACGGGGAAAACTGTCCAAGAGAAGAAATATCTAGCCTAAGAGAAACCAAGGAGCTCGAAGCAAACTCATATAGTGAGTATCAAAACCAACACGTCCATTTCAATCTCAGAGAAAGTCTGATATCCTGTGCAAAGGCGATATATATGAATGATAACAAATTTGCTTGTGAACTTATAAAACAAATAAGGAAGGAAGCATCTCCTATTGGAGATGGGATCCAAAGGCTTGCATGCATTCTTGTTGATGGACTAGAGGCACGCTTGGCTGGTCCAGAAAGTGCGACCTATCGTCAATATGTCACAAGACAAGTACGCACCAACGACTATCTTAAGGCCTATTATATGTTCTCGAGGGTAGCCCCTGTCATGAGAGTTTCATATCATTTTGCTAATGAGAGTATTCTCAATGCCACAGGCAATGCATCAAAAATCCATGTAGTTGATTTTGGTATTACTCATGGATTCCAGTGGCCATCCCTAATTCAATCACTTGCAAAAAGAAAAGATGGGCCCCCGAAATTACGAATTACTGGAATAGATTTGCCTCAGCCGGGCTTTCACCCTAATGAAAGAATCAACGAGACAGGAAGGAGGTTGGAAGATTACGCTCGAAGTTTTGGAGTTCCTTTTGAGTATCAAGGGATCGCCTCACAGTGGGAGTCCATTTGTATTGATGATCTTAGTATCAATGATGATGAAGTGCTTATAGTTAATACTATTTATAGCTTAGGTAGCGCAAGGGACGAACCTTTATTAGGCAGGAATACTCCTGGGAATAAAGTCCTCAATCTGATTCAAGAGACCAAACCGAAGGTTTTCGTTCAAGGAATATTCAACTTATCCTTCAGTCCCTTCTTTATCACACGGTTTAAACAGGTTTTGTTGCAGTTCTCCCGGCTTTTCGACGTGCATGACACATTGCTCCCAGGAGACTACAAGCATATGCAACTAATGGAAAGAGAAATTTATGGTCCTTCTATAATTAATCTGATAGCATTTGAAGGATCAGATTTGGTGAGACCGGAGAACTACAAGCATTGGCACAAGCGAAATTTGCAGACCGGCTTTCAACAGTTTCCGGTAGATCCACGTGTAGTGAAAGAATGCCGTGAAATGTTTAGAAATGGTTATAATAAGGCATTTTTTGTTGAAGAAGATTGCAATTGGTTCTTTTGGGGTTGGAAGGGTAACATAATGTATGCCATTTCATTGTGGAAACCTAAAGTAGAATGAGCTTTGAGATCATCTTCTAATTTAAAGATACTAAGAAATTTTCAATTTACTTCTCTAGCAATTAGTAGCAAAGCACTCATTTATGTACCAAAATTAGACTATGAATTCAACCACTCTACAAATTATGTTTTTATTTTTTTTCTTGCAACTTTTCCTTTTATTAATTGCAAACTGGGATTTTTTATATTTAACATCCCTTAGAGCAATTGACATTTGAAAAGGAAAGCTAATGTACCAGAGCCCTTGAGAACACCAAAATTACCAAACAAGCTCTGAGAGAATGTCATGGCCCAAATGGGAAGACCATGACAATTTGAGGGCATCTTGTGAATTTTTAGTGAATTGTGGAATTATAGACATTTCAATATAAAATGGATAGAAGAGTGTGTAGAGAGAAGGGAAGAGAGTTTAAAATTGCTAATTGTTTTGTTGGTGAGATTAATTTGATTTGAATTCTTTTGTTGTTTGCTGTTGAAATCAATTTGCTATGAATTCAAAGGATTTGGTGTTTTATAATTTTCTGACTTTTAGGGGTAACAAGTAAATGTGAAAATTTATGAATGAAAGACATTTAAGAGTACTTACTGGTATGAACTGGTATTCTGACTTTTAGAGGTTTTCTTAGTGGGCATACCTTTTACAACTTTTTTGAACGCTGGTACTATAATTTTCAGAGGTTATGTACTTTTTTTTAATAAAAGGCAACGATCAGAGGTTCTGTACTGAATAGGTTTTTATTGTTTTGTTCTCTGTATTCTCTGCTATTTCATTTACTAAATTAGTTTGTAATTGTTTTGTCTTCTCCATTTCTCCTTCATCCAGTTCAACATTTCTTCTCTTATCTTCTACCTCTATTAAAGGAGAGCACTGGAGAGCGTCCCACAATTGTTTTCTTTTCAGAGGTTAGCCTTTTTCCTCACTCTGTTAAGGTTCTGATTCAGTATAAAAGAGATCAAGATAAAAAAACAAGGGTATAATGGAAAAATCAAAATTCTGACAATACTTAAGTACAGTTTTTTTAACTGTATGGGTAAATAGAAAAAAGTAAAAGAGTTGAGGGATATATTAAATATAACAAAGAGTGTAGGGGTAAATAAGAAACTGAACAAATCTTTGAGGGTAAATAGAAAATTAACCCTTCTTTTTAATGCTATTCTATGCTTTACCAAGAAAAGTTTACCAAGAGAGTAGAGACCCTAAAAATAAAAATAAAATAAAAACTTTATAGTTGATCACTTGGACTTCTGCTACAAAAACTGGTACAGTATACCAGCATGGTACATACAACAAGGATGATTTAATGGAAATCTCAACAGAAAAATCTTAAAAAAAAAAAAAAAAGTTATTCCAGCACAAATGAAAGCACCCTTTAGTTTTAACTATACAAATTAGAAAGTGGTTCTCATTGAAAAATTACTATATTACCCCTTACTTGCGTACCCTTAAATGGATCCGCCTCTGCTGCTCTTCCGAGAGAAGAGCAGGACTCTGCTCTTCCGATCTCAACCATTCAAAAATTTTCATTCACGTATCTCGATAAAAAAAAAATTTCATCCACAAATCTCAATAATTTTGAATGGTTGAGATCGGAAAAGTAGGGTCCTGCTCTTCTCTCGCAAGAGCAGCAGAGGCCAATCCCCCTTAAATAATAAAATTCGCTAAGACTGATAATGTCCTCTAACGATAAAGATGTTATGTTGTCAATGTATCCGCTGCAACTAATGGTCGACCAATTGGAGATGATTACGTCCCATGTACTATCTCATAGTATAAACTTTATTGATTTTCTCAAATATCTTAACGAACCAATACATATCATCTTTTAAATCTTTCATCACATTTATTATCTATTTTTTTATAAATATATTAGCAATTTAATTACTTTAAAACATTGAGCCTAATTTATTGAATATAAATGTTTGAAAATTTGCAAGATATTTAGGAGATTTATATATAGATAAAGCCAGCAAGGAACTCATTTGGATCATATCATATAAATTTTTCACCTAACAGGTATATATGAGCATGAAGTTTCAATGAACTAATCATTTCATCGCTAGTAAAAAAAAGGTTTTGGTCATTTAAATTGTGCAGCTGAAACCCATAAGGAATAAATTATCAAAAGGAGGATCTAGTTACAACAAATTTGAGTTACAACAAAGTTACAATAACTATTTTTTTCATTTTCAAAATCCAAATCGTCGATCTAAACCGTTCAACATGATCTCCACAATAAAATGTGCTTGCAGATCAAATTTTTTATTTTTTTTAATTTGTTTACTATTTATTAAGTATTTTACAAAAAACAGTCATATTCAAACCATTGGATATTGTACTCATCTTAATAAATAGTAAAAAAATTCAAAAAAATGTAAAATTTGATCTGCAAGCACATTTTATTTAGATAATCATGTTGAACGGTTTGGATCGACGATTTGGACTTTGAAAATGAAAAAAATAATTGTTGTAACTTTGTTGTAACTCAAATTTGTTGTAACTTGATCCCTCCTCAATTATCAAACCCAAGGTATCATACTTTCATGCATTGGGCTTTGAATATATTTTAACAAAAGGAATAAATTATCATCCACCAATAAAGTAACAAAAAATTGCATTTTATTGTTCCGAACTTTTAATCCTAACTATACTTTTAAGACATCTCTTTCTATAAATTAACCCTTTTTAATATTTACCTGTGAATTAAGACAACTGGATATAAATTATTTAATGTTTTTTAAAATTTAATACAAATAATATTGTCAAACAGCTAGGGGTGAAAACGGAGCGGATAGTGGTAAAACCATATCCATATCTCTTTTTAATTTTTCGGATACAGATACGGATCGGATATCAGCCGAATACATATACGAATACGGATCAGATCGGATATTTATTAAAATAACATTAGAAAATATCAAAGTTCATAATATTAATCTAATTTTAATGGTGAATAATAATATTTTTTTCATTATATATATTAAATATATGATATATCTACTATTCAGATACGGATAACTGAAACATAAAACCATATTAGTATCCATAACCACACGGATATTCAGATATCGGATATCCATATCCAAATTTTCGAATACAAATCGAATACGGATCGGATATTATCCATACCTTTTTCACCCCTACAAACAGCCCTTCAAGATAGATTTACTTAATGAAAACATAATTTGTAGTTCAAATTTTTGCACTATTTTGTGAATAATCTTTTGTGACCAGGCGCATGTTTGTTGCTTTCCAAAAAGAGATTAATTAAGAGTTGAAATAACTGTATTTTTACTGGGCAATATTAAAATTGTCCCAGGCACCCTCCAACTAGGGGTGAAAACAGATCGGATAGCATAAAACCATATTTGTTTTTTTTAATACAGATACAGAGATATTAGACAGATACATATGAATACGGATCAAATATCAGATATTCGTAGATATATACCTAAATATTTTCATAATGTATATTAAACTGTATAGTATATATATAGAGAGAGAGAGAAAGAGAGAGAGGTTGGCTAATATCATGCAACCATCTATGATGCCAGTTGGAATTGGAAAGATAAGATTCCAGGACACCTGTGCTGAAGCCAAGGTTTTCTTTCGAGATGAGAAGAAGGGGCTTACTGAAGCAGAGGCAAGGGAAAGCACAAGCACTATTGGATGTGGAGACAGAGGTTGATCCAATACAAGTAAAGGGAGACAGATGCAAGTCGGTGCTGTTTGATGCATGCCGGCTTGCAAAGGAACTGAATTTGTTGCCAGAGCACCAGAGGTGGTACTTTATTAGTATAGTTTGGGTGGAGATGCTGGGCTATGCTGCAGTCAGCTGCAAGACTAACTACCATGTCAAGCAATTGAGCCAGGGAGGGGAACTTCTGACGCATGTCTGGCTGCTGATGGCTCATATGGGTATCGGAGAACAATACCGTGTCGAAACTGGACATGCTACCGCAAAACTAGCCTTCAACAATTAAAATCTAGGTAACTATTTACTAAGCACTCAAGTTCATAAAGTCAGTTCAAGTAGGTTTATTTTTTACACTCTTGGAGGTCATGATCCTTGTCAAATGTTCCATTTATTTTGTGGTTGTTTTATGTACTTCTGGTATGCTTCTGTGCTTTTCTAATTGATCATGTACCAAATTTATCTTTTAGACAGAACAAGATGAAGATAATGTTTGTATTTTTAATTTATGTTGTTAATTTGATTCGTTAATCCGCATAACCATTGTCCATTGTTAACTACTACCAAAATGATTTGTAGTTGAAATAATAATGGAAGAGTGAGGCTACGGTGCTATGCATAGCACGGATGGGGTCCGTGCTACGGCTCAAAATTTGACTTTTCAAAATCCTAACGGTCGATCCGAACCGTTCAACATTATTATAAAATGAATATGTACTTGCAAACCAAATTTTACATTTTTTCGAATTTTTTTACTATTTTTTCAAAAATCACTTGATCTGAACATCTGGACCATCCAAAAACAGCCTATCTAAAAAAATAGTAAAAAAATTCGAAAAAATGTAAAATTTGGTTTGCAAGTACATATTCATTTTATAATCATGTTGAACGGTTCGGATCGACCGTTAGAATTTTAAAAAGTCAAACTTTGAGCCGTAACACGGATCCAATCCGTGCTATGCATAGCACCGTAGCCTCACTCATAATGGAATTAAACTTAAGTCCCAGATTTTGCAGTGGGCAGAAAACTAAAGCATATTGTGGGCAGGATTTCAAAGGCCGAACTGTTTTAATATGATGAAGACAAAGGAAATTGGGCCGTAGCCCATTTTGTTTGTTCGTGGCAGAGATCAATTCCAAAATTGCCAATGTTCTCTTCATTTGATTGGGTCCGTTTGGTAAATTATTGGAATAGAGGAAAAGTGAGGAAAAGTAAAATTTGAAATAAGCTTCAATTTCTCACTATTTCGGTTGTGTTTGGTTAATGGTGGAAGAGTGAAATAGTGGAAAAGTATTGGTAAACGACCAAATTTTTTCATCTCATGGAAAAAACCAATTCCTCTATTCCACATTTCCAATGGAATAGGAAATTGGCTCATAGCTAGAGAAATAGAAGAGGGATCAAAATGTAAAAAATAGGGGGTTGACTACAAAAGTTCAAATCCAATTTCACGTTTCTCAATTCCTCAATTCCACATTTCCACTCACTCCTTATCTTGTTCGGTGAGAATAGAACATCTTTTTCATTTTATTCCTCTATTTCATTTTTGCCGAACAGGCCCACTAAAATTAAGGTCAATCCGTGCGCTTCTCTCTCTTCACCTCAGTGAATAGAGTGAAGTGTTCTCTTCAAGCTTTTTTTAGAATGTGAGAGAGCGTGTGTTATTGGCTTACTTATCTCGATCAGGGACGGACCCAGAGTGTTCCAGGGGGGCAACTCCCCTGGATTTTGAGTTTTAGTGGAGATTTATCGGTTCCAAACGACTTTGGCCCTCCTGAAATTTGTTTTGCCCCCTTTGGACGTTTAATTTGTAATTCGAGTTAAATTTAGGATTAAAATTGAAATAAATCTGTTGAATTTTGATTGATAATTAGAATTATAAGTCAGACATCAGAAATTACATGTCAAAGCATTGGAAAGTATAAGTTAAAGCATTATTTTTTATCGAGTACCCAATTGGTTAATGGATTTGAATCCGATTAGGTATTTAAACCCGATTCAATATTTTTTTGCCCCCCCCCCCCTGACGAAAATCTTGAATCCGCCCCTGATCTCAATCCTTGCATTTGTAAAGACTCCAAGTATAGTGATTTTGCATCAAGCTCTTGTGGTTTTCTCCTGTAAGGATTTTCACATAAAATATTGTGTCTCTCTTTTATTTTTTGTGCTTGATTGCTTGTTGGATTGGCTTCTTGTATGCCTTCCATATTTTCCACTTAATCGGGTATTGGTGTATGCCCGCAACTTATTCGAGAAAATTACTCCTTAACAACTTATGCGACGACCACCCCTAACAACTGGTATAAGAACATGTTGAGCTTTGGCACTAGAGTGTTAATTTGAAACTTTAGTTAGTTTAATGATAGGTGGAAATCAAAGCTAATTGATTTATAACTCTAATTTTTACTTATGGTCAAATCACAAGCGTATTATCCTACCGAGTAGTATTGATTCGCATGTCGATCCATAAGATAGTTTTGTATATTAAGTCATAACTTTTCACCAATCCAAGAAAATTGTTTTGTGTGTGAGAGAGTTCGATCAAACAAAGTATAATCTTGAGAATTAAGCCTCTAGGGTTCTGGCTTACCGTCATTCTTAATCCGTTTAATTAAATATCCAGTTGTTGGAATTCAACTCTACCACATGCATCATGATCAGTGTCGTATGCAGCATCGCTGAGTCCTCTTGCAAATCTGAGGGTTTCTAATCCTGAAATAGTACTATCCACTTTCGTGCAATACAATATGCTATCTAATTAAGAACCAGTTGAGAGATGGTACAATAATTTTATCCTAATTAAATCTAAAGAGATCAACTCGGACTCGACCGATTTTCCAAGCCGTGGTTAAACACACGGACCAGAGGAAGAGTTCAGTCGACACCATTCATAATCAATCCTGTTATGCCCACATTTTATTACCTCACTTTGACAGTTATAACAGTTGGTACAACACTTCTTAAAATACCCAAGTCGGCATTTTCGTTGAAAGAAAACGAAAATGTATATGCTAGCTAGCTCATTAATTAATCATCAATCCCGGTATGAAGAACTATTTTTTTTTTCTATCAATAAAGATTGAGTATTATTGTCAATTTTATTGAGAAATGCTAGGCCAGAAAAATACTGCTAAGCCAGAGAATTCTCTGAGCTAGGCCGACAAAGACTAGCTCTTAAATTATACAATTTGCTAAGACTAATGATGTCCTCGAACGATGAGCTTGGTTCTAATGAATATGGTTCAACCCATGTTGCATGGATACGGGTACAGGTATCGTATCGGATACGATACGGGATACGGTGATACAAAAATTTTCAACATGATACGGGTATTGATACGGAAATACGATACGTATTGGATATGGGTACAAGACCATATATGAAGTATCGATAGGTTTCAACAAATTGGAGACCATGTGGCGAGAACTACGTCTTATGCACTATAGTATAACTCTATTAGTTTCCTCAAATATCTCAATGAATCAATATATATATACATACTATCTTTTAAATCATTTTTAATCACGTGTATTACCTATCCTTTTATAAATAAATATATTAGCAACTTAATTACTTTAAAACATTGAACTTAATTTATTGAATAGAAATGCTTGAGATTTTGCAATATATATAATTAGGAGATTTATATATTGATAAAGCCATCAAGGAACTCATTAATTATAACTAGCTAGTTGAGACGTTACCAAGTATAATTACTCATTTTAAGCCTGAATGTTATTATGCATTTAACATCATTTGAAAAATGAAATGAACTTTTCGGACAACGACTTATTCTCTGTAAAAAAAAAATTTAAATATAATTTTCAAAATTTCAAAAAAATTAAAACATCAGCTATATCAGCGTAAATTTCTTCAAGAGTGACCATACTTGATCGATATTATTTTTAAAAGAAATCATCTAATATTAATATAAGATTTCGATCCATGGTTGTATAACATGTTACATTATGAAGTTCAATCAGGATATTTCCTCGGATTAGAGTCCAAAAATTGAAGGTATTTTAAAATTTCAGATGGTCATTAATATTGGATGTATTATGCTCGATCACAATGAAAAATTACCGTAAACTCAAAGAAATTGTACAACTATATTCTAATTTTAAAATAATTTAAATTTCTAAAATTTAATAAGTCTCACATGCATTTTGTATTAACCAAAAAATAAAAGAGAATTTTCCTTAATAAACAACAAACCATTACAACCTCAAAATTAACTAACCAAGCAATACATTAATTATATATCCTAGCTAGCTAAGCAACTAACCTATATCACCTAAAAAACCCTAATGTATAAAATAACCAAATATCATCTAAGAAATCATAATTTAATGTCATCAATCAGAGTCAGGCTCTAGCTGCTCCTCTGTCTGTTCTCCAAGCTTCTAAAAAATCTTCAGGTTAAAACATTTGTTATTTTCAATTTACTCCCTACACTTATATTTTTCTAAACTTGGTCTTAAACCCACATATAATTCAAAGAGTAGGGTTAAAATGCATCATTGGTTTTGTGCTCCAATCATGCTAGACATTTTTTTCTCTGTTTTCAAAGTTTGAACAATCGATCCGAACCGCTCAGTATGATCTTCATATTAAAATTTGCTTGGAGACAAAATTTTATATTTGTTTAAATTTATTTACTATATTTTTAGATAGGTACAAAATCACTGTTTTGGATGGTCCAGAATTTTCTGAAAACAGTGATTTTGTACCTATCTAAAAAATTAGTAAAAAAATTCCAAAAAATATAAAATTTGGTCTCCAAGCACATTTTAATACAAATATCATGGTGAACGGTTCGGATCAACTGTTCGGACTTTGAAAATGAAAATAAAGATTTGGAGCATGATTGAAGCACAAAATCAATGCTGCATTTTAATCCTACTCTAATTCAAATCAACAAAACTTGATTGACAAAGAAGAAATGTACATGTGTGGTGTTGGTCCAAATCATGATTAACCTGAACAAGGTGACATATATTGATGTGCTCTCTAAGTACTTGGCAACGCAAGCAAGATCACTTTATCATGTAACAAACAAAAATGATGATCAAATTTAATTTGATTCGATTGAAATTCAACAATAAAAGAAGAACAGATATTAAAAAATTATATATATACCTCAGCCACACTTGTTTTCAACGGTTTGCTATTTGAGCAAGGCAAAAAAATACGAATATCATGTATTCACCTCATCAAAAGAGATGGCTGTCCTAAGAAAATATGAACAGAAAAAAATATTATTTGTTATTACTATTGTTACTGTTTCTCATTTAATCAAAAAATTCTCCTTAAAATTATTACTTTATTGCATGGTTTGAGATAACTTTTTGTTGGATCCAACAAAACTGTGTCCCTAAAAAGAGGAAAAAAATAAGTAAACAAATGAAAGAAAATATATGATTTATTGTGCACCAGTAAGTGGCTTGACTCTCTAATTCAAATATCCAACAACTGAGACAAGAACAAGGAAAATTGGAAAGAAATAATAAATAAAAAAACACAAAATGAGCATGTATTAATTAATTCTTATGATGAGATTAACTTAAATGCAAACCTTTTACAAGGTGCCACCGACACACAATGCTCTACTATGTTTTCATTCACCTGCTTAAAAAATAAAACAAAAGAAAATATATCAATTTTTTTAAACATAAATGTATATACTAATTAATCAATGATCACGATAGGAGAACTATATATTTGTTGTATATCTATGAAGATCAAGTATTAATTGTCAATTTTTTAGACCCAAATTGAACAGAAATTTTACAAATAAAAACCAGTTTCCAGAGATATGACGTACATTATGACTAAAAAAAATGCCGCTAAGTCAAAAGATTCACGGGGCCCGACAAATTCTAACTCTTAAAAAGGAAAATTCGCTAAGGCGGATGATTCTCTTGACATGCAAAGAGGTTTTTCTGTGAATATGTACAATGCAACTAATTGCCATGCATATTGTGAGAATTACGTCTCATGTATCATCTTTGAGTATGAACTCTATTGATTTTCTCAAATATCTTAACAAATCAATACATACTATCTTTTACATCTTTCATGACACATATTACCTACTTTTTTTTATAAATATATTAGCAATTTAATTACTTAAAATTATTGAACCTAAATTTACTGAATAGAAATGTTTGAAATTGTGTAACATATTTGGGAGATTTATATAGATCAAGCCGGCAAGGTACACATGCATTGGATCATATGATTTTAATTTTTCACCTAATTAATTAAACAGTTATGAACATAAAGTTTTAATGACTATAAACTGTCTTTTTAGGTCAATCATGTATTTTATTTTGCAGAGATGTTTGCTCACAATTATTTTTTCATGTTTACATAAAATATAAATAAAATATAGGGATCAATATTTTGATCTCGTTCTCCACACTTGTACCTCTGACTTAAATGGTACATCTCTAGAAGATAAATGCATTTCACATTCTACAAAATTGGCTCATATTTAATTAATGTCAAACTTAGAGGAAAAGCACTTATGTCTTTTTGACACGAGAAAAGTTTCAAATATATACTTCTATTTATGTCTTTTTAGTAAAAATTAAAAAATTATACTTAGATTAAAAAAATATAAGAATATCCTCACCATAAAATGTAGCAAATAGTTGTGTGTGACAAGTAAGAAAATAAACTATTTGCTCTCAAAACTGATAAATTAGAAGACAAATAAAAATGTCGGTTGAAATCATATCTCCACCCCTGCTTCCATGCACTAAGTTGAATGACACCTTAATTTTTTATTTTTTTATTTGGATGATTTCCTTCAATGACCCTAAAAAGCATGAAATTTGAACCGCTTAGAAATTAGTTTAAACCCTTTTGAATAAAAAGCCTCTCCAAACCTCTTTTTCTTTCTTAAAAATTTGGGCGGTGGATCATATATATATTTGCCTACAAAATTTCCATACAAAAAAAATAAATAAAGCATGGGGATAAATTATATAATTGACCCCATTCTCCACACTTCTATATATCCTCCTCTGACTTAAATGGTACATCTTACCAAAATAATTCATTCCACGCTCTACAAAATTGGCTCATATTCAATGTACAGTACAGTTTTATAGTAAATGCTTTGACAATTAAATACATAATTGTGGGTTCACATTGCACATTTATGCACACCTTGCCAGTGATGTCGTTGTCTGTGTTCACACACTGATACAATGTGCAGTAAAAGAACATAGAGTCAAAGGTGTTTTTCTGGTTCAATTTTTATTTCAAAAATATGTTTTTAATTTATGTTTTCTTAGAAAATTGTGAAATACTTAATCTTCTTCTCCAAAATATGGTTCTATTTCTATATTTGCTAAAAAAAATAGAAAAAAAATTAGAAAATATTTAATCTTCTTCTTGAAAGCCTTTATTCCCAAACAAGTTGGGATAGGCTATAAATGAAACCCAACTGGAATCAGCAACACAGGAACTTCCCAGAAGGTCACCCATCCTAGTTCTTCTCCTGCCCAATTCGTGAGTAGGGGTGTTCATCGGGGCCGGTTTATTTGGTTTTTAACCGAACTGAAAAAATTCGGTTCAAACAGTTTGGTTTTCGGTTTATTTGGTTCGGTTCGGTTTAAATGTTATTACTGTTCAGTTTTTACTGTTTAATTCGGTTTATAATATCATAGAACCGCAAAAACCGAACCGACCGACTCACACATAGGTTACAGATCTGAACCGTCCGAAGCATTGAGTCTACCTCTTCTCTTCGCCCAGAGCCCCCAATTTCTCCAAAAATTCAAAAACGAAATCGCAGCGGCTCAAAGCTCAATCTCTCCCCCTCTGCGAACTTCGCTCAATCTCTCCCCCTCTTCGCGAAATCGCGCCTTCACTTGGTCAAATTGGTGAACGCGCTCACACCTGCTCCTGTCGCTTCACCCCTACCCTGTTGATCCATCAAATCGTCGAAACTCAGCCGCACGATGAGAAATGGCCAGTCGTCAGGTCGTCAGCCGCACGATGAGGAACTGAGCAAAGTACTGTAGGGGCTGGTGGTACAACAATTAGTACAACAGAAATGGCCAGTCGTCAGGTCTTGATCTTACTTCTGACGATGAGTTCTTCTCTAATGATACTCTCAAATACTACTACAGAGCCTTTGTTGAGGTATCTGTTTACCTCCTTCCTTTTTCTTTTCATAATTTCTCCCAAATTTCAGTTCTTAGTCTTATTATATTCTTTTAATTTCTGTTTCTTTTTTGTATTAGGCTGCTCTGACAAGAACAAATATGATAACAAATATACAATATAAGAACGATGCAACCATACTAGCATGGGAGTTAATTAATGAGCCGAGATGTCCTTTAGATCCTTCTGGTGATATACTACAGGTGATTCAATTATAACCTTTGGTTAATCTTCCGTTGTTGTTATATTTTTCTAAATTATAACCTTTGGTTAAGCTTCCATTGTTGTCATTTACTTCCATTGTTGTTAATCTTCCACTGTTAAAGAGTATATACCGTTGTCATTTACTTGTATTCAATAATGGCAGAACCTTTTAAATTGAAAGAAATGATGTTCATTTATATTATCTTGAATTTGTAGCATTATGGAGGTTGTTTTAGTAAATTTGTTGCTTGTCAGGTTTTTACTAAACTTAATAATGACAATGCTTAATTGGTTGGATTACCTCATAGGCTCATACTGCTACATGCTGTGTTTCTGTATGTTTTTCAATTTTTGAGCAGTATGAATTATTGTTTCAGGCAAGTAGAGAACTGTGAAAGTAAAACAGAACTCCGGAGAATATTTTTCGTTTTTCGTTTCCTTTAATGAGGGTAGTTCCGTAAAGTCAGAAATGCGTCCTTGATTACAATTATATGTTGAAATGTGTTGAAACCTTTGATGTTCATTTATATTATCTTGAATTTGTAGCATTATGGAGATTGTTTTTGCAAATCTGTTGCTTGTCAGGTTTTTAGCTGTTTTGTGTTGATCCATCAGGAATGAATCTAGATGGTGAGGCTTATGTAATCTTGCAAGGCACATGTTCTGCCAGTGAAGACTGATGTAGTGATGTTGTTTCTTCAAGCTACAAGTGCTATTTTGCAGTTTTTAGTGTCTTGTGGATTTTCTGTTTTGCTAGGGTCCTTTATGCTTAATCCTCTATGGTTGTCAGTTCAGGTTTTGCTATTCGGTGGTACTTTGTTATTGTGGTTACTATGTATCAGCTAGGTATTTGGCTTGTAATACCTAAGTAGGTTATGTTCCATTCTGTTCTTCTAAGTTGTGATTCAACTAAACAATGGTTACTAAGTATCAGCTAGGACTGCTAGGTTATGTACTTATGTTCCATTATGTTCTTGTGGTTACGTTCCATTATGTACTTTGTTCTTGTGGTTACTACGTATTAGCTAGGTATTTAGCTTGCAATAACTTGTTTTCAAACAATCTCAACTAAACAATAGTTTGTTCGGTTTAATTACCGAACAAACCGAAATTTACTTTGGTTTGGTTTTAATCGGTTGTTAAGTTTACTTTGGTCGGTTCGGTTCTATTTTTGAAAACCGAAATAAACTTTGGTTTGCCTATTTTATTTCGGTTTTAACCGAACCGAACCGATGAACACCCCTATTCGTGAGGGTTTCATTTCCATAAAGATGTTGTTTTTTTACCACTGGCTCACCAAACCTATCACGAACCCTCATCCTTTTTCCTGGCTTGGGACAGGCTGTGTAGAAGCTACACAGGCGGAGTTAGAAAATACTTAACATTTAAAATAATTATAAAAGTGTCTCATATGATGAGAACTAATTTTTGATTCAGAAGAGACAATTTTTTGTAGATATTAAATAGTTGAATGGCTTGATCTCCAACCTTTACTTAAAAAAAAATAATGGATTTATAACTTCTCCAATGTAACCTATTTTTTCTTTTGTTCTTTCACCTTATTTAAACCAACACATGGTTTTCAGAAGCTGTTGTAGTACTGACATGAGAAAAGAAGAATTTTCTCTTTTAATTACTGTCTATTTGTATGAGAAAAAAAGGGTAATGTTGAGATATGTTGATTTGATTTACTTGTCTCATGCATGTGATGTGAAAATTATTCATTCATACCAGGCCATGCATAAAGGTTCTAAGTTATTGCCATTTATATATTGTGGGCCCATTTACCATTTTAGTCCATGCAAATAAATTTAATATCTGGAACCTCCTCCTGTCAACTACCTTCCAAAGCAGATGCATCCTTTATTCAAATTCAGAAAATTTCTTCCCAATTCAATCATAAACAAGCAAAAGAGATTGATCACCTTGACAAAATTTCCCAATTAATAATCCTGGCAACAAAGGACAGAGGTAGTAGATTGGTGCATTTAATCATAGCAACTAACTAATAGTAGGTCCCCAGAACTAGTTGTAAAGAAATGTTGTATCAAGGCTGCTCTTTTTCTCAGAACTCTAGCTGCCGGTTCCACCCTTCCTCCTCCATATCTCTCTATTTTATCTCTTCCATTTCTTTTAGACTTTACTTCTGACATAGCGATACCATTCCGTCTGTCTCGTCTCTACCTCCTCGAGCGGATAGAAGAATGAGGAAGAGGGGAGGGAGCTGACCGGAGCCGAGAGCGTGATATCGTCAGAGCTCGAAATGTAGAGTCTCTACCTTCATCTCGATCGAAGCACGACAGTGAGCAAATCCGGCCGTCAGAGCACGACGGCTATTGGACAGAAGCGGATCCAGTCGTGAAACGAGATGGAAAATGAGATAATAGAGTGTTATAGAGTATAGATAATTAGAATTAGCTGATTATAGTAGTTTAGATGATTTTATGAAAATAAATAAGTTTAGAACGAAAAATGAGAGTCATTTAACTCGTTGTAATACGTGTTTTTATCAATAAAATTATTAATAAGCATTTAAAAACACTAACTTTATAAAAATAAAAAAACTAATAGTAGCTAGGTCCCATGAACCCTATGCTTAGAATTTTATATTTTTATCTATGTTTGGCCATTTAGTCTGAGTTAATATGGACACCGTCATGTGTATATTGTATTTGGAGTTTGTTTTAAGATTCGTGCCAAATTAAAACTGATTGCTCAGATCTCATTGTACTCAGTCAGATATTAATCAACTGGATCTGAATTCAACACATACCTACCACCTGTCCACCAAATACATAACTTATCCCACAGAACGGGACAGTATATCATACCTAAATGGTACTTGATCCTTATCAACTAGAAGCATCATTAATTACAAATCAGAACAAGCATTCATTCATTTTTATCCTTTACAACTGTCCAATTTATTGCATTCTCTGACCCACAATCTCTTTCTTTCTCTCCTTCACAGTACTGATGGGTTTAGAAATATTAAAAAAACAATTAATTGGACAGATCTAAATTAGTAGTTCAGATATAATATATATATATATATATATATATTATATATCTCTCTCCTTCACAGTACTGATGGGTTTAGAAATATTAAAAAACAATTAATTGGACAGATCTAAATTAATAGTTCAGATATAATATATATATATATATATATATATATATATATAGTAAGGCTACGGTGCTTTGCAAAGTAAATTACCCCGTTTACTTCGGGCTACTTTTTGGATTTTGAAAATCCAAACAACCGATCCGAACCGTTAACATGTTCTAAACATTGAAATGTGCTTGGAGACCAAATTTTACATTTTTTGGAATTTTTTTACTATTTATTAA
Organism: Carex parvula; assembly: GCA_025461045.1. NCBI lineage: Eukaryota > Viridiplantae > Streptophyta > Magnoliopsida > Poales > Cyperaceae > Carex > Carex parvula. The sequence goes on from JAJGRW010000198.1 coordinate 110,950, forward strand.
GCCACTTTGAAAGTTTCTGATCTGGTGGTCCAGAAAATTTTACTATTTTTACTGTTTGCTGTCGGATCAGCGATTTTCAAAGTGGCTTAATAAATAGTAAAAAAATTCAAAAAACTGTAAAATTTGGTCTCCAAGCACATTTCAATGTTTAGAACATGTTGAACGGTTCGGATCGGTTGTTTCGATTTTCAAAATCCAAAAAGTAGCCCGAAGTAAACGGGATGGTTTACTTTGCAAAGCACCGTAGCCTTACTCTATATATATATATATATATATATATATATATATATAGAGTAAGGCTACGGTGCTTTGCAAAGTAAACCGGCCAGTTTACTTCGGGCCATTTTTTGGATTTTGAAAATTCAAACAACCGATCCGAACCGTTCAACATGTTCTAAATATTGAAATGTGCTTGGAGATCAAATTTTACATTTTTTGGAATTTTTTTACTATTTATTAAGCCACTTTGAAAATCGCTGATCCAACGGTGAACAGTAAAAAAAAGTAAAATTTTTTGGACCACCAGATCAGAAGATTTCAAAGTGGCTTAATAAATAGTAAACAAATTCCAAAAAATGTAAAATTTGGTCTCCAAGCACATTTCAATATTTAGAACATGTTGAACGGTTCGGATCGGTTGTTTGAATTTTCAAAATCCAAAAATAGCCCGAAGTAAACGGGGTAGTTTACTTTGCAAAGCACCGTAGCCTTACTCATATATATATATATATATATATATATATAGAGTAAGGCTACGGTGCTTTGCAAAGTAAACCGGCCAGTTTACTTCGGGCCATTTTTTGGATTTTGAAAATTCAAACAACCAATCCGAACCGTTCAACATGTTCTAAATATTGAAATGTGCTTGGAGACCAAATTTTACATTTTTTGGAATTTTTTTACTATTTATTAAGCCACTTTGAAAGTTTCTGATCTGGTGGTCCAGAAAATTTTACTGTTCTTTACTGTTTGCCGTCGGATTAGCGATTTTCAAAGTGGCTTAATAAATAGTAAAAAAATTTCAAAAAATGTAAAATTTGGTCTCCAAGCACATTTCAATGTTTAGAACATGTTGAACGGTTCGGATCGGTTGTTTGGATTTTCAAAATCCAAAAAGTAGCCCGAAGTAAACGGAGTGGTTTACTTTGCAAAGCACCGTAGCCTTACTCTATATATATATATATATATAATATAGAGATGGCTCAAATGTCACATTGCTTCATGTTCTAATTGTACCTCAATATCTTTATCTTCGATTTCAAAATCCAAACAAAAAATCTGAATCTCTCAACATAATATCCACTTTAAAATGTGCTTAAAAAAATAGTAAAAAATTTCTAAAAAATGTAAAATTTGATTTGCAAGTACATATTCATATGGAGATCATGTTGAACGGTTCGGATCGACCATTAGAATTTTGAAAACTCAAATATTGAGCCGTTGCACGGAGGCCCTCTATGCTACATGTAGCACCGTAGCCAACTCCTATATATATATATATAAAAGAGTAATACAAGTAATACAATTCACCCCCAAAAAAAAAAAATTGTCTCTGTGCAACATCATAAAATTAACGCTGAGAAAAGGCACTCATAACCTTAAATTCACCAACAGAGGCAACTGCATCGATCACAGACCAGTTTACTTTTACACATGCATTAATACAATTAATTAATATAATAACAACCAACGAAATTAATGCAACCGGTAATTAAACTAACCGGCCGCCGGGATCGATCGGTGGCACCGGCATCGGCATTTACGACACGGGATAACGATGGATGCAGCCTTTCCATGGGTTATCAGGATCCATGGAAGAATCCTTGAGAGCTCTCCAAACAACGCTACATGCTTTAAAACCCGTGCCAAACGCCAGCATCCATACGCGGTCCCCCTTCTTCACGCGCCCCTTCGCCTCGAAGTAGGCCAGCTCGTAGAACACCAGGCTGCTTGACGTGTTTCCGAATCGGTGTAGTGTCATCCGTGCGGGCTCCAGCACCCCCCGCTCGAACTTCATCAGCTTGCCTACCGAGTCTATCACCGCCTTGCCACCCGCGTGGAAGCAGATGTGCTCGAACGCTTTAGTGAAGTCCGGCACTTGCGCCTTTGCCGCCTTTTTGTCTCCCGCCACATAACATTTCACCACGTTGAATGCATACCTCACCTATACATATATACATATGCTAAATTATTCTATAGAGTGAGTCTACGGTACTATATGCATAGGCGTATATCGGTCCGTACTATAGATCCATATCATATCTCTATTTTCAAAGATCGAATTGTCAATCCGAACCGCTTAATGTGATCTTCATATGAAAATGTACTTAGAGACCATATTATATATTCTTTTAGATGGTAGAAAATCACTACTTTTGAATGGTCCACGATCTTTAGATTAGGCGATTTTCTACCCATCTAAACAAATAGTAAAAAAAAATATATATGTATGAAATTTGGGATTCAAATACAATTTCATATGAAGATCATATCGAGCCGTTACTGACCGATATGCGCTATATCTGCATATGCATAGTACCTTAATTAGCCTCACTTTTAATCAATATATGTATATGGAGAGTACTTCAGTAAATTAATTAAGTACTAGAACGGCTAGCTAGCTAGAAGCTGTTAATTTATATATATTTAATTAACTAATTATATGACTAATTACCATCTCTGACAGAGGTAGCACGGAAGGTGCCAAGGTGCTGATATGCCGGCGCAAGCTAGTGCCGGCAACCCGAATAAGATCTTTCGTGAGCGCAACGCCAACCATGCCTTCATCATCATCCATTTGAATTGCAGCCCCATACGCCGAATCGTCTGCACCGTGGTGGGTCCGGTGGGTCAGCACAAGCTCCATCTTCGCCTTGGGGCGCTGCGCCGGGTCACTTGTGAGCAGCAGAGCCGTCGATCCGACACGGAAGATGCAGTTGGTGACGAGCATGTGGCGGTTGTTGCCAAAGTACCAGTTGCCACCCATGCTCTCTGTGACCACTATAAGGGCATATCTGTAATCAAATAATTATGGCCAATAATTTTTATCAAAACAAAATTTTAGTGACATGTTAATTACAAAATTTATAGTTGTATTGAAGTGAAGTAGTCTAGCTATACAACTAGTGTATATAAACTAGTGTATATAATATATTATAATGAGGTGGCCTACCATATTTTGAAAAGCAAATTCCATGCATGTTTACTTTCCGTTCATATTTAGTGATTTCAATGTACAAACAGTGTTCAACATGGTTGATCTCCATATTAATGTGTTTTGAAACCAATTTATATATATATTTTTTAAATCATTTACTATTTTTATTTAGAATTTTTGAAAATCACTGTTTGTTTATGGTCTACAATTTACTGAAAAACGGTAATTTTCAAAAATTCTAACAAAATATTACACAATTTTCCAAAAAATTGCAAATTTTGGTCTCCAAGCATTTTTTTAATAAGAAGATCATGTTGAATGGATCTGACTGTTTAAATTTTTTAAATGAACATATGGACAATAAATAAAACAAGAACTTTATTTTCCAAAGCACCGTAGCCCACCTCGTATCTGTATCCCCTTAGGTACCTGAGGGTACAATGGGTCAAGAAGAGTCTGGATTTAATCCCATCCAGACCAAAAGAAATTGGTGTCTAGTGTAGATATAGGAAGTACGTTTTGAGATTCGTGCACTATGCATAGTCCGTAACCTCCCCATATTAAAATTGTAATAATTGATCACTAACCCAGGTTTGTGGCGAAGTAAGCGCGAGGCCATGTCGACACACATGGTACCGGCATTGCATCCCATGCCACACAAGGTGTACGCCTTCACGGACTCGGAGAACCCAAAACGATTGACAAGCATAGAGCTTAAAGACGGAGACGGTGAAAACATGCTACACGCCACTATGACGACCGAGATCTCATGTGGCGCTACATCGGTCTTGCATAATAGGGTAGAAACAACTGAAAAGAGGCTCTCCTCGGCCTCTTGGATTGACGAAGGATACTTTCTATCGAGTTGATGCAATGGTTGGAAGAGGTAAGGCGGCCCGTATGATTCATCGCTTACACCCGACTTGCGGTAGATTTCACGCATGAAAGTTTTACTCTTATCACAGTATAATCCTGTGCGTATGCCGAGGTACTCACACACGTCCTGCATGGCACGGCGTTGCGGGTCGGGTTGGTAACAACTGTATCCTAGGAGTAGTATCGGGTAACGACGGAGGCGGCGCCGGATGAGAGAGAAGAGGATGGTCATTGTGAGGAAGAGAGGCAAGGAAAAGAGGAGAAGAGGTGTCATGGTAATGGTATAATATAATTAAGCTAGCTAGCTAGGTATCAGATGTGAAACATAGGAGGTGTTTATTTATATACTGAGAAATGCATGTGCTGATTTGTTTCATGATATGGGAAGAAGTTCAAAAAGTGCTCATTTATTGTTGCTATTACTGTGTTATTTTGACTGTATTGACATATTCTTACTTGGCAATGAAATCTCCAGACTTTTGGGGTTGGTTGTCAGGGGATTCTATACCAAACGCTGAAATTAGAAACCAAGAATGGAGATAATTTTATTGAAATTGGGTTTTGTTCAAAGTTATTTAGACAATATTTATTTAAAGTCATGTCTAATTAAACTGTCCAATTTGCATTAAGATCTGTGTAAATGTGGAACGGAACCACATTAGGACAGAATAGGCATCTTGATTTTGAAAATCAAATTCTTATATTGAAAATTAAGTCTAAATCCATATGTATGCATGGGGACTTTTGTCTATTTCAGAATTTTTGTTCTAACCCTAACCGGCTACCTCATTTTCTCTCCCAGTTTTTTTTTTCTTTTGCCTACCCTAAACAATTTCTGACTACGTCCTGTGGGCAAACAAATTTAAAATTTTATAGTTTAAACAATTTTGTGAAAATAAATTGTTCGTACGAATTTTGATGCGAATTAAACAGTTTAGACCCAATTTTGTATAAAGCTTTGTCAAAAATTCTTTGGACAAATACTTGTATGTAAACTTGATCAAAGGGATCACATATATCACGAGACTTGTGCATATATATGTGTGTGTGTGTGTGTTGCAAAATATTTGAATGGTCCATCAATTAATATTTCTAAGACGACCTTACAATTTTTTGTAAGATATATATATATAGAGGAGGGATCTAGTTACTGCAATTTTGAGTTACAACAAAGTTACCATAATAATTTTCTACATTTTCAAAGTTCAAATCATCGATTCAAACCGTTCAACATGATTTTCACAATAAAATGTGCTTGCAGATCACATTTTACATTTTTTTTGAATTTTTACTATTTATTAAGTATTTTACAAAAACTAATCAAATTCAGCACAGTGGATCAGCGATTTTCAAAGTGGCTTAATAAATAGTAAAAAGAATTTCAAAAAATGTAAAATTTAGTCTCCAAGCACATTTTAATACAGAGAACATGTTGAGCGGTTCGGATCGGTTGTTTAGATTTTCAAAATAAAAATATGACGTGAAGTAAAACGTTGTTTTACTTCGCAACTCACCATAGTCTATCCATATATATATATATATATTATAACCTAAGATGTATAATTTCAAACTTAATAAAGTTGATATAAATATATTCTAAAAGAAGTACACACACCGAACATTAATGTTTCGATCGAAAGTTGTCATTTCACAAAGCATATGACAGAATTAAGAATTGTCCCTTCAACATTTAATTTCGGTACGTATGTAGACTTTCTCTTCAGCATTAATTTCTTACAAAAACCAATTCTACAAACTTAATTTATTATTTTGCCAACCATTCTCCCGTCAAATTGTGAAAAAATTCTTAAAAAACAAAATTGACATGTATAATTTAACATAAAGGGGGAATTTCATGTATACCCCTCAAAAACCTTGGAATTACGTATTGCCCCCTCTAAATTTCATAATATCATATTTGCCCCTTTAAATTTCAAAAACTCACAAATTTACTTATCCAAATTATTGTCTTGTTTCTTAAAACTAATTTCAAATTAATAAAGTTCCCATATTACCCTTTATCAAAAAATAAAATATGTAGTTTGTCTTTGAAAAATGTTCAATCTTCTGATTGGTCAGGTTTTCGGAGACAATAGTACATTTATCTATTTTTTACACATGCACATTAGCATTATGGCATACGCAAAAATATATCATTTACTTTCACAACCAGCCAAATAGAAAACATGATTTTTCACTTAAACATGCAACATATTATTTATATTTTAATGAAGGGTAAAATAGTACCTAATAGAATTTAAAATGAGTTTTAAATGAAAAGACATAAATTAGGTGCTAGCTGTCAATACTGTTACATTTAAATTAGGTGCTAGCTGTCAATCTTGTGTCAATACTGTTACATTTTTTAATGAAGGATAAAATGAGTGCTAGCTGTCAATACTGTTACATTTAAATTAAGTAAATGTCTGGGGCCCCCATGGCAGATCCGTACACTCAAATAACAGGAAATTTCTGAAAGCATTACACCACAGCTACAGAAAATTAATAATCAAAATGCTAATTAACTTGCTTAACGAAATAAATGTTTTTCAGCATAATTTGTGTACATTCATTTGTTTGCCAAATTAATTTTAATAAATTCAAAATGCACACATCTTCCAAGAGTTAATCCATATCTAACTTTTTGTAACAAATTAATTAACTCTTAATATGAAAAGAAGAATCTCAATATTTTAGTAGAAGCAACAAAAGGAGAAATTTTTAATTTTACCATCTCTAAAAAAAAGTTAAACCAAATAATCACGATTTGATCATAATTTTATTTTTAACACGGCCGTAATGTGAAATTGAGAACAAAAATTGGGTGTATGCAGTTTCACGTTGAGAACACATTTTATGGTCCAATACAATAATTTTCTTGATCAATTAGCACTGAAAACCAAAGTTTTGAGAAAAAAAAATGAAATATGTCCTCAACGTGAAGTTACGGACACCCAATTTCACATTGCGGGCGTGACAAAAATAAAATTCTGACCAAATCGTGATTATTTGGTTTAACTCTTTTTTTAATAGTATATTTAAAAATTTCGGACAAGAGGCGCTTTCACTATAAATATTTTTCTTGCATTCATTAATTTGCTCCAAAACCTTTCATATACACAATTTTAGTTCAAGGTCTTATAAATAAATAAAAAATTAGTTCAAGGTGATGGGACATGGATGCATATGGTTCTCTGAGGTTTATGCGTGGTGGGACTATAGTTGTATAAATGCTAGGTAGTGATCAATTATCAATAGAAGGGGCGGCGTAAGCATTTCTAGTAAACATGGAGTAAAATTTTAAGATAAGACATAATTAATTTTATATATTTTTTAATACTAAATAATTTTTTCTATAATATTTGGAGAAATGGACATAAACAGAAGCATATTTTTGAAAAAAAAAAAAAATTAAGGTGATCGAGGCATAATTTTTAATTATTTTGAATATTAAGTTTATATAATATTTTCTGATAAAACCACATAATATAGAAGTTCATTTTGGGAAAAGAATTAATTAAGGTGAGGCATAATTTTTTAAGTATTTTGAATATTAAGTATATTTTTATAATTTCTTCTAAGAAAACATAGAAATAGAAGTATATTTTGCGAAAAAATTAAGGTGTATATAATTTTATAATCTTTTATAATTTAAGCATATTTTCATTAAAAAAATTAGGAAAAAATATAAAGTACTTTTTGAAAAAAAAAAAAAAATTAAGCTAGGAGCAAGTGTTCCTTTAGACTATGTGGCGCCGCCACAACTCGTAACTTGTAATTTGCTCAATATCTAATTGAAACAACGGCTAATTAACAAGCCAAAATATCTAGCTCGTTTAATTTTTATTAATTATTCGAGTCCAAACTTGTTTCAGTTCGGTTCGTTTAATTAGTTCATTTAAATGTTTGAAATATTAACATAAGACAAGGGAAATATTTTTAAACTAAGACATAGTTTATAATCATTTTGAATAGTAAGTATGTTTTTATAATATTCTTTAGAAAAGCTTGAAATAAATTTAAAAAAAGTTTGGGTGAGGTATTATTTTATTATTATTTTTATATCTAAGTATAATTTTACAATTTGTTTAGAAAACATATACATATACATACACACATATGTATACATATATATACACACATATATCTATGTATGTATATATATGTGTGTGTGTATATATATATGAAGAGGTTTCAAATGCACCATAATTTTTGTGCTCCAATATGCTCCACATCATTTATCTCTATTTTCAAAGTCCGAACAGTCGATCCGAACCGTTCAACATGATCTTCATAATAAAATATGTTTGGAGATCAAATTTTATATTTTTCAGAATGTTTTTACTATTTTTTTAGATAGGTACAATATCACTTTATCGGATGGTCCAGAATCTCCTTAAAAAAGTGATTTTGTATCTATCTAAAAAAATAGTAAAAAAATTCTAAAAATGTAAAATTTGGTATCCAAGCATATTTTATTATGAAGATCATGTTGAGCGGTTCAGATCGACTGTTCGGACTTTGAAAATAGAGATAAAGGATGTGGAGCATATTGGAGCACAAAAATAATGGTGCATTTGAACTCTCCTCTATATATATATGTGCGTGTGTGTGTATGTATATATATAGGCCTAGCTATCTTACACAAACTACGTATTTTTTTTTCAGCTCTAGTGATCACAATGATGCATATATAATCTATTGATATATAATATAATTTTGTTTGCATAATTTAAAATGTTTCTGCAAAGAAAAAAATTTGTTTTATATGCAAACTTTTATTTTATTACGTACAAAGCAATTTCAATTATCATACCTATATAGTTAATTAATTTACTTGGTTTATTCCATTGCGATGAATGATATATATACACACACACATGCCCTGTCAGTGAAACTAAACCATGCATATATATAAATGTGCTAACTAAAATACTATATAAATGAATATAAAATGGACCATTTAAGTATAATTAACATCCTGTAATTTGTAAATTCTAATTAATTAATTAAGCTGTGAATGACTTACCCGGGTCGACGGCGTAGCAAGCGTCCGGCGAGGTCAATGCACATGGTTCCAGCACTGCATCCCATGCCAGACAGATTGTAGCTCTTAACCGACTCGCTAAAACCGAACCGTTTTACCAGCATTGCGCTGAGAGAAGGAGAAGGGGCAGACAGACTACATCCAACAAGAAGCAACGAGATCTCCTGTGGTGCTACATCTATCTTGCACAGCAATGCAGAGACAGTCGAAAAGAGGCCTTCCTCAGCCTCTTGGATCTCAAACGGGTGCTTTATCGAGAGGTTTTCTACCGGTTGCATGAGATATGGTGGCATGCACGTCTCCTCACCAAGGCCCGATTTTTTGTAGATTAGGCGCATGAATTCTACCGCTTCTTCGTTGTAGATTTTCATGCGTAGGCCAAGGTACTCACACACGTCTAAGGTACAGCGGCGATCGGAATCCGGGAGGTGACAACTGTAACCTAGAAGCATCACAGGGAGGTTGCGGGGGCGGCGGAGGAAGTATACTATAGTGCTCACTAGTAGGAGTATAAGAGTGAGACCTAAGAGTAGGATATCTGTCATGGTTTCCTTCTTTTGTTTAATTCCTTGCAATTCTACCAAAATATAAACACACACATATATATATAACTGTTTCTCTATATATTGGAATGATCTTTAGTATATTGTGTGGTTTTAAGTTCTAACATAAAAGCTAGAGAAAGTATATATTTATATGTATAACAAACTGTTTGTGCATGTTAGTGAAATAAAGCCACTTTTTATGTTAGACAGATGGAATTTAATTCAGAATTCATCAGTCCAATTACTTCCTGCTACATTTTAGTACCTGTTCGTACTTACCTTTTAAAGAAGAAAATAAATGCAATAAATTAACTGTTAGTGGGTAGGATTAGGGGTGTCAATAGTACCTTTTTAGTCGTTTACCGACCCGTATCGTATTCGATAAAGCGGGTATGGGTAAATTTTTTTTTTCGTTAGCTTATTGGGTATGGGTATGGATAATTTTTTTTTCGTTAACCAAATGGGTAAGGATATGGGTAATGACTATTTCGTACCCGTTATCCTATAGGGTAATTATAAAATCTAAATATATATTCAATTCAATTTCCAACCCACCTAAATATGTATTCGTGTTTTTGAATTTTTTCCTTTATAAAAAACAATTTAGTTGGAATTGATTGCACATTTTTTTTTTATTAGAAATGTAATTACATATGTGTGAAATGAATGAGTTTTTTATATTTAATTTGTCAAATATAATAACTAATTATTATATTAGTATAATCATTTATTCATCCGCTACCGTTTCGTTACCCGATAAAATTAACGGGTAAGGGTAGAGTAGGGTAAGGTCAATTTTTAATGGGTATGGGTAGGGTATGGGTAAAGTCAATTTTAATGAGTATGAGTATGAAAATGCCTCCACCCGACCCGTACCGTACCCATTGACACCCCGCTAATTAGTAATTAATTTCTTACCTTTAATAAGTGTAGCAGTTAGAAGTTGATCATCAGACAAGAAAATGTATATGACAAATTTTGGTCCCAGTAATTAAGTCTTCAAAGGCCAAACAGAAATTATCAACATAATAAAACGAAAAGTAAATTTACACAGATCCTCTTAAATATTACTTATTTAAACTTTGATCCTTAAAATTAAAAAAATATTATTTTAGTCTTGTAAATTTCAAATTTATACAAAAATGCTCCTTTTATTATTATCGTTGCTTGTCAAGAAGTTACATGAAAAATGTCATGTTAACATCAATTAATACCATGATGATATTAAAAGCACCATGTACATACAAATTTTTTTTTAAATTATATAATTTCTGATGGCATAGATTTTGATGTTAGTATATATTTAATCGATAGGTGATACCACGGATAATATAATTTATAATGACTAGATTCATGCTAATTGCAATACTAATTAAGCTAATGATATGATGGATAATAAAAATATTAATATTTTAATATATGTCAAAGGGTAGGATTAGATTTGGTATGAATTATCATGAATTCCAATGACAAAAATAAACTGTTATTTTTGAAACTTTACTTAAAATGAATTAGTAATAATATACTTGTTGTAGGATTAATTATTACATTTCTAATTAATTGGGTTGTTCAGCTTGCTTAATCTATTAGTAATTAAGCTGTAAATAACTTTTGTTTTTACTCAACAAAAAAAATCAGAGGAAGAATGTATTACTCCATGTATACGTACATTACATTTGTAATAACTTTTGAAACTTTTATTCAATGATGAGGCTATCTATATATATATATATGGTACATTAATTGCAATGCACGAAGTGATTCGTGCATTGGATTCATATATCTATTTTCAATGTCCAAATAATCAATCCGAACTGTTCAACATTAATTATTATCATATGAAAATATATATACTTAGAGATCATAAATTATATTTTTTGAAATTTTTTTACTATTTTTTATGTAGGTAGAAAATCACTACAACAACGGTACACCTAAAATTAAAGATGGAACTAAATGACATTATAGGTACCAACAACACATATATATAGAGTTGGGCTACGGTACTTCGCGAAGTAAAGCGAGTGTTTTACTTCACGTCTATATCTTTAATTTCAAAGTTCAAAACGTCGATCCGAACCTGTTCAAGTTGATCTCCATATTAAATTGTCCTTGGAGACCAAATTTTACAATTTTTAGAAATTTTTACTATTTATTTCGAATTTTTTAAAATCACAATTTACTTCGCGAAGTACCGTAACCCAACTCTATATATATATATAACCGTACCCGAGGAATTTTACCGTTTCTTTCCTTCTGAAATTTATACTTGACCAGTGTGGGGCACATAAAATAAACATGTGCCGGTCAATGCTAGAGAAACTATATTGGAATGATCTTTAATATATTGTGTGGCTCTAATATAAAGCTAGAGCAACTATATTTATATATATGTACATATAACTGTATGAGCATGTGAGTGCATGCTACTTTTTACTCAGAATTTAATTCAGAATACAATTAAGTACTGTTGGAGGTAGTGAATAATGCCTTGTTTCAATATGATAATTTTTGGCGGTAGTGGATATGCATGCATGCTATTTAGTAATTATATATTTACCTTTAATAAGTGTAGCAGTTAGCAGTTGATCAAAGGAGGAAATGCATGTACATGCAATCATGCATCTTGAAATCAGGGCCGGTCCTGAAGATTTTGGGGCCCGGGGCAGGAGAAAAATTTAGGCCCTTTAGATATACAAATTTTATGAGACCGGCTAATTCGTTTGCATAAGTACTTCAACACCATATGCTTAATTATAAGTCATTTTTACATTTTCAAAATTCAAATAGTCGATCCGAACCGTTCAATATGATATCCATATTAAAACGTGCTTGAAGACCAAATTTTACATTTTTTGAAATTTTTTTACTATTTTGTAAGATAGGTAGAAAATTCATTGATTCAGAAGATTTTGGACCATAAAAAACAATGATTTTCTACCTACCTTAAAAAATAGTAAAAAATTCAAAAAAATGTAAAATTTAGCCTCCAAGCACGTTTTAATATGGATATCATGTTGAATGGTTTGGATCGACTATTTGGACTTTTAAAACGCAAAAACGACTTATAAAAATATGGTGTTGAAGTACTTATGGAAGCCTATTAGCCGGTCGCATTTATTATTGATATGCCAATAGATTATACCTATTTATAGAAAAGTTTGGACCCTTTATATATACAAAATTTGGACCCTAATATTTTATTTATTTTTAATATATACAGATTAATATTTTTTAATATATATATACAAACTAATTTTTTTTTTGGGCCCCTTGAATCTTGGGGCCCGGGGCGGTCGCCCTGGGTGCCCTGCACCAGGGCCGGCTATGCTTGAAATGTATATATTCTCTGCATCCTGCCTCCTGTTGATGCATTTAATTATATGGTAATTTTTGGTCCCAGTGATATATTAGAATAATTAAGTGTAACTTGCCAATTGGAAGTCTTCAAGGGCCAAAAACTATCAATATAACAAAACGAGAAGCAAATTACACAAATCGTCCTTAAAAATTATTAACTTAAAACTTTGATCAATAAAATTTTCCAGACACATTTTGGTGTATATATAGTGGATGATATATGAGCAAAGTTAGAGTGTACTGTGCTTACCAATTGAGGGGTTAGTGAGCACAACTTTAAAAGTTTATCGAATTGGTTTCAAACGACGAATTCAAACCGTTGAAATCCATCTACTTCATGAGTAATGCATGTACATGCAAAATTTTGAAAGTTTCGAATTCATTTAGTACAAGGTCAAGCGGTCGAAAAAATGATGAAAAATGAATACATAAAACAACTTATAATTAAAATGTTTATTTTTTTTTTACTGCCTGACTTTGTACTAAATGAATTTGAAACTTCCAAAAAAAATTATGTACATGCATCACTCATGAAGTAGATAGATTTCAACAGTTTGAATTTGTTGTTTAAGACAATGTGATAGATTTTTGTAGTTATGTTCACCAATTCTTTTTGGTGCACATGCATCACACCCTAGCTTTGTTCTAATTTACTGATTCTTTCCTTCTGATATATATTTATACTGGTAGTGAAAATGCATGGCCAGAGTGGGGCATATAAAATGAACATGTGCATGTGATTGTAATTACTAACTAATGATAGCTCATGACAAAGGTCCTGTTATATAGGAAATGATGGTCCATGTATAAAACTTGTTTTGAGTTCACAAGGAATATATATATATAGAATGGGTGGGTCTTTTTTTGGGGAATATTAAAAATTGTGTTGGTACAGTGAATTAATGCTAATTCTTTATCTTTAATAAATGTAGGCAGTATAAAGGACAAATGGATGGATAAATTCAGATCCCTAGAGTAATTAACTTAAAGTTTAAATTCGGTTCGAAACTCAAATTTTTAAGTTACTTGAGATTCCAACCCTAAATTAATTACTAGGCGGAGCCAAAAATTTGAGATCAGAAGGTTGAAAAATTTTAAGTATAATTTTATTTTACAAAAACATTATTGATGTACGACAAGAATTATGAAATTCAATAGACAAAATTATAAATTGTAACTCGTCGTTCGAAGGGCCAACAACCATCAACATATTAAAATGAAGAGAAAATTACATAAATAGTCTTTAAACTATGTTTTAGATTCTATTTTAGTTTTTATAAAAGTGTCATTTTAATTTTTAGAATTGTAATTTGTATCAAATTGGTCATATCATCATCATTATTATTATTATTATTATTATTATTATTATTATTATTATTATTATTATTATTATGAGAAAGGATTCAATTACACCATTTTATGGTGACACATCTTGATACCATATGTTATAAGTCATTTTTGTGATTTCAAAGTCGAAACAGTCAATTCAAACAGTTCAACATGATCTCCATATTAAAATGTGTTTTGAGACCAAATTTACATTTTTTGGAATTGATTTAGTATTTATTAAGATGTGTATAAAATTGTTGTTTTCAGACAATTCTTGACCATTCAAAAACAACGATTTTCAAAATTCTAAATAAATAGTAAAAAAATCCAAAAAAATTTAAAATTTGGTTTTCAAGCACATTTTAATATGGAGATCATGTTGAACGGTCGGATCAACTATTTGAATTTTAAAATTGCAAAAATAACTTATAAACATATGATGTCAAGATGTGTCACCATAAAATAGTGTAATTAGATCCCTCCTCTATTATTATTATTATTATTATTATTATTATTATTATTATTATTATTATTATTATTATTATTATTATTATTATTTGAAAGAAAGATAGAGAAAAAGGTCAAGCTCTTTCAAATTCCATATTCTTGTTATTACAATAAAAAATTAAAATAAAAAAATAAAAAATTATTATTTCTTGTACCCATAGCGATTGGTTCAAATCAGTGTTGTAAATAACATTATGCGCTCGTCGGACAGACAGAGTACCGTCAAATAATTAATTGAAAATAATAAAAATAATCAATCATAATCATAAATAATTGGCTGATTAATCGGTCTAAATAGCCGTTTTTTACAACATTAGTAAAGCGATTGAGCTCAGAATTCAGATCTAAGTCGTCAGTTTTAACTTGGCACGAAGCTCAGAATTCAGATCTAAGTCGTCAGATCTAAGCCGTTTTTTACAACATTAGTAAAGCGATTGAGCTCAGAATTCAGATCTAAGTCGTCAGTTTTAACTTGGCACGAATCTCAAATACGGACCTGCTATATTTAAATAGACAACTGAATTCTAATCGCTCGACTGAGAGTAAATTTGAACTAATTGTACTAAATGAGGTGTAAATTGAAAAATTATAAATTGGTCTTGGTTTATTAAATTTGTAATTTGTATATGCATTATTATTTTTAAATCCTCCATAAACAGAAGTTGAAAAATTAAATATACAGTGTAATTTCATTTGATCGAGGGTTTAAAAATATTAATGCATATACAAATTACAAAATTAATTTATTGAGCTGAAATTAGAACTTGCATTGATGCATGCATTTTTTTCAATTCTAGTCCCTAAACTACAGCTACATATTTAGCATTTTACATATGAAGAGACTTAACTATATAAACATTTTTTAAAATTTAAAAAGATAAAACATAAATTTGATAATATTTATATTTATAGAATTACTTGGTGACAACTAATTACATCCGTCCCTGATTAATGGGAAACATGTTTTTAATTGAAGCAGGTAGAAATATTTTTTCAATTTTCATTTTGTCTATATGTGTGTCAACTAGTCAGAAGAAAATATTTTTCAATTTTCAATTTAATATCTGTATGAAAACAATATGCATCCAGAATCTTCTGGAGCGCATGATTGGAATCAAGATAGAGATATAATTGCCGAAATTTTTTTCTTTACCATTTTTAAACAAAATATTTAAATCTATTTTTTTAAAAAAATCATATTTACCAGGACCGCAGTTTGTAACGGTACCATATATAGTTTAAAACTGTGGTACCAAATTAATGCACTCAGTGTGATATTAAATGCAATGCCGTTACCGCAGTTTCAAACAGCGGTCCTGATAATTAAATATGGAATTTTTCAGAAAATAGAGTTAAATGAATTTTTTTTAGAGATGGTAATAAAAAAATTTCTGGAGATATAATTATCAGCTCTGAATAGATAAATAAGTAAATTGTAAAAGAAGAGCAAAAGGGAAAAAAAAAATTTGAGTGGGACAGTTTTTTAACCTCTATATATGTCGTTCACATTTGCCGCTGTTTTAATTAAATATTGTTTGGCACTAATAACCTTCTTTTACTATTTATGTGAAATAAATTGTTTCATAAAAATAGAACTAAACTAACAAATAGACCAAAAGATGAATAATTTATTATTGTATGTACTTGATCTATTTTAGAGATTTTTTGTGAATAATTAAAATTAGAAAGCTTTGATTCTATCATCTACAAAAATATGAAGTTTAAAATTAATCTGAAATTATATATGCACAAGACTTAGGGGTGAAAACGGAGCGAATACGGAGCAGATAGTGGTAAAACCATATCCATATTACTTTTTAATTTTCCGGATACGGATACAGATCAGATCGGATATTATTAAAATAATATTAAAAAAATACCAAAGTTCATAATATTTATCTAATTTTAATAGTAAATAATAATTTTTTTCATAATATATATTAAAATATATGATATATTTCGGATACAGATAATTGAAACGTAAAATCATATCAGTAACCATATCCACACGAATATTCAGATATCGGATATCAACATCTAACTTTTCAAATACAGTGATCCGTATCGAATATTATCCATACCGTTTTCACCCCTAACAAGACTACAGCCACCGACTAACAGTGTTATATCAAAAAGCATGGTCCAAGTGGGGCATGTAAATTAAATATATACATGTGATTTTAACTACTAATTAATGATTACCCATAACATGTTATGGTACGTATGCCCATATATGACAGTTGTGTCCCAATCCGTGTGGGTTACACGTGGGTACTTGTACTATCTATTGTAGGTAGGAGACTGAAATCAAACCAAAATCGATACGATGTCGGGTTAGAACTGTTAGATTTGTTTCAAATTTTATGTGCCGTTTCAATATTTATGTGTGACGCTTCAAAATTTATGTAAATCAAGTGCTTACGAATTTTGAAGCGAAACGGACTATTCCAACAGGTATGGACCGATTTTGATTTGATGCCCATCTAACGTTCCATGCTTTCAGGGGAGGATCTAGCATTTTGCAGGATAGGGCAATTGTCCTACCCTAGAATTTCATAAATAATTTCCAAAAATCCGATTTTGAGCTTTTGCTCCACCTTGAAAAAATAACTGCTCTACCCTGAGTTTTAATATTAAAATTTTAGATTGAATTTAGGTCTTTGAACCTTGATTGATTGTTATATTGAATTTTTAGGTCTTAGAATTCTAATGAGTTTGAACCCAATTAGTTATTTAAATTCAATTCAATATTTTCTTACTCTGTCCTCATGAAAATCTTGCATCCGCCCCTGGTGCTTAAACATACATAGACAATGGGTATGTCTTACTTTAAATTGTATGAAATGATGGTCCATGAATAGAACTTGGGTTTGAGCCCAAGCCCAAGCCCAAAACATAAATACTTCTCTGTATTTCATTTATTAACGATGTCTTTCTTTTCTCCTCTCTTCTCCAAATATAAACCAATCTGAGTTGGATTTTCAGAAGGATTGGCTTTTGCTTGAAAATTGTAGGGGGAATTTCATGTATATCCCTCAAAAACATCAAAATTACATATTTCCCCTCTAAAGTTCATAATATCATATTTACCCTTCTAAATTTAAAAAACTCACAAATTTACTCAATTAATCAATAACTGAAATTAATTATATTTAATAATCTCTAAATGATTTCAAAAATTGATCTATGAAGAGAGAAAAAAAGGCGAATATGAAGGCGACAACGCAGGCGACAACAAAGGCGACCCAAACTGGTGAGTGGCAGCTCGTCTCCCGAAAGAAGCGCTACCCCGACAACTGGCGGACTCCGGCGGACGTCAACTTGGACAGAATTCAGCCTTACCGCCCTTACAAGAAAACCTACGCCCAAGCACTCATGACGGCTTCCAACTCAGGCTCCAGCAAGGGATCATCTCAATCGTCTGTGTCCCAGAAATCCTCCCCGGCCAACTCCCGACCCTCAACACCATCCACACCCCCCACGCCACAGTACTTCTGCTCACCCCACAGCCCAACCAGGCTGCGGTTCCCCCCCCTCCCGGGCTATCAGGAGTGGTGGAACCGCTGCTTCAACTGCTGCCGCTTAGGTCACACCACCCTTACGTGCCGAAACCCTAAAGTCTGCGGCAAATGCTGGTCCACAGGGCACATTGCGAGCCGATGCACCACCGCACCCCTTAACCCGTCAGCCACACCATTTGTTCCTTCAGGCCAGCAGCCCACGACAACATTGCTAGAACCTACCTTTGATGACCTTCTGGATGGTACCACTGAACCATCGGATCCGGTTATGCCTGAGGGAAGGCCTGACAAAATCATCTCGTTCCATGAGCGCGACCGTGACTACTTTCAAGAAGTCCAGAACCTCACCAGAGCCGTCATTATGAATGGAGATAACGCGCGCATAGCAATGGATGCGCAGCAGGTGGTTACTATGGCAGCCGACACGGGCCTCGTGCGCCCAACAGAAATTAGGGTTGCCAAGATTGCACAGGCTCGCTTCCTCATCCATCTACCTAAAGGCCTAGCGGTGGCTACCTTCATTAACAAGACGCCCCACTACCTATGGGATGAGGGCTTCACCTTCCAGCAGTGGGCACAGACCGACAACACATCGGTTTGCATGCCCCGATTCAAAATACTCCTAGACCTAGTTGGACTACCCCCGCACTTGATAAAAGAATCTGAAGTCATTAGGTTGGTATCCAAATTTGGCCTCTACCTGGGCACCTTAGCCCCTGAACATGAAACAGATCTCTCGGCCTGGAGGGTTGCCATTGCTACCGATGACCTGCTCCGCATCCCAAAGGCCATCGGCATGGTGTCGGGTGGCCTTGAGCACCCGATTCAGGTAAGACCTATAACATGGAAGAGGGGCGACATATACACCACAGCTGATTTCCCCAAAGAGCCACCCAAGTATTCTAGGCCACCTTCACCACCTTCTACCCGACCAGAGTCACCTGACACTTACATAGAATCATTACCGGCATGGTCACACAGCGACGACCTTGTCTCCTGCTCTAAAAAAGTATTAATAGCCATGTGTGCTAACATCCCGCCGGATATGATACCCCTACCGATCCGGGACGCAATCGCCGAACATAACTCGCGTGCAGACCTACCACTTGAACTCCTCCGGGAACTGCTGGAAGCTACTGAAGCAGTAGACCCGGCACCACTGCAGCAGCACGGCCTGGGGCCCTGTATGCCGGGTCAGATTTCCAACATGGAGAAACCTACTACACCATCGGCTACACAGGTGGACCATCACAGGATCCAGTCTGCCTCTCCAACAGTCATTATCTCCAAACCACATCTGTCTGGGGAACCGAGCGCATCACGCGCACAGTACCCGAAAGAGAGTTTAGCTACCAAGCATACTGCGGTGTCAGTACAAGGCACTGTGCAACAGTTGCCTCAACAGGAACAGGAGTTGAATCAAGTGGGGAACAACACCCCCCAAGCCGACAAACCTCAAAACACAGATGAACCGAGTCACCAAAGTACACCAACAGACCCGCCACTCCAACCACACACCACCCAATCATCACAGCCAACCCGAGGGAGAGGTAAACCGACTCATTCGGTCACCAGAAATATCTTCAGGGGCCCACCGATCAGCACATCGCGCCATAACAGGTTCTGAGGCTTTATTGGTAGGGGGCGGGGGAGGCTAAGCTCAGGTGTAACGCTCCCTGGAAAAAACTGTGTAGGAGAGGGCCATAGTAGTCATGTGTGGCGACTTACTAATGCGATGCCACAGCGGACCCCGCCACAGCGGATCGAAGAACCTCACATCACTCCCCAGACTGACATAATCACAGAAAGACTGACGGAAGCAACCCAGACCCATACCAAGGAAAAAGGTAAGGCACGAGAACAGGACAGCTCAGCACACCAACCGCCTCAGCAAATGGGCCTCCAGTTGGACCATAACCTGGCCCAGCCATTTCATAAAAGGAAATCCCCTCAGCCGATCCAACTGCTTCCTGGGACACTACAATTGGCCAAGCGGCCGACCCACCAAGGAGATAGCACAGGACCCAAACCGGATGCGGATGCATATTTAATTCTTAGCCCGGAAGGTTTTCATGAGGCACAAATAACCCAACAGCATGGGCAGGCAATAGCGGACAGGTGTGGGGTGTCCACAGAGGATGTCTTCCTAACACTTGCGCATGATAATGATGAAAGGAAAGCAAATTTTGAGGCAGAAGGAGCAGCTGCAACGAACATAGAATTAGATGAAATCGACCGCAGGTTTGAGCCTGACATAGAGGATGATCTTGATTCTGGAGAAGAATAGAACAAGAACTAAGCCGCTGTGGTGGAGTCAGGAATGTTGGCTGTTTACCAATCTTTATGAATTACAAAAAAATACAAATTTTGTCTTGGAATTGTAGGGGATTGGGTGCTTTGGATAAATGTTGTGTAGTAAGTGATGTAATCCGTAAAGCACGATGCGATGTTGTACTGTTGCAAGAAACTAAATTAAGTGAGATAACTTTGAATTATGTGATGCGTTTTCTCCCTTCTTTCTTCGATCCGGAATGTGCTTACAACCAGGCCCTCAACACGAAGGGTGGCCTAATTGTTGCTTGGAAAAGATCCTACTGCTTGGTTACTAGCTATTCCACGCCCCACACCCTCACTGTCCTGCTCGAACATAAAAAAACGGGCAAGGCATTCAGGATTACAAATGTTTATGGGCCTTCTGTTGATGTTGACAAACCCCGTTTCATTGATGAACTAGGGGTTGTAGGCAACTTAACAAACCATTCCTGGATATTAGCGGGAGATTTCAACCTTGTTAGGTGGATGATCGATCGATCGGGCGACTTCCGGGGATTGGAGTTGATGGACCTATTCAATGACTTTGTTCGAGATTCGGGTCTTATTGACGTTCAACTCAAGAACCGACTGTTCACCTGGTCAAACAAAAGGCCGCGGCCTTCATTCTCAAAAATCGACCGAGTTTTCATTTCTGCGGATTAGCAGTGCCATTACCCAATCATCAACCTCAGCGCACTCGAGATGATCGTGTCTGACCACGTACCGCTGCTACTCTCATGCAAGAACATGGCTACTTACCCGAAGCAACCCAAGCTTGAAACCTTTTGGTTTAGGTATGAAATGCCAAAGGTAATGGTTGACAGACTATGGGAAGGTTGTACACAAGGTCAAAGCCCTCAAAATCTATTTCATAACTTCCACAGCAAAACTAACCTTTTGCAACATGCACTATCTCTCTGGCATAGGCAAGAATTCACTAAAATGGATATGCAACTAACAACTTGCAAAAAAGCTGTGTTGTTCTTTGACAAGATTGAAGAGTTTAGGGTGCTCGCCCCGCACGAACTCAAACTAAGATGCAAAATTAAAGAACGTGCCTTTCAACTAGCCGTAAACCTGGAGGAACGGTGGCGCCAGAGGGCCCGCTGTCGGTGGCTTAGTCAAGGCGACCGAAACACCCGCTACTTCCACGCTCATGCCTCTTCACGGCAACACCGGAAAATGGTCAACTCCCTTAATCACGATGATCACCTTGTTACTGACTTCTCACAAATCAAGCACCTCTTTTTCCAACACATGCAAGGCATGCTTGGTTTATCACGGGAAGTTATGGCATTCGATCCGAGACCTCTATATCCGGTTAATCCGGAATTGCAACACTTGGCGGTACCCGTTATTGATGAGGAGATAGAAAGTGCGGTTAGAGGGCTTGCACGTAATAAGTCATCGGGCCCGGATGGAATACCCACATAATTCTTGCAAACCTATTGGCCGGCTATTAAACATGAGGTTTCCGGAATTATCAGGGGCTTCTTCGAATTCCAGGTGGACTTAGGCGAACACAACCTGGCCAATATAGTTTTGATACCAAAGGTGTCAACCCCTACAACAGTTGGTGAATTTCGGCCTATTAGTGTCATTAACCTAATCCTAAAATTAATTTCTAAAATCATGGCCAACCGTTTGCGTGAATCGATGCCGGCACTAATTTCCACTTATCAGACTGCTTTTATTCGGGGCCGGCAAATTACTGATAATTTTGTCGCCACTAGAGAGCTACTGCACCACATTGCGGAGTCAAAGAATAAGGCAGTATTTCTGAAACTTGACTTTGCCAAGGCCTTTGACACCGTAGAATGGGACTTCCTCACCAAGGTAATGATAGCTCGCGGCTTCCCAGAAAACTGGATTAGGTGGGTCACGCGACTTCTCACCACCTCCAAATCCAGAGTTCTTATCAATGGTGACATGACAGACACGTTTGCTCATAGGCGGGGACTAAGGCAAGGGGACCCTCTGTCCCCAATGCTATTTAATATTGTTGCCGATGTTTTCCAACAAATGGTGGCTTCATTAAACCAATCTCTCGCAAACCAAATGACACGCAAAGTGAAAGAAGCAATCATAGCCATGCAGTACGCCGATGACACGGCCATCATAGCCTCGGCGGATGTCACCACCTTGGTCTCCCTCAAAATCATTATCCGCCTATTTGCTTCTATCTCTGGGCTAAAGGTCAACTTCGCCAAAAGTAACTTCGTGCCTCTTAATGTTCCAGATCCGGATCGCTCTTAGATGCAACAACTGTTAAGCTGCTCATGTACAACATTTCCAATCCAATATTTAGGAATGCCTCTGACCTTGCGAAAACCTTCAAAAGATATGTATCAGCCACTAATAGAGAAGATAGAACACAAACTCGGTGGATGGAAAGGAAAGCTCTTGTCTCGAGGTGGGCGACTGGAACTGGTTCGCTCGGTCCTATCGGCCATACCGGTTTACCATATGACCTGCTTCAGATTACCACAGTGGGTCATTGCACGAATCGACCGTGTAAGGCGAAGTTTTCTCTGGGGAAAGAGACAAGCCGAGGGAGCAGGCTTCTCCCTAACTAACTGGACGGTGGTATGCTTACCGAGAAAATGCGGAGGCCTGGGGGTATCAAACCTAAATCTGACAAATATAGCACTCCTCATGCGCTGGTGGTGGAAACTTTACACTACCCCTGACAGCTTGTGGTCGGTCACTGCTTTTCAAGTCAGATTGAAAAGGCCAAGCAACCGGGGTCCAAGGATATGGCTCCAGTCTGGATCCTTTTTTTGGTCCCAGCTACAGAGGCTTAGGCAGCTCTTCAACTGGAGCACAGCATGGAAAATAGGTGATGGCCGACAAATTTCGTATTGGTTTGATTCCTGGCAGGGGATGCCCAGGGCGGTTGCTAGAGTGCCCACACCACAAAAACCTGCTATCTCTCTCTTTCATGCATGGGAAGACATCAGGAATGTCAATCCGATGGAACCAGACCTGACACCACCCATAATGCATCATGCTGTTCAGGATATCATTGTCTGGAAATGGGATATAAATGGGACATATTCTGCTAACTCTCTGTACCGGACTTTGGGGGAAGGAGGCCTTGTTAGATGGAGATATAGCGCGGTCTGGAAAATCAAAATTCCTCCCACTGTTAAAATTTTCATATACATGGTGCTCCAAGGAAAGATCTTGACACGGGATGTACTGCGCCATAGGGGAATGCATCTTCCGTTGCACTGCGAACTATGCCGGAATTGCCCCATTGAATCTATCCTCCACCTACTCTACCTATGCCCTTTTGCGGTCGCTGTTTGGTTTGAAGTATCCACATTAATAAACAGGCGAATCATGTCGCCGGCAATGACGGTTCAAGGAGTATGGGACGCATCCTGGTCACTGGTGCATACGCGAGGGGACATGAACAAGAAGAGGTGGATGGTATTATTCAGCTGCGTTACATGGGCTATTTGGAAACAACGGAACTCAGTCGTTTTTGGAGGTCAGTGCTTGCCGCCTAAAATACTGGCTCTGCGTTGCACTAATGAATGGAGATTATGGCTCAAATTCTGTTAAGGATGCTGGATGCTACTGCCGTGGCACCCCCAACCCCTTCTGTTTTATATTTCAGTTGCTACATATCACTGTGTTGTAATTTTAGTGCAAAACTGAGGTAATATGGCCAGAGGCCATCTAATGTATAACTCTTCCATATTAATACAATCGCTTGTCAGTCTCTGACAAGCCTTCAAAAAAAAAAATAATCTCTAAATCACCTAATCCCTCCCTCTCCTGGACCCGTACCCTCTGCGGAGTTCTATAAAACTCCGCAGCTGCGGAGCAAACGAACGGACCAGATTAACTCTCAGCCGCTTTGAGACTCGGGCTAACGGAGGGGGCAGTATTATTGGGCTTTTAGATTCGTGCCAGTCAAAACTAACAGACCACTAATGGATCAGATTAAAAGAACCGCAGGTGCGGAGTTTTTAAACTCCGCGAGGATAGCGTTCCCCCTCTCCTTCCTCTCCTTCTCCTTCTCCTTCTCCTTCTCCTTCTCCTTCTGTTGTATCGCTCCACCTTCCTGTAGAGCTGCCCTCTTCTTCATCGTCGCTTCACACAATAAATTAGTGACCAAAACAGAAAAAAAAAAAAAATACGGAGCTTCTCTCTAATTAAACATTCTCCTTTCTCTTTGATTCTCCCGAAAATACTGCCATCTCCTATTTCATGATTTCATTCCATGTCCCAATAAACCTAACCCCTCTTCCCTCTTCCACTTTTCTTGTACCTTCAAAATTCAGACAGTGAACTGTTTTTTTTTTTTCCTAATAGTCTCCTCTCCTGTCACAACTCACAACTCAAGAAAAAAGCTAAATGTTTTACCACGACATTAATTTCTTCCCTTTTCTGGTAGTTGTTGGGAACCGTGGAGGAAAGAAGAAATTGAAGAGGAATGGTGTAACTCGCAAGAAACCACCAAAGTTATGTTACAAATATCCATTAAAATCAAAAGGAAAAGTGAAATCAAACGAACTCTAAAAGAAGGGAAGAGAGGGAGTAGGTGATTAATTTATTTAAGAGAATATTAAATATAATTAATTTCAATTATTGATTAATTGGATAAATTTGTGGGTTTTTGAAATTTAGAAGGGTAAATATGATATTATGAACTTTAGAGGGGGAAATACATAATTTCTAAGTTTTTGAGGGGCTTACATGAAATCCCCCAAAATTGTAACTTAATATCTGATATTTCTCTTTGTCCGTGGGCTGCTTTGGGCTGTGGGCCTGTGGCTGTTTGAACTAGACCTCATGTTCCGTTCAAAACTGAAAAGTTTAAAAAAAAAGCGGCACGCTTGAGGGATGCGACCTACAAGGCGAACAGAGGCGAAACTAACAGAGAAAAGGCATGGCGCCTTTTCCTGAGCTTGTCCCATCGTACTGGGTATCGGCCTGAAGTAATTGATCAGTCGCGGGTGCTTTCTCCTCTTCGGTGACGGAAGGGCGAGTGGTCTCCGTCTTTGTACAGTATGTATATCTTTCATTTTTTATTTGTATGTTTGTGTGGTGTTTTGTGTTGTTTCCTGCCTCCTCTTCTTCTACCTCTCTGTTGAGGAATAGAATAGCTAGCCTCAGCATTTAATCATCATTGGCTATACTTAGACATTAATCCAGCTAGCACCCTATGCACAGCAATTAATCATACATGGTACCTAGCTGGATATGGGGGATTAGATTTGTAATTAGAGATAATTAGGCAACAAAATATTGTGTCTATAGTTTAGGAAATAACATAACGGCTAGTAGCCATCCTTGTCTATATACACTCTTGTACAGAGCTTGTAAAAGATCATCAGAAAATAATACAACAAAATTCATTCAATCATTTCTGCTCTTTCTCCTTCATTCTCTAAAAAATTAACATGGTATCAGAGCGGGTTCAAGTCTGAATCCAGAATCACACAAACAACAAGAGCTGCACTACAGCCACCCAAGTGCTGCACTACAGCCACCTATCCAAAACCAGAAAAAAAAAAAACCAGAAAAATGGCCCTACAATCAGATTCATCAACAAAGCTCACAAACATTATCCTAAATGGCACAAACTATTTCTCATGGGCAAGAGCAACCACCTTAGCCCTTAGCAGCAGAGGCAAGCTCGGTTTCATAACCGGCACCAGAAAACAACCCAAATTATCAGACATACCCACAGATGAAGAAAACAAAAAACTGGAGGAATGGCAAACACAAGACCATCTTGTGATGGTATAGCTGATGGGGTCGATGGACCCACAGATAGTAAACATTTTTATGCACAAAAACTCTGCAAAGGAAGCATGGGATTTAGCAAAAAGTATGTACGACAAGAAGCACAATTTCTCACATATCTACAACCTCAAGCAAGAAATTTCACAAATCAAACAAGGCAATAAAACTCATACAGAGTACCTCTCACAACTTAGAGCCAAGTTTGAAGAATTGAAGGTCTACCTCCCTCCAACCTCAGATCCAATCGAGATACAAAAGCGAAGTGAATTCGATGAAATATACACATATCTCAGCGGGTTGGACTCAAGCTATGAGCCGGTCCGGTCACAGATCCTCTCCTCTCCCACCTCTCTCGACTTCGCATCCGTTGTGGCCACCATACAACGTGAGGACTCGCGGCGCCACAGCATGGCCGGTCCACAGGCTAGCAGCGAAGGACACGAGGCTCAAGCGTTCGCCGCGAACTTCCGAAACCCTAACCGGTCTCAAAACTCAAAAGGAGAAGGGGATCGATGCACTAACTGTAAAAAGCAAGGGCATAATCAAGATCAGTGTTGGTTTTTGTACCCTCATCTCCGACCGAAGAAAGGTAAAGCGGCTGCGAAGGGAGGAGAACGGGAGAGGGAAAAATCAAGCGGCGCAAGACAGGGGGAGAGAAAATTTGGGGGATTGGCCGACTCAGGATTGAACCAGCGAACTGAAGGGGTCGGAACCAACTTAGCCCTCTCAGGGTTTAATGAGTCGGGTGCATCAGGATCTTCTGTGGCATCTACTTCACAATTGGCGCAGCTAATCTCTCAATTGAATAATTTGCTGCTGAACAGCAGCGCAGGTTCATCAAATTCTCTTAATAAATTAAAATTATTTGGTACCAAATCAATAAATAGGACCAACTTAGTAACAAAACCAGCCTACCAAGAAACTGTGAACGGCTCAATATGTGAAAAAGGTCCAAATAAAATTAATGTGCCAAAATTTGTAAATCTATGTAAAAACTTGAATAATTGGATCATAGATTCAGGTGCTACAGATCATATGACACATGATCAAACAAAATTACAAAATTATGAAGATCTAAAGGATTCTCAATATGTCACAGTAGCTAATGGCAATAAAACTAAAATATGTGGAATCGGGTCAACCAAATTATTTACCAAAAATATAAAAAATATATTGTGCCTACCTGACCTTAACTCAAATTTACTGTCAGTTAGCAAGATCACTCAAGACTTAAACTGCAATGTAATTTTCTCACCAAATAAAGTGATATTTCAGGATCGAATGACGAGAATGAAGATTGGTGAAGGGAAATTAGAAAACGGCCTATATTATTTAGGAAATAATAATAATAATATTTGTCTTACCACATCAAGTATAGCAAATTATGACAAGTTACTACATTGGAGATTTGGCCACCCATCTGATAGAGTATTAAATAAACTTTTTTCTCGCAATTTAGATTCAAGTAATTGTGATGTGTGTAAGTTTTCTAAACAAACAAGGTTACCTTTTAAATTATCATCAAGTGTGTCTGAAAAATGCTTTGATCTTATTCATTCTGATGTGTGGGGTCCCGCTCCCATTGATTCATACAATAAATTTAGATATTTTGTTACTTTTATTGATGATTTTTCTCGTACTACTTGGGTTTATCTTTTAAAAGTAAAAAGTGAAGTATTTTCCTGTTTTCAAGATTTCTCAAATTTTATTGAAAATCAATTTAATGCCAAAGTCAAAATATTTAGATCCGACAATGGCACTGAGTATGTTAATAAAAAAATTTCAGATTTTTTCAAACAAAAGGGAATATTACATCAAACTACTTGCATTAATACACCCGAACAAAATGGTATCTCAGAAAGAAAAAATCGACATCTTCTAGAAGTTACTAGATCTCTTATTTTTCAAAATAATGTTTCAAAAATTTATTGGTCTGACGCAGTACTAACTGCAACCTATCTTATTAATAGACTACCTAGTGCACTTTTAAACCATAGAAGTCCTTTAGAAATTCTTAAAGGTAGGAAAATTAACCTTGACCATATCCGAGTATTCGGGTGTACTTGTTTTGTACATATTAAAAGACATGATAAGTTAGATAAAAATTCTACCAAAACTATTTTTTTGGGTTACTCATCCGAGAAAAAAGGATACAAGTGTTAGATCCAAAGAATCACAAACTTTATATATCAAGAGATGTAAGTTTTAATGAAAAAGAACCTTTTTATTCCGAGGATGGTATCCAAACTTTAGAAACACAAAATGCACTACCTTTACCCTTTTTTGAAGAACAGGTTGAGCATTTAGAAGAAGGAATTCCTTCAAAAGCAGAAAGTGCACCGAGGGAAGAACCTCCCTCAGGGGGAGAAAGTGCACCGAGGGAAGAAACTCCCTCAGGGGGAGAAAGCGCACCTAGGGAAGAAATTTCCTTAAGACGATCAATAAGAGAAACACGACCTTCTACAAGGTTAAGGGATTTTGTATCCCATCAGGTGATGTATCCAATTCAAGAGTTTATTTCTTACAAAAAAATAACTCCAAAATATCGAGCCTATTTGAGTAAGATAACCAACAAAATTGAACCAACCAAGTTTGATGAAGCCAACAAGGACCCAATTTGGTGTAAGGCTATGAAAGAGGAACTTCAAGCCTTAGAAAAAAATGACACATGGGACATTGTATGTTTACCAAAAAATAAAAAACCAGTAGGTTGCAAATGGGTATACAAAATAAAATATAATAGTGATGGTACAATTGAAAGATATAAGGCTAGGTTAGTAGCTAAAGGTTTCACCCAAACCCATGGTATTGACTACCAAGAGACATTTGCACCGGTAGCAAAAATGAATACAGTTAGAATTTTGCTATCAGTTGCCACCAACTTAGGGTGGAATTTGTTCCAAATGGACGTCAAAAATGCTTTCTTACAAGGAACTTTGGAAGAAGAGGTCTACATGACCCTTCCCCCAGGACATAAGGAAGCATCAAATCCATCACGTGTATGTAAGTTAAAAAAGGCAATATATGGCCTAAAACAATCCCCAAGAGCTTGGTATGCAAAGTTGAGCTTATCTTTGTTACAAATTAATTTTTCTAAAAGCACAGCAGATTCTTCCATGTTTGTTAAATACTCACAAACATGCACCATTATTGTACTTGTGTATGTTGATGACATTATCATTACAGGAAATAATGATGAAGAAATCCAAAAAGTTAAAATTTATTTGAAAAATGAATTTGACATCAAAGACCTTGGAAAACTCAAATATTTTCTTGGGATAGAAATAGCACACTCAAACAAAGGCTTGTTTCTATCTCAAAGAAAATATGTTCTTGACCTGTTAAAAGAGACTGGAAAATTAGGAGCTAAACCAGTCGGTACACCAATGGAAACCAACATTAAATTGGGACCAGAAGAAGGGGAACCACTACCTGACAAAGGGCAATACCAAAGATTGGTTGGTAAATTAATTTACTTAACAGTTACCAGACCAGACCTTGCATATGCAGTTAGTGTTGTAAGCCAGTTTATGCATGCTCCACGTACCAGTCACATGAGCGCTATTTATAGAATACTTAGGTATCTTAAAGGCACTCCAGGTCAAGGAATCTGGATGAAGAAAAATATTACTAACAATGTGGTTGGTTATTCTGATGCAGATTGGGCCGGAAGCTGTGACAGAAAATCAACCACAGGATTTTGTACTTTTGTAGGTGGCAACTTAGTGACGTGGAAAAGCAAGAAGCAGAATGTTGTGGCACGATCAAGTGCTGAGGCAGAATATCGAGCCATGGCATCCACAGCAAGCGAGCTTACTTGGATCAAGCATTTACTTCACGACATGAAGGTGGAGTGCAAACAGGTCATGCAAATGTACTGTGACAACCAAGCGGCACGGCACATTGCATCCAATCCCGTCTTCCATGAAAGAACAAAGCACATAGAAGTCGATTGCCACTTTGTTCGAGATAAAGTGCAATCAGGAGAAATCGAGACGCCATTTGTCAAAAGTCAAGAACAATTGGCAGATATTTTCACCAAGGCACTCGACAAAGCAAGCCATCTAAATATACTGGACAAGTTGGGTTCTGTTAATCTATTCGCACCCAACTTGAGGGGGAGTGTTGAGGAATAGAATAGCTAGCCTCAGCATTTAATCATCATTGGCTATACTTAGACATTAATCTAGCTAGCACCCTATGCACAGCAATTAATCATACATGGTACCTAGCTAGATATTGGGGATTAAATTTGTAATTAGAGATAATTAGGCAACAAAATATTGTGTCTATAGTTTAGGAAATAACATAACGGCTAGTAGCCATCCTTGTCTATATACACTCTTGTACAGAGCTTGTAAAAGATCATTAGAAAATAATACAACAAAATTCATTCAATCATTTCTGCTCTTTCTCCTTCATTCTCTAAAAAATTAACACTCTCCTCTTCTCTTTTTGCTTAGAGGTGACTGTCCTGGGCTGGTTGATTCAGTTTCCGGTCCAGTTTGATCCAGTGTCTTCCCAACTGATTGGTGACTGTCTTGGTCCGGTCAATTCAGTTCCCGGTCCGGTTTGAATTCAGTGCCTTCTTAGCTGTGATATGCATTTAGAGGCAACAATCACTAGGCTTCTATCACTCCAATTAAGCAACGATAATCCAATTGTGTGTCAACATAATGCGCATACCCCTGTGCGTTTTGGTTTTTTACAACTGTATGTTTTCACAGACACTCGTTGTCTAATCTTGTGTAACAGCTAGTTTGTAACTCTTTCGATCAATGCAATTGCCTACGGACTTTTAACCCAAAAAAATTTAAATAAAAAAAAAGTGAAATCTTAGATTCTTTTCTGCTAAAAGTTCAATAATTTCTAATTTTCCCATCAGAACTTCAAAAAGTATATTTAAAAATTGATGAAGTTATATGATTAAGTACGTCTTTAAGGTGAATTTAAAAATTGATGGAAACAACCATCTCCAATAGACACAGTTTCTAGTAACAATATTTACCAAGTAATTCTTAATGCCACTAAATATATAACAAATTCATCTTAAAAGGAATATCTTTAGTAGCATTCAAATTGCAAAATTCATGCTGATAGCAAATAGTATCTTTCTGAAGAAAGCTAAAGAAAGATTATAAGTACAATGAATAAAATGAATAACATAAATAATAAATAAATCAGTTTAACAAAGAAATCAATCAACTAAATACATGCACCAAAGAAATAATAGCAAATAACACAGAAAAAAAAAAGAGGGTAGGGATTATGCTCTTTATTTTTTTTCTTAAAATTTGACAGTGGCTGTCAAGTGATACAAAAAAAATATAAAAAAATAAATTAGTATCAACAGTGTGTGTTGTAATCCTCTTACAAGCGTGTTTGTCATGTCACAAATTAGTATCACCACCTTATATATATAAACATTGAAAATAAAATAATGTGAAATTGAATCAAAAATCAGAGAACCCTAACCCTAAACTGCACTGTGTGGATGTGTCAAGCTGTGAATTAAGAGATGGCAAATCAACACTGCTCTTGCAAAGCAGCTCTTCTTCTTCCTCCTCATTGTCAGAACAAATCGGTAAGATATCCATAAACGGTCGTAATTCATCCTGATCCTGCTCCTGCTCCTGCTCCTGCTCCTGCTGCTCCACATTATAATTGTGATTATTATTCACATAATTGCATGTCATGATATCAAGGCCTCCTATGTCACCATTGTTGTTATTCTTCCCGTTTGTTTGGTTGTCGTTGAAATAAAAGTAGTTGTGTAACCGTTGCTCCTGCGCTTGGTTTTGAAACTTATTCTGACTCGGGTTTATGTCATCCAACGATACGAAGCTCGACTGACTCTGATCTGTACTCATTATTCACCAACAAATAAACTAAGATTATATAATTATATATATGTTGTGCATATACATAATGATAATACAAAGATGTGCACCATCAATATATATAATGGCATCATATAAAATGGTATACTAATTATGGTCCTTTTGGCATGGAATTCAGGTTGTGGGGTTGTTGCATGCATGCAGTTGAACTTGAGCATTCCTAAATTAGAACCAAAGAGGTTTCATTAAAATAAAGATATTGACAACTATGAAAATTGTAAAAAGAACATCAAGAAATTAAAGAAAGGAATATACTCTTTAATTAATTTTATACGGACCAGGATATGGTTGATCGATATCGTGCTGATTGATTTCGAAATTGCATTGTTTAGCTCGGACATTGTTGATATCGCGCTGGATGGAATTGAGCTCTACCTCCATATTCCTGATAACTTCCTCGTAATATCTGATGATATGGTAGCAGCCACCAGACGGGTTTTGAGCGCGCATGTTCGCCTCATACACCATCGTGTTGACGGCCTTCTGGCGGTCAGGTGCTGACAACTGGCGCAGCTTCTTGACAATATTGCTTACGCCAAAGAGCTTGTGTGCATTCTGGAAGTCACTTTGCCGCTCTGGCGGAAAGTACGGCGCCAACATGCACTGTGGTCCACATTTGCGTCTCTGATACTTGCACGCGGCGCACGCAGATGAAATAGGCGTAGTAGGAGCCGAGAGGGGAAGGTCATGTGGAGTGACCGCATTAACATTCACATGAACGATTGAATTTGCATCTCGAGAGGGAATGTCGATTGACGGAGAAGAGGAAGATGGCGAGGTGACGAGGTTGTGAGAGAAAGAATGAGAGAAGGTAGAGGAGGAGGAGGTGGTGGATGGCATAATTATAAAAATGTGAATAAATATCAATTTAATATTATATAGGAATAAATTACGGAGGAGAAAAAGGAGGAGAGGAGACAAAAAAGGCGTTGGTTGAGAAATAGGTTTGGTAAATTTGGATCAAGTATAAATTTAGTTCTAATCAGATCTCTATTAATTTGTGCTAAATTTGGCAATCTTTTTTTAGACGAAATGCCACCTCCACACGCATCTTTTCTCCTAATCCTAATCTGGCGCCAGCATTTACTGTCTTTAATTTTACTGTAATTCCCAAAATTAATTTTTTTTTTTTAAGAGATGTTGAATGCAAAAATAATATGAAGCAAAATCAACTTATTTGTGGAGATTATGAATGCTTATTTTTAAATTGATTTAAATTTGATGTACACTAAATTTACATAGTTTAATTTTTTTAATTTATTTCCAAAATAAGTAACACAAAAGTTGGATGGACACTAAAATTTCTTTTTTTTTTTTCCTTTTTTATTCATTTTTGTTTTTTGTTTTAATAATTCTAACTGTAGTAAAAATATGGTGGGATATTAATATATCATTCCATAAATGAAAAGAAAGTAGTCATATATGTTTAGTACATATGTCAAGACAATTTTGTGAAGTTAGGCAGCCATACAATTTATATAATCATGCATTTCTCTTGCGTTCACTTGGCAGTAAAATTTATATCAAACTATCAGAGCAGCTTTCAATGGGAATTTTCTTTTCCAATTTTGTCCCTAAGGTTTTCACCATAGAACCTTGAACTACAAACTGTGCATATTCATCTTGTAATCCTAACAGGCTTAATTTTCATTATTTTTGTTCCTTTTTTTTATAATTTTATGAATATTCAACGATGTGGTACAATTTCTTCTTTTTTTAGGTTACAAAATATTTGGATAATGGTACCAATTTATCTAATTATTGCTTCCTTCTCAAACTGTAAGCTGATGACACCTAAACTGCCCAAAACCTGAACCAACAAAATTAATAGAAGGTGCACAGGAGGAGAAAATCGCACAAAATTCAAAAAAATAAAAAAGTTAAAGTTATGATATCTTGAGAGGTTTAAGCATTGTGTCGGTTCAAGAATTTTACTTTTTCTGTTATATTGTTGGCCAGGATAAAAGGAGGCAATTAGGCCACTTATCTAACAAAATGTTGAGAAAAAAACATTGAAAAATTATTTATCACATCATTGTAGAGTTATACATGAACAATGTAGTTTTTCTTTCATTTGTTTCCTAGGGATCATTAATTTTTATTCCCTTTCATTCAACCTGATTACATGTGCAAACTCATAATTTGGTTTCCCATTTAGGCTATAAAAAAAGCGAATTAATAAAAACAAAAAATATCCAACAACAATCATCTTAAATCTACCGACTAATTCCGATATTGATTACATATACAAAGTAAATTAAGAAAAACAAATAGCATAATATACTTGATATTCAAATTCACTCTTTTTCTAGTAAAATTTATAATGCAAGATGTTAACTAACAATGATACTGTTAACAAGAAGATGAGTACAAAGGTAAAAGAGCTGCCTTTTTTTCTTAAAAGATACAATTAAACATACAAAGACTATATATCCAAGCCAAAGAGAACCCTCACAATCTGACAGGCACAGATGATAAACACAGATTTGCATGAACTAGCAACTGGTGCTAACAATTCCTTGCCTTGATGCCATGAAATATATTCAACCAGGCAAGAAGACAGTTAAAATAGAGATGGTGAATGTAAAAACTCTGATCTACTGATGATGTCTAAAATATCTAACCCATCTTCGACTTCTACTGGAGAGAGAGAGAGAGAGGATAACTTATTGTTCAAGTACAGCTGCACCATAATAAAAAAAAAAAAAACTTTTAAGTTTCCCAAGGAGAGAAGCTACTAATACATTACATGATGAGTGAGGCTATGGTACTATGCATAGCGCATAATGGTCCGTACTATTTATCAATATATCCATTTTCAAAGTCAAACAATCAATCTGAACCATTCACGTGATATCCATATAAAAATGTACTTGAAGATCAAATTTACATTTTTTTTTAAATATTACTAATTTTTTAGATATTTAGAAATTCACTTGATCTAAAATTCTAGACCATTCTAAAGTAGTGTTCTACCTATCTAAAAGTAAAAAATTCTAAAAAATGTAAAGTTTAGTCTACAAGTACATTTTCATATGTAGATATACTATTTGGACTTTGGAAATGAAAATATTGATACGTAATACGGACTAATTTGCAGTATGCATAGTACCGTAGCCTCACTTGCATAATACATATTTCCCTATTTTATTGTCCTTTTAACTTAATTTCACCATATTTGTGCATCGCATCAGAAGGAAACATTTTCATTTTTTTTTTCTTTTACCATTGTAGATTTTATTTTCATCAAACCGGTATGTAAACAGTCATCACGACTAAGGACATGAAATTACCAATTTTATAATTTGGATACAAACTTCTATTTTGTCAAAGTTTTCCCAACTTGTTATAATATTTTAAAATAACCATCTAAAAAAAGATACATACCTTGGTTAGCAACTGCTCAAGCACCAAAGTTGGACAAAGAAAGGAGAAGAGACAGAGAGAGAGAGAGAGAAGAAACAAAAATTAAGCAATAAAAGGTTAACTAAATAAAAGCCTTAGTCTTCTATCGTTTTTATCTCTGTGGTTGCTCTGACGAGGAGGCCCCAGGAGTTTGTGCTGCATTTGGTGGTAGGCTACTGGAAGACCCGTTCTCTGACGGTGGGGCCGCCCCCCACTTCCCTTCTGACTCAAGAGGTTCTATCACATGAACTCCTCCGTCAGTGAGCCCAATTGCGAATTGGTTCGGCTCAAGTGGGTGTGCTGCAACCACAAGAGGATGGACATTTGGGCTGGAACAAAAAAAAAATATATAAATAATATGATATGTAAAAAGAATAAATATGAATATTAGAATAGGCCTTGTATTGATCAGGATTCAGGAAACAAGCGAAATGGAAATATAGGCACAAATTGTAAGGTGGGTTTTTTTTAAATTATACATTTCTTTCATTGTTTTCACATGGTAAAAGTTCAAATAACTTGGATCAAGAAATTTCAGGCTTTATAACTCTTCATCCCAAGATAACAAGAACGCTATTTTCTTTTCCTATACCCAATTTATGTCCAGTGAAAATCGGTTCAGTATAGAAAATGAAAGAAGGCTTTATGCAAAGAGGCGCCAGCTTAAGATGTGAAAAATATTAATTCCGGACTCATGTAGTCAGAAAGGTGTTCTCAGGAATAAAAACAAAAAAAAATGGAAAGAGGCTAACAAAAAAAAAAAACTAGCAATAGATATAAACTAAGATACCTCTTCTACCAATTTGTTTTACAAAAAATTAATAATATTTTTGTAGTTTGCACTAAGCAATACCTGACATTGGGAGGAAGGTAAGCGGCAGGGAGGATACGGCATCTAAGCTTGAGATTGGAAGCACTAAAAATGCACACAGTGGCATCCACAAATGTTGCATACACCAACTGGCTATCACATGAGAAAGTCGCATGTGATATAGGCGGTGCTGAGTTTTCTCGTGGGACCCACTAATACAAGAAGTAAAAAAAATCAATAAAATTTATAAAAATCAACCAGAGTTACATGCTTAACACACATTGACTATCCTAATCATGTCTTGTGTATGGTTGCAATGTTAAAAGTATACTAAATCTGACTTGGGCATAATCAGGTGTTACTTCAGCTCTGAAGTTTCATTTCAGATCAATTCTACATGAAATGCATAACTGGTTCTACTTGAAAGTAGTTGCAAAACACTAACTGTTTCAGCCCTCAGGACTGAAATTTAAGCAGATTTTAATAGTATAAATTCATTTTTCCTTTAAGCTAAGAGTGAGGCTATGGTACTATGCGTATCGCATATTGGTCCGTGCTATGGATCGATATCACCATTTTCAAAATTCAAACAATCGATCTGAACCGTTTCAACACGCTCTCCATATGAAAATGTACTTGTAGATCAAATTTTACATTTTTTAAGAATTTTTTTTACTATTTTCTAGATAGGTAGAAAATCGCTTGATCTAATGATTCTAGACCATTCAAAAGTAGTGATTTTCTACCTATTTAAAAAAAAGTACAAAAAATTCTAAAAAAATGAAAATTTTCATATGAAAATCACGTTGAACGGTTCACATCGACAATTTAGACTTTGAATACAAAAATATTGATCCGTAGTACGGACCAATCTACGCTATGCATAGTACCATAGTACGATGGTTACCTGTCTAAGACACTCTAACTTGGTGGTCTCATAGATGGCAATCTGACTCGCATGAACAACCAGGAAATTGATTTGGTCCTGATGGAACTGGACCCGTGTGTCAGACAAGTTGGATCCAGAATGGCTTTGCGGGTTTGGTAGAAACTTGCTCCTTTGCTTCTCCCATCCATCAGTGCTCCACACACAGATCTGCAACAAAAAAGTTCAATACATTTTAAGAGTGCCACATTGTGCACCTTTTGTTTTGGTGTACATGAACTACGTGTCTAGCATTGTTTATTTCATGTCCAAGAGTCATATCTAAGTTAGAATAAAAACCTAGAAAATTTGTTTACTTGATCAATTGAATTTTTTTTATATAGATTGCTTATATAAGCAGATGTTATTTTTATTTTCTTCCATATTTCTTCGGGTAATTTGGCCAAGCAAGAAGCTAGTGAGCTGTGTCCGTGTTTCTTTCACTATTGTTTTCGGGAAAAAACCATGTAAAGGAGCAAAAGTCAGCTATTTGACTAAAATACTAATATTCAAATAATATAAACATTAGACTGTTCGGTGTGAAGAGCTTGTATAGGAACCTGAGAATCTGCTCCAGAGGAAACAAGCACATTTAACACATTGGAGAAGGCAAGACCAGTGATTCTCTTTGAGTGGCCTTTCAGTTTGCTTTTTACCTAAGAAAAAAAGGAAGCAATATTAGATCCAAATTCACCACATTTTTACTTTTCAGTTTATGTATTCAACGATTTCTTCCAGATCAAAAGCTATCCAAGAACAATAAAATGTTATTTCACATCAGAACTAAGGTCTTAAAATCTCAATTGAGCCTGGATCAAAGTTCAAAACCTTAATTAAACACACGAAATAAGGTAACATGCAACAACCTCATCAACTCTGACATTGTAAATTTGAATGGTGGAGTCATCCATTCCAATGGCAATTATGTTATTGTCTTGCGGGTGGAATGCTAGAAAAGTGGCAGCTGGTGGAGGCGGCATGAAGGTAGTCATCGTCTGTAAACAAAAGCATATGTGAATTAATATTAATATTCCTCTTGTTATTTTCAATTTTATCAATTTGGTTCATATATCTGTGCTATACCTACTAGGAGCCAAGGCAACTCTCAGCAATGTGCTTAGAATGTAACAAAAATGCAAAACATAGCTTAAATAAATTTTAAAACAAAGTCTTGGCTCCTGTATCCACTGAAGTACAACAAAAATCTAAAGAATCCTTTTAGAAGCAACTAAATAATAGAAACACCACGAAAAACCAAAAAAATAAAAAAAAGATAAATAAAAAAAAAATGACTGTTCCAGTAAATAATAGTATCATTATCCAGTGAAATTAACCCTGGTATAGACTATATGTACCTTAAAGGTCATCATATTGAAGAGAGAAATCTTTCCACCAGAAGCTGACATGACATAAGAGTCGTTCTTCGACAAGGCAAAGCATGGCACAGCATCCTCAGGATTCGAATCGGTTACGTCATTCGTCATAAGAATGCCACTCGGTGGTTGCCACAATTGTGGTGTTACCCCAGCAGTTGCCTACATATTGAAAATTCAAATTTGGAAGGTTCACAAAAAAGAACAAAATTAAACACCACGAATTATATACTGGTCAGTATCAATCACTATTGGAAAACATTCTTTTTCTTTACCTTTTTCCTACCCTGAATATCTTGCATTCAATAACTAGATGTGACTACTTTGCATGGGCGATCATTTGTAAAGAAAGGACTGAGTTGCATTTTTTTTTTCAACTGAATTAACCAGATTTTCTGGTAGAGGATTGTGTTTCCGTGCTTGGGTTTGGCTGATACCAGTGCACCAATAAGTTAGGATGGGGGGGATAGGGGGGTGTCATATAGGGTTTTTTGTCTCACACCAGTAGGAACTGCTATCGGTTTTATTTATGTTGATCAATGGAAACAGGCATTTATTGCTTTTAAAAGAAATAAGAGAAATCACCAGATTCTTCACTAATTAATACCCATACGGTGTGTACTGGGTTGCATAAGTCATGTATAAGCAATTAATCGCTCTTTGTAACAAACATGGTCACAATCGATGTTACCTTTCCACTAGGGTTGTTATCATTACGTGGCCATTTCCAGAGGAGATGAATGGCATTTGAAGCTAAGGCCAAAAGAGCCACACCAGAGTTTGTATAAATCAATCTTGAGATCTGCAATTTAAAACTTCATTTAGACATATACCATGCGGTGGTTCATACCAGTGCTGATCACACAATACAATGTGGTACCAGAATTTCCAAGAGAACATTTCAATTTGATAACTTAACAAGAGGATCTAATACTTTCGTGCATCTTTTGTTTCTCTTTAAATTTGTGTTACCTTGCTTGTTCTCAAATTATCCATGAGCCTAAGAGATCGGCACTGAGCAGGCTCATTGATCTCGGTAAGCCTCCACATCATCTTAGACTTGTCAGATGCATCTTCAACTATTCTGGGTTTTATGTCTACCATGCCTTTCATATCCCCATTCTGTTCAAATTTACCAATGTCAGTGAAAATTTAAACAATGAAATTAATAAGACAAGATCATAAAAAAGAAACAAAAGACTTTATCCAGAGTTGCTATGGATTTTTCAAAAGAGTTTATCTTATAAGTTTTTATCATCTTATTGATGAAACCTGGTATTTAAGACTACAGTATAGCCTGTGTTAGGGTTTCTAAAGAGGGTTTTCAAGGATATGTCAGAAATGACATCTCTAAAAAGAGAAACCTATAAATGACAACTCCTAAAATAACCTATACCAAATACTAAATTCTTCCTCCTTAATATAGCCTGCCAAACATAGCCTACTATTCCTAACATCCTGCTAAATCAAACCTGATGAAAATATATTATGAGATGAGAGGCATACACAACAACCTGTTATCTCTCATTTTTTTATCCGGTCAGTATGAATTCCATCCGGGCATATCATATTATGAATGAAACAATAAAGAAAATTAAACTTGGAGAAAAGAACAAAAAAGAAAGAACTAACCAATGCAGAGACTGGTGTCTGAGGAGTATTTGGTGCTCCAGTTGTCGAAGCCCCGGCAGATGCTGCAGCAGCAGCAGCAGCTGCCACCAATGGATTCACTATAGGCTGTGAATATAATAATACAAGTAGGTTTAGGTATGGTATGATATCAAGAAACAAAAAGGGGCAAAATCGTAATTAATGCTACCTTAGTATTTGATTCCGAAATTGCCCTGGAAGCATCAAATTGTCTGCTTTGTCCTTCAAAGGTGCGTATTAGTCGCAATCCATCAGCATTTGCCAATATCTTTATACCATTTTCATGAGTAGACACAGCCAATAGTGTTCCCTCTTTGTTGAAGCGTATTCTTGGACTGGCCTGTTTGAATAAACCGCAATGCATACATAAGCATTGCACCATCTCGAGAAAGTACTGCCTCATACATGTTATAAAATAGTAATGGAACTAACAAGTGCAGTGTACCAAGTCAGATAAAATTCACTCTTATGTTACTTTTAACTGAACTTGATCTTTAAGCCTCAATCAGGGCCAAAAAAATGAAAAAAATATGCAGAAAAAAGTAAAAAAGGTTTACAATCTGAACTGAACCAAGTATTCTTATACTTAAATTTCTTGTAACAAAAAAAAAAAAAAAAAAAAAAACTCTGCTCTGCAATTCCTCAGATCAGTCCCGTGTATTAGATATGCAATAATGTGGTCAATAAAGCAAAATCAATACTTGAAAGCACATAACAATAGCATGTAATTATTAGTTTAAAAAAAAACATCATACCGGGAGGCCACCTTCAGCATCTAGAGTTGTGAGAAGATTAGTGTTGTCCATATCCCAAAACTTGATCACAAACTCATCTCCAGCTGCTAGGTACCGGTTTTTAGTGGTATCAAATTGAACAACACCAAGGGACCTCTTTCTGAAGCCCTGATATGTCCTCTTCACTGCCCCCTCACTCTCATTCCACTCCACTATAAATGATTCCCCCTCCTTGCTTGTCCCGCAAGAAAACAACCTATAATAATAATAATAACAAAAAAGAAGAGGATGAGAAGTATGAAACTTTTGAGTTAAACTAGATAATATATCTATATTTGGTATTTAAGATAAAGTCTAGAATGCAAGAAATATAGAAAACATCACATATATCCCATAAAAGACTTGAAAATACCCTTTATACCCCTCATTAACCTTCTTTTCAGGAAGTTGCCCAAATTATTCTCCTTTTTTCCCTCAATTTGGGTAATTCAAACAAAAAGATATAGGTGATTTTTCCATGAATAGATTATTCCCATAAAAGACTTGAAAATACCCTTTATACCCCCCTAATTTCCTCTTCCTTTCAGGAAGTTGCCCAAATTATTCCTTTTTCTCCCTGTTTTTTGTTTCTCAATTAGGGTAATTGAAACAAAAAGATATAGGTGATTTTTCCATGAATTATAGTGAGCTATGTCATATTTCTTATTTTAGCGGCATTACTTGTATTAAATACTGACCTGGTGCCATCAGCACTATAAGCCATGGTGGTGCACCAATGCCCGGGTGCATCATAATCAACCCGAGACCCCAAATTGTCATATAACCACGCCTTTATTTTGCCATCCAAGGCCGTGGAGAAAATGAACTGGATGTTCTCCTTGTGGTGGGGACAGACAGAGTAAACAGGAGCATCATGGCCTTCAAAAACGTACTGCCGGGCCCCGCTCGTCGCGTCCCAGACCTTGATTGTTTTGTCGTCTCCACAGGTTATTACACACAGCTGCTTGTTAGGGTGAGAGAATGATATATCGTTTACACCCCCGGTGTGAGCATCTATCTGTTACAACTCAATACCAAAAGGAGGCAGAAAAGATAAAGGAATCAACTATGGAAAGAATCTCAGTTCAAGTGGATATCAGACTTGGATCAAATTTGGTCAGCTTATTTCATACAAACCACCTCAGGTAGGGTTTAAATCAATTCAACTACACTGGTTCCATATGGTAGTATATTGGATATCAGATTCTTGCTTTTTTTTAATCTTTTGTTGCCTATTTTTTGTTTGTACTTGAGCTCCGGCTTTTGATTTGAATATGCACTTGTATAATTTTTTAATCCAGACTTCTTTAAAGTCATTGCCTACCAAGAAAGCATACCTCTAAGTGTTGTCTAATATCACCGCTGCCATGATATGAGTATATTTGTACAACATGCTTCGAATAAGCGACACCTGTATTACAACAGATAGTTACATTACAGTCAGGGTAAGGTAAATTTTATACACTTAAAGTGCTGTCTAAGTTTATTAAAATAATACAGATTTTTCGATGAAACCCAGTAAATTTTAATGCATGCCCTAAATTTGTCATTCTCAACTACTAACACTAAGACCTTAACACAAACCCTCATCTGCAACATCTCATTGCTTGTGTTTACTAATGTATTTCGCACAAATAAAATAAAAAAAAATAAAAACTAATGTATTTCACAACTTCTGCATTGCCTATTAGAGACTTGACAAAAGAATAAATAATGAATTTTTCAGGGATATTTCCTGTTGAATAGGTAGAGAAATTTCTGAATAGATAACACTGAAAGTTTCTAAAATCGGGGAACCACAGCCAAGTAAGACAAAATATTTAAAAAACACCTTTATGCAAAAGGAAGAGAGCACCACATCAGTCTTAAGGATCCATGGGTTCACATAGAAACATAGAAGCTTACCAAAGAGAGATCCATCGGGGCTCCATATCACACGGTTGACAGACACTGCTGGATCTTTAACAAGGGAACCCTGAAATTTGATTGCATAATCTGTCAAACAATTATTCATGATATGTATTCAGATTAAACACAGTACGAAAAAAAAAAGGAGTACAGAGCCCCACCCCTCCCCTGACACCATCAAGAAAGATGACATCTTAGCTTAATTATGCATTAGGTTCTACAAAAAACACCAAATAAGCCAAGAAATTACAATTCCCTACAACATAGTA
The DNA here is from genome assembly GCA_025461045.1 of Carex parvula. Classification (NCBI taxonomy): domain Eukaryota; kingdom Viridiplantae; phylum Streptophyta; class Magnoliopsida; order Poales; family Cyperaceae; genus Carex; species Carex parvula. The sequence goes on from JAJGRW010000198.1 coordinate 154,382, forward strand.
ATAATATAATTCACACAAGGTGAAGGGGAAGGAACTTGGACGGCTATGGAATTTTCCATTCTCTTGTTTGGTTCGTCTTGTGAACCCCCGTTACACTCCAATTAGGAGAGAAACAAAATATTAGTATTAAGAGGTTAAAAGAGGTTAAAAAGAGTAAACTCCATATAACCTTACCCTCCTATCATTAAAATTGCAACCAAACAAGAATCAATTATGAAATTTTCTTTCGCTCCCTTCCACTACCCATCAATCCAAACAAAGTGTAAATACCAAAATCAGGTAGAGCAACTTGATGGGAATACGTACCTGTAAGGCCATGGAGCACTGTGAAAGTTCCCACACTTTAAAGTTCCTTAAAACCAATCTGTCCCTCGTACCCACATCCCAAAGTCCGATATCTCCCACATTTGTACCAACTATTTACATCAAGAAGGGAAAAAAATAATCAAAAATGTTACAGCTCAAGATGCCTTCACTAGCAACAAGTTGCATTTTTGAAACATTCAATGTGCTCTTCTTTCAAATCATCCAAGTTCTCATACTAAGTTTCTACTCCAATATATGCATGATTTCAAATTGCCCCTAGCACCACCACTACGATCTTTTCAATATAATCATCACGTGATAAATCAAACAAAACCGAAAGTCATCTCATGCTTCCCTTCCAGTTTTTCAGAAGATTCTGGACCATCCAAAAACAGTGACTGTTTGGACATTCAAAACAAAGATAAGGATATGAGGCATGAGTGGGGCATTAACCCTAAATTCATCTCATGCTCCTCTTCCAGTTTACCTACTGTTGTACCAGTTCTGTATAGATCAAGAAGGGAAAAAATTATTCAATGTGCCTCAACCTAAAGTCCGATATTCATCTCATGCTCCTCAACCTAAAGTCCGATATCTCCCACATTTGTACCAACTATATACATCAAGAAGGGAAAAAAATAATACAAAAATGTTACAGCTCAAGATGCCTTCACTAGCAACAAAAAGTTGCATTTTTAAAACATTCAATGTGCTCTTCTTTCAAATCATCCAAGTTCTCATACTAAGTTTCTACTCCAATATATGCATGATTTCAAATTGCCCCTGGTACCACAACTTCGATCTTGTCAATATAATCATCACGTGATAAATCAAACAAAACCTAAAGTCATCTCATGCTTCCCTTCCAGTTTTTCAGAAGATTCTGGACCATCCAAAAACAGTGACTGTTTGGACATTCAAAACAAAGATAAGGATATGAGGCATGAGTGGGGCATTAACCCTAAATTCATCTCATGCTCCTCTTCCAGTTTACCTACTGTTGTACCAGTTCTGTATAGAGACAGAGAGGTTAAAGCCTACCAAGAAGAATAGTCTGGTTGACAGGATGAAAATCCATGCTCATGGGATTTGATCCCTGAATAAGGTTGCGAACTACCGTCTTGGGTATGTCTTCCGGGACAGGGGCATACATCGCCTGGTTGTGACTGCTCTGTGGGTAACTTGCTGGAGTAATATTCACTGCCAAATTACCCTGTTTTTGTATTCACAAAGGGTTTCAAATAGTCATTGTGCCATTAAAAATTGCTTGAAGAGCTTTACAGAGTTGCAAGCATTTTAAATAATAGTTTCTTGATATGATGTACCTAATTGCATACCTCACTTTATCATCAGAAGTGAAACTAAATAACGCAAATGTGAAGGCAAACATGAAGACATTAAATAAAACATAAATAAGCACAAAACAAGCTCTCAAAGCTCCCTGATATGGTACAGTACTATATTCTAGTATTTTGTTAACTGAAGAGAAAGAAAAATTAAAAAGAATCAAAATAAAACACACACCTCCTCAGAAACCCCAATAGGTCTCATTCGCTTGTTAGAGTGTTCAGAAGAATCTCCTGCTTGATAATCGGCCGCAGGAAAACCAGTTGGAGGTGCTCTCTTCAGCAATTGAGCTATATGTTAATCACCAGATAATACCAAATCAAATGAAGAAAATAATATAATAGAACTATAGCAGTTATGACTGGTGTTTTCAGCAACAATTATAGTTTGAATTATAGTTTGTTTATTCACTTTCCTTTTTCAGTTTCTTTCTTTTGCATGTGTGCATTTATAATTATCAACCTTTTATTTTATTTTCATCTCTTTTATATCAAGGCAAACCTTACCAGGATTAGTAGGAGCACCAAGCCCAATAGGACCACCTGATACTACACATGGAGTGAAAAAAAAAACTGTGTTAGAAACTCAAACAGGTTTGTACAACAACAACAACCAAGCCTTTAGTCCCAAACAAGTTGGGGTAGGCTAGAAATGAAACTCAAACAGGTTTGTATTTTTCTTTTTTCACTAATGTCATTTAATTCAGGATGGCAACTCTTGCGCCAAAGTACATGCATTATAAAGTTAGGTACAGTATAATCTTCATTATATCAGGTTCTTTTTATTTTTATTTTTATTTTACCAAACAAAATAGTCCTACCTGGAATAGGATTTGAAGGAGCACCTAGCCCGATTGCTCCACCAGAGACAGCAGGATGATTTAAAGCTGCAGATGCAATCCAACTTTCCCTTTTAGTAACTTATCATAAACAAATTAGTCATATTAGTCCAAACTTCACTCACTGTTGAAATTCATCCTACTTAACTACTATTGTATTTTCAATATAACCCCAAGCAATTACTTGGCATAGTTAGTTAGTATAGTGGAACTTGTGTGCTAACTGTTAACCAAATAATTTCTCTTTCACTAATAGGAATAATTTTTCTTAGTCAATGTTAGATCAAAGACATCTACTGCTCTTTTTGAATAAGAACAAGCAGGTGGCATCAGTTGAAATTATTAAAAATGGAAAATTAGATGACTAACTAGTACAATAACCTAATATTGGAGGGCCTGATGAGAAGACTGTACCGGGATTTGTGGGACCACCAAGTCCCATAGGTGCCATAGGTGCCCCAGAGACAGCAGGATGACTTACAGCAGAAGGGTTTGACATCCACCCAGCCAGTTGCGTCGGTACAGGTGCTGCTGTCGGTTGAAAGGGCTGAAGATAATATTATGTAAGTTCACAAGCTAAGCAAGTGAATTCTCTGATATAATATAAACTGATATTTAGTAAATGAAACATTAAAGGAAAATGCAAAGTGCACCATGCTCTGGATTTTATTATGCTCTATTATATGTGCCTCTCATCTCACCATCTATTACCTCAGCTGCACAATTTTTCAGTTTTTCTCTTTAATTTCAAACAGACTAACATATAATATTTCTTAAAAGGCGAGAAACATGAACTGGAGTACAGATCGAATAAGGTCAGTAGAGGAGTCTAAACACAAAATCCAGGTGCCTGTATTTTGATTAAGATTGCACAGACAATCAGATAGAGAAACATATACCCCATGAGCACCCAAGGGAGGGAAGCCGCTTCCTGGTTTAGGCATGGAACCAAGCAATGGATTGTTGGCTGGACCTGGAGCATGCGCACCATTGGGTTGACCACAGGTATGGTCCACAAAAAGGGTCTTTATGTCTGGATTTGGCCTTGGATTTTTGCAAAGCTGGTGCTGCCAGTTTAAACTGTGCATAAAATGGCAAAGTAAATGTCAGAAATTTGGTAAATTAGTCAAAAAGAAAAAAGATTAAATATGCCAAACTACAAAAAAAACAAACAATGGCAAAAGGAAGAAAAGATACAAAACCTGGCGCAAAAAAGTTGGATTCCAAGAAACAAATATATTCTGGATTAAGAATATTACCTTTGGTTGATTAAGGTACGAAGCCTAGAGCTCTTCAGGCTTGGGAACTGGAGTTTATCTCTGAAGAGAGGGTTTGCTTCAATTAGCTTCTTTAACTCAACAAGCATTATTGACCTTGCTGATTTTGTATCTCCGTATTTCGAGAGCTGCTCATTCTCTCTGCCAGAAAAATATTACTCAGTACAAATCAAGGTTTATTAGAAAGCATAACGAGAAAAGAAATTATCATACAACAGCATAGTGTTGATTGTTTGGTGCCAATTGCACAATGGTATTATCAACAATAAATTTGCTCAAATAGATTGAGGCTTAATAGAACAATTTATAGTTATAACCATAGAAAAAGAGAACAATGCATCAACATTTTAGTACCTGAAGTTATCCAATGTAAGAAGCTGTGTGATTTCCTTATATAGCTCTTCATTGAAGGTAGCAAATACTTTTAAATCCTTGACCAGTATTTCAACTGCCTTTGACCGATCATGCCTAGAGTAGAGAATAGCAACCATCAGTTACAGATAACCATTGCATTAGCACATAAAACTTAGTCCCTTGTAGGCAAATCTGATGATTAAAGCCTCATCTGATTACACTGTTATTTAACAATCCTAACTAGATTAAAATAAAAAATAATAATAAACAATAAAGGCGCAAACTAAAAACAAGAAAGGATCCACCAAAAAAGGGAAATATTCCATCCATCTAGTGTGTTAAGACAAAGTGCACAAACTGTCTTTATGTCTAACCTCGTTTAACTAGAGAGAAAGGAACTAATGAGAAGGACCTATGTTCGATATGTTTTGATGCTTCATGAGACCAAACATAACGCTCCTTAATGTTTTTACAGGTACACATAAAAAAGAGTGAGGCTATGGTACTACTATGCATAGCGCAGATTGGTCCATACTATGGATCAATATCGTCATTTATAAAGTTCAAACAGTCGATCTGAACCGTTCAACATGATCTTCTGTCAGATCGACTATTTGGACTTTGAAAACGAAAATATTGATCCGTAGTACAGACCAATCTGTGCTATACATAGTACCATAGCCTCACTCAAATAATAAAATATAACAGGGGTATAAAGCCATACTTGTCGAGTGCCTCCAGATACTTCTGTTTGCGAATCTCAAAGAAGATCTTCATTGAATAGCGATTGTCGTCTACTTTGGTGAAGCCTGACAGGTACTTCTCCACCTCATCCCAATTCCCATTTTGCACTTCCTCTTCAAAATGCTTCATGTTGAAATAGAACCCGGACTCCTGCTCCAACCTATAAAAAACAAGGCAATCAATAATTTACTTCACTGTATAGTCCCTGAATTAACACTAACATGTTGTACTTATTGCCAAGAGTAAATACTTTAAAAACAGTACTGTTATTAATAGCAATTATCTATAATTAACAACATAATGCATATGAATTCTAGATGTCTGACATTATAGATTATAACATTATAATGTAGTAAGCTAGTACTAGACTACTACAAGATCTAAATTCCCAAAGCAAAATAGTACTAAAATTGGTTAAAACGCTGCAACATAACAACATAATGCATATGAATTCTAGATGTCTGACATTATAGATTATAACATTATAATGTAGTAAGCTAGTACTAGACTACTACAAGATCTAAATTCCCAAAGCAAAATAGTACTAAAATTGGTTAAAACGCTGCAATATCTCAAAAAAAAGTAGCAATGAAATATTTAATAGTTCAAAACTGCAAACATCAATTCCGTTAAATCTGTTTTTGGCACTAAAGTTATCGGAGGCACTTAATCCGCTTAATCATGAATATGTTAAATCCATCTTTTAGAAAAAAAATTAAACCAAGGGGTCAAAAATCCATTTAATCGCTGTTTTTCAAATGCTTGCATACAATTGTCCATAAGATATTTTCCCCTTGATGTTTATGCCAAAAAATTCTCAAAAGATCCTTAATATTACAAAAGTAATGATCTCATCTAGAAATGAAATAACAAATTTACAGTCATAAATCAGAATACTTGGTCAGAATTACAAATGCCCCTAGAATAAGTACATTTTTTTACATATTTCTCACTTTTTTTAGACAAACATATCAAGCTATCAATGCACAAATAAAGGATAGAAATTTCGGTCACAAGCTGTGCCCACCTTTATTCTCACATTCTATGTTTTTCTTTTAAAAAATGGTGCCCGTGCTGCATCTTTCCATAAAAGCAAAAATACAGTAATGCAAAATAAACACTTCTTAAACTACCTTTAACTACTACCTACACATTCTCATATATTACTATTGTCCCAAATGAGCACTCTGGCGGAAATACATAAAAACACAGTAAACAGATACTAGGAGTTTAAAAACAAAGCCTATAAAAGATATCAAAATTTTCAATGGCCTTCTAGAGACAAATTTGTACACTAAATACTGCCAACAAAATATTTCATTAGCATTTATATCGATTTTTTGAGGAAATAATGAATAGTTAGCATTTCTACCTCCTAATTATTGTTTACATGCTGAACTGTACCCAATGAAATTATCTATTTCCATCACTTGTCCAGTAAGAGACAAAATACTGGCTCACACTACCAACCAAAAAATTTGAGCTGTAACTAGTACCCTCTTAAACTTTTCGACATAAAAGCATTTAATACCCTGTGACCCTTCTTCTTTTTCCTTTTTATTCTTTATTTTGTTCCTTTTGGGTTTGAGTGGGGGAGCGTTACAGTCACAGTTATACCAAATTACATTCATAAATACACCGCTGTAAAACTATTAGTATATTATATGCTCCTAAAATGATGAGAAACATTGCCTACAACGTACCTATCTCAAAGTCCATCGCAAATTACCCAAACACGCCCCCCCCCCCCCCCCCTCTCAATTTTGATAATTTATATCCTTTTGGGGGGGTATGCATGACATAGCTTAGGTAAAGCATATTTTCAGTGAAATAATAACAAAAAAAAGGGTATTACTTGTGAACACTTTCTTTAAACTTCTCTTCATCTAGAAATTGTAGTATTAGAAAAACCAGCTCTCTACTGAGAGATGACATGGCCGCTCCTGCAGGCCCAGCTCCAGCTGAACTCCACAAAACTATAAAAAAAAAAAAACTGTCAGTAGTTTGTTACCATCAGTTTTCAAATAATGCATAGAATATAATGATCTTGACAAATATGTTATTTTGTCTCGTAAACACTGTGCAGAGTTAAAATTCAACTATATGTGAACCACATTTTAGGAAAAATAATAAAATATAAACTCTCTCCTGTTATGGAGCCTAAAATCATCCAAGAACAAGAACAGTACATGAAAAGGCCTGAATTGTCTCATTTGTAGCATTTTACAGATTGAATTACTTCTACACAACCTCAAAACTTCGCCTACATAATGTCTTGACTAGCTTAAATTCTTATTAATAAAAACAAGTATACCATGGTTTGATTATCAGGTTATACTCACAGAGTCACTAATTCTAATAGTAAACCAAGCTAATTCCTAAAAAATGACTACAAGAAGGGCTAATTCCAACCTAATTCCAGCTCAATTCCAATTAATACCAGAAAACCTAATTCCAGCAGATTTTCAACAGGATAAGCCTAATACCACCACTATTCCCTTCACCAAAACTCTTATTCCAGCTGATTTGAGCACGAAACAGCCCTAATTCGAGCTGATTTCAAGAAACGAACAGGTTGCTTTCGTGCATGAGTTGCACATGGCGCGTACATTCTAGAAGGAAGGAAGAAAAGAGAGAGAATGGATCTGACCTTTAGAGGAGACACCCGCGAGATCGAAGAGAGATAGAGAAAGTGAGAGAGATTAGGGTTTTTAAGGGAGAGAGAGCTGTGACCGTAATTCGTAAATCAGGAAAGGGAGGAGAGGCGAAAACAACAACAAAGACTTAAATTAGCTCCTATTGATAAGTGCAATGGCCTATAAGGTGATAAGTAGAGCTGCTTATCTGATTACTTATCAGCTTGAAATGCGCTGGATAAGGAAGCAATAAATGGGGGCCCACTTTTCCTACTAACATTGGTAAAGGCATCCAATAATTGAATCTCAGATTCATCTCCAATTAATTTTCCTTAATTTGAAATTTTTTTTTTTCATTTGAGAAATATTATTCGTTTCAAACTTTTTTTGTTAGTTGCAAACATGCATTTGTATTTATTGTAAGATATCTTTACTTATTGGGAAAAATTAATTTAGGATATTATTATGTTACTTGTTTTTGTGATTAATCATATATTTTGCATATGAAGTTTTATTCATATGGTATTTATTACAGGTATTTCTAAAATAATCATTTTTATGATTTTATTCCGATCACAATGCAAGTGTATCTGCAAATAAAAAATAAAGTAAAATAAAATAATCTCAACTCACTTGTACATTTTTTTAAACAAATAGGTTAATTATTTTAGGGCGATGTTATTTTGAGAGCATGATTTTGATTATTGAGAGCTGAGAGAAAATTTTATATATTTATACTCAATTTTTCCTTCAAGTTTTTTCTCCTCATATTTTGTACAATAAATGCACAACACAAAAAGGAAACAATGGTGAAATAAAAAAAACACTCAAAAAGGAAACAATTAATTCACCTTAAAAGGAAACAACTATATGTAAATATTTTGTAATGCAAAAAATACACAATAAGAATTTAATAGTATGTTCTAATTTTGGTAATAAATTGTGTTATGATACCATTCTTTTTAAGAAAATAAAAATTCCATCACATTACCATTGTGATATACAAATAGAAATACTATTATTAGTTTGTTCCAAAAACAAATTCGTCATAAATACATGCATAAAAATAGGGGCAATTTGGTCCATTTTCCTTGCTAGAAAGTAGTCATGGCATTAATTGCGGGGTTATGGAGCAAATACGCAATACATGTAGCATTCCGTTTTGATATGTTTATTTTTTTAGAAATTTAAAATTCAAATCTTTAGAAAAGAGGTTGATTATTTTTTTCTTCGTAAAATAGATGGAACTGCACCAAAATACTTAGAACCTTACTATTGGTGTGGTCCCAAAAACTTGCACTTGCTGAAACAATATTGTTGGTGCCAGCTGCGGATCCAGAATTTTTTTGTCAGGGGGGCAAAAAATCAGTGAATCGGATTTATATAGTTAATCGGATTCAAATCCATTAACTAATTGAGTACTAGATAAAAAAACAATGTTTTAACTTATAATTTCTGATGTAACTTATATTTCTAATTACCAATCATAATTCAATAAATTTATTTTAATTTTAACTCTAAATTTAACCCAAATTACAAATCATAATTTCATAGGGGGCAAAAAAATTCAGGGAGGACAAAGTCGGTTGGAACCAATAAATCTCTATAACAAATCAAAATCCGCAGGAGGCAGTTGCATCCCCCCCGTCACATGTGGATCCGCCCCTAGTTGGTGCGGTTCCGTATTTTTTCGAAGAAAAGAAATTAATCGTTTTTCATAATATTTGAATTTTTAATTTCTAAAAAAAATAAAAATCTTCCGTTTTGGTGGCGTATTTTATATATTTTACAGCTTGAATAATTGAAAGATTAAACATGAATCCTGTGTTACAGTGAATCCGTGATTCCATTTTGATTTTGCATAATACATAATTTTTACAAATCTAAATTTTTCCCACAGAGCCGGAAAGAATCATAAGATTTTATGAAAGTAAAGTTTGATTCATCATAGTCCGATGGGCATCGGACCTACTCTGGTTCGATGGGTTTAATCACCGTCGATTTCCTTTAAGATTCATGCGAAGCGCTTTAAACTTCGTGCATATCTGTTTCAATTTTCGTGCCACAAATCTTAAATTAAATCGGATGGTCATAATGCTCGTTGAACCTAAAAGTAGGTCCGATGGGCATCGGACCTACTCCGTTCTCTTATTGGAAACATATTTGCACAGTGCAAATTTACTCCTTCAAAACACTGGTTTTTTTATTAATAATAAAAAAAAGAGGTACATTTCCAAGAAATGTTGATTCATAGGAATGATGGAAATTTTATTTCCGTCCATCACTATAGTTTTGCAATCTGATATATTAATTTTGATTCAGGGAGGAGGAAATTTAAGTTTTTATATGCTACAATATATATTTACTTGTATAAAGTTTTCATTCTTAATCTTACTAATTTATCGAATAAGTGTTCATTAGCAAGTATTAATTAAGTTTATAATCCTTAATCCGTTAAAGAGATCACCAAACAACCCCAGGAAGGTTAAAGATTTGCATTGGCTTTATTTTTCTTGTGAAAAGGCATGTAAACTGCTGATACGTTCTACCTCCGGGAGACTATGCCGTATGTGGAAATGATTTTCGGGTTGGGCTCAAGACTCCTGTCTCGAGGTGACAGGTCGAGATGAGATCGAGTTATGAATTGAGAATGGTACGTCTGGAGATATTCGGACTCTAACATGTATGATATCTCTCTTTAGCAAAAAAATTCGACCCTTGTTCATTGGGCCACTCCGCTTTATATAGGTCGTTCCCTAACCGCCATTCCTTGTTGTTACGACGGTTAGGGGAGATAGAACGGTTATGCTAGCCATAAAAAACGGTTATCCAGCATAAAGGCAGTGCAAGCCGAGTTCGGGTTAGATCCGTATTACATGAGGCTTTATAAGGCTTTGTTGGACCTGGTTTTTGATGGACCCGGGCTTTTCATATTGATTCCGGGTTGGCCTATCAGTGCGGTACAGAAATTAGGCAATAGATATATCAATACGGCAATACGATATCGAATACAATACGGAACCATATATGAAGTACTGGCTAACATAAAACTTAGAATATACCCTTAACATATATATGACATGGTGCAATATCAACCAATCACATATTCTTTTAATAAGGTTTTGAAGTCTCAATCTCGCAATGTCCCACTATATATTAATTAATTGCTGATGAGAAGAAATGTATAAGAAAAGATATGAGCTAGGACAGTTTGCCTACCTACATAAATTATTCTATTATAATTTTTTTAATCAAGAATGAGTTTAGTTCATATTTTACCGACACTAAAATTGGCAAACAGTCACTCAAAGATCATAGTTTCTTGAGAAAAGAAATCAAATTAAGTAGATTGATATATCACACTGGATTGAACTTTTTTTAATTTCTGTGGCTTTTAACAAGTTATTAATTCTAACACTTGGCTGCTAGGACAAAAATAGAGGAGAATGGATTCTCTTTTCTCAAGTTCCACGTGGGGCTGTCAGGGCGTTTTAAAAAAAAAAAAAAAAATCGAGGGCAGATTTACTATTTTTTATTTTTGAAGGGTATTAATAAAAATCACGGTCTTTAAAGAATTTAATGGGAATATTAATCATCTTAAACAAGATGTTTCATTAAATATATATGACTACTAATTAGTATATCATTACACATTTTAAAGATACAAATTAAGCCCTTGAAAATATATTGTTTCAGAAAAAATAATATGACAAAAATGATCTATAGACAGTATAGTTTGTTACTATTAATTAAAAAAAATTACTCTAGTACGTTAATATTTATTAGAAAAAAAATTGATAAAAAAACTATGGCATACTGTAATTTTTGGATTATCAATTTAATAACGAAGGTAATTAATCCAATCTTAAAGAGGGCTTATTACTGTTAACCTTTGATCTATGCTATTTTTGGTCATAGTACTCTGTTAACTTTAATAATAATTTATTTTTGGTCATAGTACTCTGTTAACCTTTTACCATAATCATTTGAACCTCAAAATATATAGTTAAATTATGTGTCAAAGTCTCCTCAAAACTTTAATAATTTTCTCTTATTCACCGTCCACTAAAAGATTCCTAAATTCATGCTTTTATAGTCAAATCCATAAAAAATATTCATTGCTAAATTTTGAGCCGAAATTTTTATTAATATAAAAAAAATAATAATAATTTTCGAATTCTACACTTTGTTTGACAAGATTTTGAAAAATGCCCAAACCGTAATTTTATTTCACGGTTTTAGGCCCCAAAATCGCAAATTTAATTTACAGTTTTAGCCCTCTCAAAACCATAGAACAAATCCACAGTTTTGTAAAACCGGAAATTAAAATTGCGGTTCTAGGCTAAAACCGTGAATTAAATTCACGGTTTTAAAAACCCCAATTTCAATATGTTATAATTTATTTATTTTTTGTATTGAAATATTAGAAATAGTTTATATATTTTTTTGAAAATACATGGAATACTATATAATTTGATTTATTAGAAAGACTGCGACAAATAACCCGGATCAACATTTTTCAGGCCGGATTTTTTTGTTGTTGTAAGAAAAATTAAAATATTTCTTTGTGTGTTACTGCAAAAAAAAGAAAAATATTTTGAATCTGAGTTATTGATTCCGGTTCAAAAGTCACTTCTAGATAAATACAGAAAATATTGTGGTCTTTCTTGTTTTGGAAAAATAATAATTTTGTCAGATAAATTGAAATTGGGTTTTAGCCTAGAATTGTAATTTTTTTTCCGGTTTTCCGAAATCGTGGATTTGTTGTGCAGTTTTGGAAGGGTTAAAACCGTAGATTTAATTTGCAGATAGTTAGCCAAAGATCGTGAAATAAAATTGCGGTTTGGGCATATTTCAAAATTTTGTCAAACATGATGTAAAATTCGAAATTTATTGTTATTATTTTTGGATCTTAATAAAAATTTCGGAATTTTGAGTCTCTCTAGCTGTTAGAGGAGGTTTAGTCAAGAAAAGAAAATAAAATAATTGAAGTCGTTGTTGGTATTTGATTTTTTTTTTGAGAAAAAAAGTTTGGGATCAAGCTATCAACTATCCAATATCTACAAGAAATTCTATCCGGATTCTAATATCTATGAGGGAAGTCGTTTTTTTTTTTTAAGTTAAGGTTATGGTACATTCTAACATATTTTTAGATGCTTTTTGCAATAATTAAACATGTGTTTTTCTGTAGCGAGACGGGACTTGTGTCACTGCACTAATTCCGTGGTTGTTTGAAAATTAATTTAAATGAATGGAGATGCAACAAAAAATATAGTGTTCAAGATTAGGCCCTTAAGGTTGCAAGAGATTTAATTTTTTTTTTTTAGGAGAGGTTGCAAGAGATTTAATTATTATTGACTTATTGTTGTTTGATTTTTCAAAGTAAAGTTGTTATTGCTTCCAAAGCCATAAGTTGTTAGACTTACAAAATTATATTTCCAATGTTGGTTATTTGTAGTGTATATCATCTAAAATCTTATCATCATATCACATGTCATCCTCTCTTGTTTGTTTGGTATGTTATCTCTACTCAATTTATTTTTTATGGAATATCTCTCAATTAAATAGAAGTATCTCAAAAATTTAATTTAAGCTTCGGCACTTTATAATTTGGAAGCTGATATGAGTATCCGCAGTTGAGTACCTGCACTGTACCAGTACCTAAACTGCCATAATTGTTTGTGGGGACCGCAACCGTTCCAAAATTGTAATTTTGTTCACAAGTATTAATAGTAATATTTTGAAGTATTTATATCTATACAAGACAAGTATTTATATCTATACAATAAACTACATATATGATATATGAATTTTCCTTAAATAACCGTACCCGCACCATTTTTGGAAAAATTCTCGCGTCGTACCCACATTAGGGGACCACACAACCATTCCAAAACTGTAATTTTGTTTTACAAGTGTTAATAGTAACACTGTGAAGTATTTATATCTATACAATGAACTACATATATGATATATGAATTTTTCTTAAATAACCGTATCCGCACATTTTTTTGAAAAATCCTCGCTTCGTACTCTCATTTGGGGACCACTCAAATGGCATGTGGGGACCACTAAAATTGTCAACAAATATTGACTTAGCTTATGTGCGGGTAATATTTATATCTCTATTCTTGTGGTATTTATACTTACGAAACAAAGTATTTATAATTATAAGAGTGTGGTATTTATACTTACGAACTAAAATATTTATATATATATTACGTTGGATGAATAAGAATCTTAAAAAAGTATTGGAGTCGAAATGTTGGAACCTTTAACCAAGAGGCATCATGTCATGGATCACATGGGCACTCTCTTTTTTATATGTTGGATCTAATACAACTAGTTTGTATGAAATTTTGGTCTAAACTAGATCATAACCAAGAGTTTTGGCAACATGAGCCCAACTTTGCAAAATTTGGGCCAAACCTTGATTGCATGGTTACTAAGTGGTAAGGACATAACTTTTATACAAACATTATATTGGATCTTGAGGAGTATATGTTATATGGATCACATGGGATTGCATGTGTACAAAAGACAATATGTATATATGTTGCACTAATTGTAATCTATTATATTCTCTATGATTTTATATGAATTCATATATAATAATCGGCCTAACAGAAGTTTATTATATATTTTTCAAATAAATAATTTAAACCATGTAACTGCCACTTTATTAAAATGAATTTTATATCTGAACAGATCAAGTATTTATATATGAACACATCAAGTATTTATATCTGAACACATCAAGTATTTATATCTGAACTACCAAGTATTTATATCTGAACACATCAAGTATTTATATCTGAACTACCAAGTATTTATATCTGAACTATCAAGTATTTATATCTGAACACATCAAGTATTTATTTCTGAACACATCAAGTATTTATATCTAAACTACCAAGTATATATATCTGAACACATCAAGTATTTATATCTGAATTACCAAGTATTTATATCTGAACACATAATAGACAATTACATCATCTTCGCAAATCAAATTATCACAAGCATCTCAAAATCCAGCAACACTGAAACACGATTGTGTATATGAAATAGAAATGAAACGATATATCATTATTAATTCACCAGAACAAAAAACAAAATCGAAAAGAAACAATATTAATCTAGCTGATCACATTTCAAAATCACCGATTAAACTTGTGATAACCACACGAAATCACTTCCAGTTTCGAAATTGCCTCAAAAATTGCCTCCAAATCGCCTCCAAATCGACCTAAAATCGCCTCCAAATCGCTGAAGCCTTCGAAAAAGAAAAAAACAGAGAGAAAGGAACATTTGAAATTCAAAATGGAAGGTCCGATAACATTGTTAGTTAGATCGGTAGTTGTGGGGACCGCAACCTTACAGTTATGGAAGTGCGGGTACTGTAGCGCGGGTACTAAAAGAATTATTCTTATAATTTAGATAATTTTTATGGTGAATAAAATAAAAAAATGTGCTTTTTGTTGTATTATTTTATCATAACCAGTGTTGTAAATAACAATATGTGCTCGTCGGACATACATGGTACAACCTAACATTTGATCAGTATGCGGTCAATTAATTGAAATTTTGCTGACAGTTTTACGTTTTCATCAAAATGTTATGCGATTATACTCATAATTTATTAAAAAATGATTAATTGAACTCATCAAACTTATTTTAACTTAATTTTCCTGTTAATTAATAAAATTTCACAAAATTGCTATGTAGAAAATATTCAGATAAGACAAGACAAAATATAATGCATAATTAAATATAACAGATAAATACGGAAAAAATAATAATAAAGATGACTGACTATTGGCCGTATAAACAACAAACGGACGATTAATCGGACAAATTGGCCAATTAATCGGTCTCATCCGTAAACAGCTTTTTGACAAGTTTGTTTGTGACAGTTTGATTAATTAATTAAATTCTAAAAGTTTGATGTGAGCATTTTTTTTTATTAATTTTCGTACTAATTAGTAGATTGTATTTGTTTGTCCGGAACAAATCTAACCACTAAAATAAAATAAATCAACGGTTAGATTTTGTTCACTGAAGAAAGGTCTGGATGCATCCATTCAAAAATCACTGAATGTTCCAACCTGGCAACAGTACTTGCTCCACTTGTTTTTTTATTGCAGATTAGTTTAAGAGAACAAAAAGGAACAACTCTTTTTGGACAATTTCATATATATCCTTCAAAAACCACAAATTATGTATTTCTCCTTTTAAAATTTGTAATGTCATATATATTCTTCTAACTTACAAAAACTCATAAATTTATTCTATTTGGGAGCGGGGCGGACCAAATTTGATTCCATGCTTGGTTGGAACCATCTGATCCACGTCAAGATTCATGCGAACTTGATCTGCATGAATCCTCGTCTTATTCCTTCTATTTTACATCTCATTTAGCAGTTTAAGTCATGTCTTAAATTAATTTATATGAAAGAGCAAAAAATAAAAATTTATGCATAACAAGAGGCCTTACAAGTAAAATAAATATAAAATAAATTAATCTGTCTGTGTAAGTAATTTAACTTATTATGTCATAATTCTATATTACTCTAATTTTATATCTCATTTAACAATGCATGAAACAAGAAGTCTATATTATTTTCAAATGTTAATAACTTACGATTTAAAATTCAAAATTCAAAATAAAAATTCCGTTAGATGAGATCTATATTATTTTCCGCACATGCACATACAAAATTCATCACTTTCAAGTTTTGTTTTTATACAAATCAATGAGTTGAAAAATTAACGATCAAAATTTATCCATATCAATGTATTTTGCAAGATCTTGATACTAATCAAACAAAATCGAAATATCATTATCTTTTATATGTGCATAGATAAAATGATATAAATCAAATCTAACTATTATTTTTTTATATTTGAATTTTAAAATTCAAATTATTAATATTTATTAACGTTTAAAAAATAAAAGCACGGCAAAAACACAAGGCATTTGAAACCCACTTGAGAGTAGGTCCGATGGGCATCGGTCCTACTCTGGTTCGATAGGTTTTAATCACCGTCGATTTGCTTTAACATTCGTGCAGAATGCTTTAAAATTAATGCGTATTTGTTTCAATGTTCGTGCGCACAAATCTTAAATTAGATCGGACGGTTATTGTGCTCGTTGAACCTAAAAGTAGATCCGATGGGCATCGGACCTACTCCGTTCTCTTTGAAACCTCAGGAGAAGAAGAATAAGAATAAAATAATCCGAAATAGTTGAAGCACAGCGACATTGCATAACTAATTAATTGGATCCTCTCCAACTTGTTCGGAGCAGAATCAAAGAATCCATACAATCCGTTAAAAATAGATAGGAATCAGAATCACACAATTCCGATCTCTCTCTAGCGGATTGGTTTCATGGACTCTGTTCAAGATCCAAATCCAACAACAGTCACTAGATCTTATCGGATTATATAACTAGTGCTCTTTTTGTAACCGTTAGCCGTTTGAAGTCATGGCTGATATTTTATCAATGGAGGCGAGCTATTAAACCAGCTCCGTTCGTTCCCCTCCATTTCAACTTCGTTCGCTCCTCTCCAGTTTCTAGAGCTTCCTCCTCCCATTACCAGAATTCACATCACCCCCGGTACCGTAAGAGAGAATCTTTTACAATTACTTGATCTGGACCGTTATTTTTAACTTGGCACGAATCTCAAAGTCCAATAATACTGCCCCTCTGTCAGCCCGAATCCTAAACCGGCTGCGAGTTAATCTCAAACCGTAAAGTGAAAGGAATCTTTTACGGTACCGGGGGAGGATATGGATCCCCCATTACCACTCCTCAGGTATCAAAAGTTCCAATCTTTAGGTATGTTTGGATGCACTAAGAATAGTGCTATTCTTAGAATAGCATTGCTATTCGAATAGCTTGAGCAACCAAACGTACTACTTGCTATTCGGAACAAGAAGAATAGCCTTGTTCCGCTATTCTAACAAAAAATTGAAATAGTGATTGAAGCTTTCAATATTAATACTAATCTAATATTTAAAATAATATTATATTACATTTACATTTAAATTAATATTATATTGTATTATATTTAATCTAGTATTTTATTTAATACTAATCTAATATTTCAAATAATATTATATTACATTTAATAATTAAATTAATATTATATTGTATTATATAAAACTAATATTATATTATATTTAATATAATAATATAATATAATATTTATTTAATACTAATCTAATATTTAAAATAATATTATATTAGATTTAATAATTAAATTAATATTATATTGTATTATATTTAAACTAATATTCTATTATATTTAATATAATATTTTTATTTAATACTAATCTAATATTTCAAATAATATTATATTACATTTAACATTTAAATTAATATTATATTGTATTATATTTAATTAATATTATATTATATTTAATCTAATATTTTATTTAATACTAATCTAATATTCAAATAATATTATATTATATTGAATAATTAAATTAATATTATATTGTATTATATTTAAACTAATATTATATTATATTTAATATAATAATATAATATACTATTTTATTTAATACTAATCTAATATTTAAAATAATATTATATTACATTTAATAATTAAATTAATATTATATTGTATTATATTAAACAAATATTATATTATATTTAATATAATATATTATTTAATACTAATTTAATATTTAAAATAATATTATATTACATTTAACATTTAAATTAATATTATATTGTATTATATTTTTTTAATTAATATTATATTATATTTACTCTAATATTTTATTTAATACCAATCTAATATTTAAAATAATATTTTATTACATTTAATAATTTAATTAATATTATATTATATTATATTTAATCTAATATTTTATTTAATACTAATCTAATATTTAAATAATATTATATTACATTTAATATTTAAATTAATATTATACTGTATTATATTTAATCTAATAATTATATTATATTTAATCTAATATTTTATTTAATAATTTAATTAATATTATATTACGAGATTTTTATATTACTTATTAATAAAAAGATTTAATCTAACACATAAATTATTACATTATTCATTCCCTCCAAACTCTATTCCTAATATGCAATCCAAATAACTTTTTCACTATTCCGAATAGCTTGAGTTAGCACTGTTCTTAAACAGTAGCTGTTCTTATTTACTATTCTAAACAGTAGATATTCTAGAGTGCATCCAAACGTAGCCTATTCAATTAAGTTCACTGATAAGATGTAGAGTGGGCCCCGCCTGTCAGTCATATCTAATCTTTATTCAAACATATTTTCTTTTGTTTTACCATCCAACGCAACGATATATAAAATGCTCTATTTTATAAATAAGTTGTAATATATTTTTCTGAATAAGGTCTTCACAATCATCTGATTAGAATCAGCGGATTAGATTTATTTCTTAAAAGCATCGGAATCCGCAAAATAAAGACATGATCATTCAATTATCAATCAATCTAAAATTTCTTTAAATAACATTTAAAAAATACAAAGAAATCAGAAAATCAAGTAATGATAATCAAATAAGAAGGGGTTTAGGAAAGTTTTCGAAAAAAATAGAGAAATCAAGACACCCACAAGTGACGAATACGTATCTAAATAAATTTAGACTTCTACACAAAAAATAACATCAAAATAATGCATAAGATAAAAAAACATACTATTTAATTGGAGGGGTGATAAATTTGAAAATTCATCTTTTAATCAAAACAGTTGACATATCAGAATATCGACGTGCTTAATATAAGAATAGAGATATGGTTCTAACCATGTGTCATAGCGGTGCAAGAAGATTTTTATTTTTATTTTTTTCAGAAAAAGACATAAATGTAGCTTTCAATTTTCATTAATTGATAATGATGTGGCGTATTATAGTTTTAAACCTAATCGAGAGAATTCGGATTACTCGGTTTTTTCGATTAAATAAATTGTTTCGGTTCATTTTTTTAAAACTGACTTAATTGTTCGGTTCAGTTCGGTTTAGAAAATTTAAAACCGATTAGATCAAACTAATTGAAATTTTTAAACCTGTCACCCATCCGAAGCAAACATTTAAACAATTTAAATAATTAGAACGCAATGTATATTGCTTAGTTTGTTTTAAAACCGGTTAGATTGAACCATTTTTTTAAACCCATCTTTAAAAAATGAACAAAAAATATTTATTTTTATGATTAATCTTTTTATTATGATTCAACCAGTTTGGTTTTAATTCGGTTTATAAGTTTATTTCGGTCGGTTTGGTTTTAATTTTGATTGAAAGTTTATTGCGGTCCGTTCAGTTTTATTTTTGAAAAGCGAATACAATTTTGGTTTGCCTATTTTATTTCGGTTTTAACCGAACCGAACTGAACCGAACCAATAAACACCCCTAATCGTCAATCATTTTTATGATTGCGTTGTAAGAAGCGATAATCTCGATTATGTTGGTGGTGGTTCTAAATATTGCACAATAGAAACGACATACACTTAAAAACTGTGATATCAAGATCGATATTACAATTTCAATTTGATTTATTTTGATTAATTTATTTACCATCCGATTTTCTGAATTTTTACCCCAACAATATTAAATAGTATCTGTTAACTTTTAAAACTTTGATGTGAAGCTGGAGAGATATCTGGATGGAAATGAATCTGCTGAAATTCTCATTCGTGAACAATGTTTCTGAAATCTTTGCTTTCTTGAATTCCGCCATTGAGTTGTTTCGAGATGCGTGCACAGAAAAATCAACTATTTTGAGGCGTGCATAGAAAAAGTTGGACAGTTGGGTTCGGAATTTCAAAAATTTTAGAAACACTGTTCACGAACAAGGGATTTCAGCATATTTCAATTCTATTGGATGCATCATGCATCCATTGGGTAGTCACCGAATGTTCCAACAGTACTTGCTCTAGTTGTTGTTTCTTAATTGCAGATTAGTTTAAGGGAAATTTTTTATTTGTAGAAATGATTAAATACAGATATACAAAAATAGAAAGAGTATATCTTTTTCAATAAATATATAAAAATCGGATTTATTGAGTCCGATCCAAATATTTGAATCGGACTCGATGGTCCCGATTCATTGTTTTTAAACGGTTGAAAATTTTGATAAAGATACCACATTTCATCATGTTAGAAGTGGATCGGACTCAATGAATACAATCTTTCTATATTTGTTGAAAACGATGTACTCTTTCTATTTCGTATATCTGAATTTAATAATTTCTATGAATAATAAATTTTCTAGTTTAAGAGGGAGATTGAACTAGAGAAGGGACATATTTTTAGACAATTTTATGTATATCATTTGGAAAATTTGAAATTCCTTATTTCTCCTTCTAAATTACAAAAACTTATAAATTTATTGTTTTTTTCAGAAAAAAAGTTTTAAAGTTACAAAATCTTCATTTTATTCCTTACTAAAAAAAAATCAAAACTATGTAATTTTGTGTAAGAAAAATATTTAATCTTTCAATTTACGGATTTGTAGAAAATGGTTTATTTTCAAGATTTTAAAAAGGTATACATGAAAAATATTCCTTTCTTCGCTGCCTCTAAAAAAAGGGAATCATGCCCTGATTCCATGAATCCATACAATCCGTTAAAAATAGATATCAATCCCGGTCCCTCTAGAATCCATCCCCTAAAGTATCTCAAATTTTCAGTTTGGATCCTCACCGTTCGATCTGCTCTAGCACGAATATTAAAGGAACCTTGCATCTTCTCAGAATCCAAATTCTGATCGGACGCTCTAGATCTAAACTCAAAATTCGTGTTACTTTAGGGATCCGGACCCGCTCTCTCTAGCGGTTGGGTATCAATTTGCATCACCCGATCCCGGACTCGACTCTGTTCCAGATCCAAATCCGATAACACTGATCTTATCGGATTATATAATGGTAAAATATGAACGGAGCAGTTTTAGCTTCATGCAAGGACTATAAATCAAAAAGGCGCTGCATGGTTCGTGTGTTGCATAAAGCCAAAATTGCTCTGTTGAAATCTCTACCCTTGTTTAACTAGTGCTCTTTTTAACTGTTAGTAGCAGAGCTTGATATTTTCTCAATGGAGACGAGCTCTCGCTCCCTGCTCTCTCCGCGACCATCTCCGTTCCGACCCCGATTTCATCTCCATTTCAACTCTGTTCGTTCCTCTCCAGTTCCAAGAGCTTCCTCTTCTCCCCCTCCTCCTCCCGTTACCACTCCTCAGGTATCAAAAGTTCCAATCTCTATCTTTATTCAAATAAGTTCACTGATAAGATGTAGAGTGGGTCCCGCCTGTCAGTGATATCAGGTTTGGAGGTTTTAGGCTAGCTAACAAATGCTGTTTTCCTTTCTGAAATTCTTACTGGTTAACATTTGTTTTCTAATTTTTCTTCTCAGGTATCAGAAGTTTCAATCTTTATTTTTCATTGAGATGTAGAGTGGGACCCACTTGTCAGTGATATCAGGTTTGTAGATTTAGGTTATCTAAGAAATGTTTTTATTCAAATTAGTTCACTGGTAAGGTAAACAAGTGGAAATTTAGCACAACTATCATTGAAAGATGTAGAGTGGGACCTACTTGTCAGTGATATAAGGTTTGTAGGTTTAGGCTTGCAAAGAAATGCCTTTTCCTTTCTGAAAATCTTGTTAGTTAAGTTAACATTTGTTTTTTCTAATTTAATTTACTGAGAAGGGAATGTATAGAGGAGTAAAACCACAAAGGGACTGGATAGGTGAATGGGCTTCTAACAATGCTGATTTTGTAAGGATATTGCCGATTTTAGTTGGTGGTGTTTCCTTGGTAGCAGTACTCCTCAATCGTGCCTTCTCTGGTATCGCACCTGTTGCTGATGCCTCCAGGTCTCTCTCTCTCTCTCTCTCATAAGTGAAAATTTGAAGGGCAAAAGTGAAAAATTTCAATTCATAGTTCCGCCACTGTAGGTACCTATAAATTCATGTCATAAGCACTATGGTACTGGTAAAGAGAAGAGATGGATTGGGTCAGGGTCTGATGAGTGAATTGTTCTAAAATTAAATCAACTAAAGACCCAAAAACTCGAGGGTTTAATTGGATCAGGTGAACTTGACACTAAACTTGTTGCCTATAAAACCCGACCCGATAACTGTTACTCAATTAAAGTATAATTTCCATTTTGAATTTAAGTTTCTTTTTTCTTTCTCATTTTTTTTGTTTGTTCAACCTTCTGGAAAGTTCACAGTCACGTGCCGATATATTAACTCTCTCTTTGGCTGTCACCGACATCCTAACTGGCCTCATTTGGCTCTCTATTCGGCCTAAATATATACCTCCAGTAAGACACTTTAAACTTGTATCCTGCTACTTATTTGTAAATCTAAAGTGACAGAAATTTCAAAACTGCCCCTAAACATTTGCATCTCTGTCAAAAGGAACCCTCAATTATCAAGTTCATTCAATTAAACCCTTTTATTGTAACAATGTATAAGACCCGCAAGAGAACAAGAAGACCATATAAAAATAAACTAGGTTTTGAGTATTGTATATACATATACAAAGACATTTTTAATGGATATAATACTGGACTTTCCTATTTTATTTCATATCAATTGCTTTTGTGCTGTATCTACTTTCAGGTGGTACCATCAGGTGTAGAATGCAAGTGGGTTAAGCCCGGTATTTCGACCGATGCCAGTCGTGAGTTGCTATGGTATGATATGTTTAATCGGCATGTAAATCTAAGCAGTGGCATGGTTTATTTATATTAACCAACTTTTTATGATGAAAATATATTTGGTACAATTTTTTTCTAGGTTTTGGGAATCTCTTTCAACTGCCACGTGTTGTAAATCTCTAGTTGTAGTATACGGAAATGATTGCCTTCTTCAAATTGGAGTTGCAGCTGAGTCATCCGAGGGAGATGGTGGCATAGTGGCAGTGGACGTAAATAAGTTAACCCAAGGGTCTCTTTACAAAAGTTGCATGCAATCTTCAAAACGTATGAATTATCTTTTTTATAAATCCAAAAAATAAAAATAAAATAAGACCACCCGAACTGATACCTGTACCAGCACCAGTTGTAGTGTGATTAGCACATGCTTACGCAGTTGCTGGTAAAAAAAAAAAAGATGAACTGGATGGTAATCCTTTTTTTTTTTTTTTTGTGAATTTCCTTTTTTATAAATCCCCCAAAAAAAAAAAAGACCACCCCAACTGGTACCTGTACCGGTTCCGGTTGTAGTGTGATTAACGCATGCTTGCACTATACTGGTAAAATGCTGACCTGGATAAAGGTGGATTTCTAATTATCGCTCGCAGTTACATGTTTGTATTGCTCTTTAGTTACCAATATTTAAGAGACTTTTTATCACTTACTATTATCTTTTTTTTTTATTTCTCAGAAAGTTATCTGGCAAATTTGCCTCTGTATCCGGGAAGATCAGAGCTTCCATTTTTGCCTAACAATACACAGGTGTTTATTATTTTCATTTGTCAGTTACTTTGTTGATAACAATTCATTGTAAAATTTCGTATTACAATTTTTCTTTTTTCTTTTTCCTATTTAGGCCCTTATATTACAACCAATTGGTGATAGAGGGGTTGCTATTATAGGAGGAGACACTGTAAAAGGATTCACCACTACTGATCAGGTTTGTTTTCATTTCTCTTTAAAATTAATGTTTTCGAGAAAGGGAAAAAAAAAAAAAAACACTCAAATGGTCAAAAGCTTGTGACTTTACCTAGGTGTTTTACTTTCCATGGTTTATCTGCATCAAGAAGAGTGAGGCTATGGTACTATGCATAGCGAATATCGGTCTGTACTATGGATCAATATCTTCATTTTTAAAGTCTAAATAGTCGATCCGAACTGTTGAACATGATCTCCACATGAAAATGTACTTGTAGATCAATTTTTACATTTTTTAGAAACTTTTTACTATTTTTTTTTAGATTGGCAGAAAATCACTTTATCTAGAGATTTCAAAACTAGGATTTTCTACCTATCTAAATAAATAGTAAAAAAATTCTAAAAAATAGAAAATTCATATTGCAGGTACATTTTTATATGGAGATCATGTTGAACGGTTCAGATCGACTATTTGAACTTTGAAAATGAAAATATTGATCCATACTTATTCTTTTTCGGTTAATTTCCTTTTTTTTCTTTTACCGGTATAGGCATGGATGTCAATGGTTGCAGAGAAGATAGATTCTACTTTGTCAAAGTTTTGTGAAGCACTAGCAGAGGCTTAGTGTTGTTTACAGAGAAATTAGGCGCCAGTCTTGATTTCTTTCATTTTTTTGAAACAAAATTAGTGAGTTTAGATTAAAGCAATAAAACCTGTCTTCTAAATTAGAAATTAACCAACTTAACCCTGGCAGTTTGTATAATTCAATTTGTGTGTTGTGTGCTGTGAGACAACTAACAAATTGAGTTTAAATTTGACCATCCGTTATAAATTAGAGTAATGAATGTAACAGAGCCGTTTTCGCTTCATGCAGTGCACAAACCATATGCGTCTTTGTTTTGATTCTATAGTCCGTGTGCTGCATGAAGCAAAAACTGCTCTGTTAATATCTTTACCCATAAATTAGTAGTTTAGTACAATTCTTAAAACTATTCATTTTTTATTATTAAAGATGTTTTGTGATTGACGATTTGTGGAGTTTTTGTCAAAAGGGCTTTGGACAAAACTTCATTCAAAGTTGTAAACTTTACTGGATGATTTAGATTTACGGAGCCATTCAGAATTATTAAGTTTTAAATATATTAGCACGAATCTTAAAGCAAATCAAACCGTAAGGCTCGGCTTTAGATGAGATTCTGTCGAAAGCCTTTTTGACAAAATCCAATTCCTTATCAAAATCGTCACCTAACTGGAGTCGGGTGGTCCGATAGGCTGATGTCTGGTCGGAGCCGTCCGATCAACATCAAAATTCGCGCAAACATGATCCCCACGATTTATAATGTTATTTACGCACAAATCTCGATACATATCGGACGGCTGAAACCGGTCGGATCTAATCCATTAATCCCGCCGCTCTCTCTCCGTCACATTGTCTTTCTTTGGGTAAACAGAGTAGTTTTATCTTCATGCAGAACAAGAACCATATGCAAAGCTGTTTTAATTCTATATAAATTCGCTGCATGAAGTCGAAAGGGCTCTGTTAAAATCTTTACCCCTTTCTCTTCTCCCCAAAAAGGAAGAACCCAAAAAACGGTAAAACCCAGAACCCTTTCTCACTTACTCTGCACTCACGCGCTGCGACTGCGCACACTCCCCCAAAAAAAACCCAAAACCAACCATGCTCTCCTCCTCCTCCGCCGCTACCACCAAGAGCGGCAGCGTCGGCGCCAAGCGCAAAATCCCTTCCCCTCCCTCCCAGTCACCTCCACTCAAAAAGAAAAAGCTAAAACCCCTCCCTTCCTCCCGTCTCTCTCACCTCCTCTCCCTCCTCTCCTCTTCCCTCTCCCTCTCTCGCCGCTTCCTCTCCTCCCTTGACCCCTCTCTCCCTCCTCCTCTCTCCCTCCCCCTCGATTCCTCTCTCCTCTCTGCCTCCCTCTCCCTCTCCCGTCTCCTCTCTCTTCTCCCTCTATCCTTCCTCTCTGTCTCCCTTACCTCCCTTTCCCCTCCTCCCCCCTTCCCTTCCTCCTGGTTCCTCCGCCTCTTATCCTCCTCTTCCCCCTCTGCCTTCCCTCTCTCCTTCCACCTCTCCCGATCCACCTTCTACTCCCTCCTCCAATCTCTCCACCTCCCCTTCTCTACCCTTCCACCTGAACACAGACTCGGCATTGCTCTCTTTCGTCTAGCTCATGCTGTTCCCTTTCACACCATTGCTCGCCGCTTCGGCCTCTCGTCACCGTCCCTCGCTTGCCAGGCGTTCTATGAAGTGTGCCATGCTGTCACTACTCATCTCTCCCACCTCTTCCATTTCAACTCCGATATCCCTCTTCTCACACAAGGGTTTCACCATCTCTCCCTTCCAAACTGTTGCGGCATTCTCGGTTACACTCGATTCCCCATAAAGCACCAATCTTTAGGAGATTCCCTCATTGCACAAGCCCTAGTTGATTCAAACGGGAGGTTTATTGATCTCTCTATCGGGTGGCATGGATCAATGAAGCCGGTTCAGATCCTTACTCAAACCAACTTGTACCAGACCCAGCTTGTAACCCTGCCCCGGTACGTGTTAGGTGGTTCGTGTTGCCCCCTTCTTCCATGGCTAATCACGCCTTATAAAATTACGCCCGAGTCTCCTTCGGGTCATGTTGTGTTCAATCAGGTGCATGCGTGCGGTATGGAGATAATTACCAAAGCTTTTGGGCTGGTAAAAGACAGGTGGCGCTTGCTCGGTCAAAGTTGGAAGGAAGGACAAGCTGAGGCCTTGCCTTATGTAGTGGTTGCGGGTTGCTTACTTCACAATTTCTTGGAGAATTGCGGGGAACCGATACCAGAGAAGGTGTTGCTTGGTGCAGAGGCGGTACCAGAACCTTTACTGGGCTTTGCTGATTTTGAAGGGGAAGGAGATGAAGGCGGTGTCAGAATGCGGGATGCATTAGCTTCTCACTTGATAATGACTAGACCTCAGTAGCGAGCAACTCTGATAGGGTTTTGTGAATCTCAGGTAGTTTGCATGCACCATTGAAAATACTTGGTTGTTTTGCAGTTACCCCCCTCAAAATTTTGTTTCTAGAAGTGTATTCTGGTAAATTATGAGGGTGAATATGGAAGAGATGTTTATTGGTTTGTTGGTACCAAATTTTGACCCTTTTGTAGATATGACCACTTATTTGTGTACTTTGAAATGTGTTTATCTATGGATAGTTTATCAATTATATATATACGCTTATGGGTCTTTTGTTCTTTCTTATGAATGCTGGATTTTATTCTATTGACAGTATTGAAATATTCTTCTTTCTAGTTTGTCATTATATTAGGGAACTAGGATTGCCTTGCCATAAGGTGCTAACATGTACCAGTAACATGCCTAACCAGTACAATACTGTACAAAATTTGAATGCTAGATGTACCAGTACAATACTGTACAAAATTTGAATGCCTAACCAGTAACATGTACCAGTACAATCACAAGTAAACACCTTAAGTTCATATGGAAAAACATTTTGGCCCATATCGGGCAGATCACCTTAAGTCTCTCCTTACCCGATTTCTCCTTGAGTCGGAGGATTCAGAGTTCTCCTTCTCTGATTTTGCCTTGAGTCAGGGGATTCATTCTCTCCTCCCCCAATTTCTCTTTGAATCAGAGGATTCAGTGTATCTAAATAAAATTTGCATTATTTAGAGAAAGAGCGTGCAGAATTTTTGTATCATTTGTATTATTTACTTACACATTTATTCATAATACAGTACATTATACAAAACTGGAGGCATAGTTAATTATATGACTTGTGGTTACTTGACAGTTATTTTATAGTTATTTTATGTGACTTAGATTAGTTGTGTTGTGATTAAATCAACTGTTCAAGTGACGTGCTGTGCCTTGACTAAAATGTGAGACGGTCACGAATTCACGATAAGCAAACGGTCATGTGCGTATGTTGCATGATGTTATTGGTCATGTTTAATTATTTTTTTAGTAATTTAAGTTAGTTTAATGAAAACAAATTTAGTAAACAAAGCATGGTTCTGGTCATAATTACAAATGAATAGTTTGGGTTCGGTTCGGCAGGATAAAAAATTTGTGTTTCGGGTATAATTCGGGAATGATTCAGTACCACAAGAAAGAAAAAAAAATCCAAAAAAAAAAATTCGCATTTTATTCGCTAATAATTCGTGATTCGCGTTTTATTCATGAATAAAACGTATAATACGTTTTTTGTTTGCATTTTATTCAGTGTACGGTTCAGAAACATAAAAAAATAAATTAAACGCGAGTTAATTGTGAGTTATGTTACTATGATCTTAGTCACAGTAACGGCACGATACGATCTGACACATGATCACATGTGGATCACGCTTAATCAATAAAAACTGTGTAGATTTTATTTGAACGATGTGACGATTTTGATGCAGTGAAATCAAATGGGGTGTAAAAAAAATAAAACATTTATGCATGAAGAAAACAAACAATTCCTTGAAATCTTTATTCTCAAAAAAAAAAAAAAAAGAAAGAAAGAAAGAAAGAAAGAGGTCTTCCTTTCTTTTTCAGTTATAAAAATAAAACTACTCTCTATATATATAACTCGCTTCATATCAAATTATAGCAATCGTTCACACTTGCTCTATCTCAGAATTCAAATTCTTCCTACTCTCTCTCTCGCTTTGTTCGTCGTCTCAGAGGCATAGTAACAAATTAAAAGTTTGGGTTCGGTTGGGCGAGGTCAAAAATTCGTGATTCGGGTATAATTCGGATATAATTCGGGAATGATTCGGTACCACAAGGAATTAAAAAAAAAATCCAAAAAAAAATATATATATACTTATTTTAATTTTTTAATTTTTCAACTGTTTTAATAAAATTTTGAGAAAAAAAAAATATTTGAAAAATATTAAGAATTTGATATTTGGAATTTATAAGTCAACTTATTATAAAAAAAATGTCACAGTACCCACGTGTTCTTTGATAATTGATAGTTGATAGTGGGGTCCACTTATATATTTCAAATTAGTCAGTTAGTCTCACGCAGAGTTCAGCGGACGAGGCCACGTGGTGGGGTCCCCCAGAGTCCATAATTCACTCAAACACATAGCACGGAGGACGAGCAACATGGACGATTTTTTTGAATAAAAAGCGAATAATTCGTAAAAAACGTTTTATTCGCGAATAAATCGGTAAAAGTTCGGTCAAACGTTTTATTCGTTGTTCGGTGCGGAAACCTAAAAAAAACGTTTTATTTGCGAATAAAACGCGAATCATGTTACTATGCTCAGTGGTACAAGAAATGGAGACTGGAGTAGAAGGGACTTCCAGTAGTTCCTCTCCAAGAGAAATCGGGGAACAAGAAACTACAAGAAGAAATGAGATTGTCGTCACAATCGATCCCGACTCACTGCACTGCTCCATTTGCACCAATTCCTTATGCTCTCCGCTTTATCAGGTTTATTTTTCAATATTATTCTCTGGAAATTTATATCTTTTTTTTTTCTTTCTTTCTTCTAGTTTGCATAAATGCATGCTCCATTGAATTTTCAGCACCTTTATAATTTCTCGAAAGCCTGTGAACAAATTCAGCTTCAATTTTTTTACAATCAAGAACTAAGTGTGGTTTTTCTTTTTAATCTCAATTTTTAAGGATTATGCCCTAATTTATAATATGATAAGAAAGGGAACTACAACAACAGTTTCCATCATTTGCACCTTTGCATAAAAAACCTCCTATTTTGCAAATTTAAACTGAAAACCAAGTATTGTTTCATCGTTTGCATCAAGAACTGCCTTCTAACATTTGATGATTGTCACAAGCATAATTGACAAGCAATGACTGTGGTTGAAATTTTTAATTCAACTTGGTACAACTTTAAGTTTCTTCTGTTTTTACCTTATATTGCAAATGCAAAAAACTGAACAAATTCACGTACTTTTGGCAGTGCATCTATGGTCATATAGCATGTTTTCTCCTGCTGGGAAAAAGTACAGTATAAGTGTTCCACCTGCGATGAACCGATAGTGCCCCAAAACATCGCACTTGAGAAGATGTTGGCATCAATACAACTCCTTTTCCCTAACAACATTTATGGTTGCTGCCGGTCTATTTTATACTCACAGATGCAAATGCACACAGAACTTGTGAGTTTGGCCCGTCTCTATGCCCAATTCCAGGATGTGCTCATAAGGCCTTTTCAGGTGCACATTTTTGCTGGTATTAGTATAACAAATCCACTAACACAAAAATGCAGGGTTCTATATTGTGGAATGGCTGTACTGTTCTTGATTGAAACTTATACTGCATGTAGTACAGCTTACGAAAATCATTTGTCTTATGGCAAATCTTGATTTCTCAATTTTTTCTGACGAGAAGTTTGTTTGCAAAATCAAAGCTTATTTTGGTTCGTTTATTTGTTTATGCACAATTCATATTGTAGGAGAATGGCAGGCACATTTTCTGAAAGAACACTGGAACCCGGGCCCTCACTACAGTGAGGTCGGCAGTCACTACAATTATGGTAAATACTGTGCTATAAGATTTGAGGAAGAGGTTCTTTATTATACCTTACTTGGACCTGGTAAAGATGTGTTTCTCCTTGTGAAGGAACCCATTCCCAATATTGGGGATTCTATATCTTTATATTACATTGATCTGGCCGATCTGGGCTAGTATGATTTCTCATATGAACTTGAGGTGGGGGTAGACTTTATACTACAAACAAGCTGCGATTGGAGTCACAAGTCAATTCCATCAAGGAGTGGAAGAGAGGGGAAGTGCGTGGTTCTTCTCTTTTGGTACCACTAAGGTTTACATCGTCGCGAAATATAAAGGTCCATGTTTTAATAAATAAAGAGTTGGATGAAGAGTCGGACACAATCTCGTCAGAACGACCAGAAGGGGAAGACGAAGATGAAAACGAAGAGGAAGAAGAAGATAAAGAGCCTCCAGCTAAGAAGTTGGATGAAGAGTTGGACACAACCTCGTCAGAACAACCAGAAGAGGAAGAGGAGGTAAAACGCCAAGAAGGGGAAGGAGAGCAAGGAGGTGAAAGTTCAGGAGGAGAAAGAAGGGAAGAAGAAGGGTAAGAAAGAGGAGGCAGCTGCCAAACCCGAAAACAAAGAGAAGAAAGAGGCAAAAGCATCTACTTCTATTGCTGCCAAGGAGAAGAAAAAACCAGCTGCTAAAAAACAAGGTAATTTTGTTTCTATTTTATTATTTAGATACGAGTTCCTTTGTTCTTTCTGTTTCCTCGTGGTTGGTTATTTTTTGTTTGGTGTTTGTCGCACCCCACGAGTGAAGTGTGGTATTTTTTTTGGACTTGTAAAGCTTCCTTTTCATTTCTTAAGATATAAATCACTAAGGAGCAATGTGAAATTAAATGTGGACCTGACTGATATATATACTGATACTGCACATGAGGCATTAAAATTGTTGTTTTCTCTATCTGATTTATTGCATTGAGTGTTCTTTGAGGTCCAGCTTGCCTGTTTTTTTTTTTTTTTTGATTAATCTGATCTATTTGTGTAGGAAAAGAGAAGATGAGTGAAGAAGTTAAGGGCCCTACTAAAGAGGAGTTGCATGCTGTTATCAGCGAATTACTTTTCGAAGTTGACTTCGAGACGGTATTGATATAAAAAATATTATTATTCTTCTTTTTAATATCTGATCAATGGTTCTTAAGATGGGAACTATCTTGAACAGCCTCTGTGGATAATGAAGAGTGGGAGTGATTTGCTTCGGCATTAATTAGAAAAATTGGGTTTGGAGGGGGGGGGGTATGGTTTGGGGTTTTTTGTCATTTTCTGTTCATTCCCTTTTCTTTTGTTCTTTACATTAATCTATACTTTTTTTCTTTTAATCCTTTACAGGCTACTCTGGCTGATATTCTTCGGCAATTAGGTATATATTTTTGTTTTTGTTTGATATCCTTGTGAGTACTAAATGATACAAATTATAATCCTTACATATTAAGTAATTTGCATGACCGGTCATTGTCACAAATTTCCCATTATAGTCCTTAAATTTCGTAGTCTTCAGCATTTCAGTTATCAGAACATGTTTGGATGTGAGCACCAGTCCATTTGAATTGCTGAATGTGGATGCATTTATATCATCGACATGGTTGGATTATATGTTAGCTACTAAGTATTAGATGGAGTTCTTGGTTTAATAATAATTGTTACTTTGGTGAGGAATTGGTGAGAAGAATAGTGTGTGAAATTTTATGTTTCTTGTAAATACTCACTTTTGTAGGGGCACAATTTAAAGTAGCCTTGATGGATAGAGCGGCAGAGGCAGGGGCAGACTCAGGAATTTGATCAGGGGTAGGCACAATACTAATAAAAAAAATTTCTGGACCCAGGAATATTTCAATGGAGTGTGGGTCTTGCTATTTAAATTTTTCTGGGTCCAGGGGTAGGCACAATAATGAATCAGGGTTAGGCACTTGGGTAAATTTATACTGGGTCTAATTTTTTTTTTAAATCCAGGGGTAGGCACTTGCCTACTCCTGGGCCTTTATGGGTCCGCCCCTGGGCAGAGGTGAAGCAAATTTTAGAAGATGTGATAAACAGCATGTCTGAGGAAGAGGATGAACCCAAAGAAAAAGTAGGGTTTTGCAGTAGACCATAGATTTTGAATATGAATATTGTTGGTGTAAACATTAGGGGTCTAACCAAATTTCTCGAGGATGCTTAGCTTTATTGTTATGTTCTTCGAAGACATAGTGAGCTAGTAGTTGTAGGATGGTTCTAGAATAACAATCTTCTCATTTTTCTCTTTTATGGTTATGTAAGGTTTCATTGTAGGCAGTAATGAACATGGAATGTGGTTCTGCTGGTATTATCTTATCTGATGTTTTAGGTTCAGAATGGTAGACTGTTTGTTGTTGAACTGAATTTTAGGCTTTAACTGTTGATTGTACATTAGGAAATTCGGAAATCCATTTTCGCATGTGAACTCTCTGATAAAGGCATTTCGGGTTATTTTGAGAAAATTGAAAAGGATCCGGAACATATGCTTTGTTACAAGGAATATTTTTTGTAGGGGGTAGAGGCACAAAGAGAACAGCCTGTAGGCAACTATACATTAAGCCTGAAAAACAGTCTTACAGCTTATACAAACAGGATATCAAACTGTGAGATGTTACAAAGAAACAGCAGCCTACCAGAAAGTATATAATACAAAGTGGTACGGAGGCTAAAAAAGGAAGAAACAATTATGTGGCAAAGAGAGGGATGCATCCCGTATAATGAAATTGATAGATCCTTGCTTGATTGGCAATTTGATGAGCCTGCTGCTTGGATTCTCTTTGCACATGCTGACAAGCAAAACCTGGTACCAGATCGGTTCAGATACCATGTGGGGATCAAAACAACATGGCTCGAGCATGTGGGCACTGAAATAAATGATGCATCACAGTTTCATTCTGCTGGCTGCATAATGGACATAAAGGGTTAAATGTCACTCATGCGACGATTTAAAATTTCACAAACCGGTACAGCACCTTGTAAAGACTTCCAAACAAATAACCGTGTTCTAGGTGCAACTGGTTGGGTCTGCCATAGAATTTTCCAAATGACTGGTACGGGTGTGTTACGTGATACCAGTACAGATGCACTCTGTGAGGTTGCAAGCAACTGGTACCCATTTTTGAGAGTGAAAATTCCATCCTGGGCATAAGTGAAAACCAGTTTATCAGGTGGTTCTGTTTGTGTGCCAGAGAGAACTGTGAGGAATGTACTTGGCTCGCAAAACTGGATCCATAAGGTTACAGACCCGTTAATGATACGTGCTTTTGTTGGTACTAGGGATGTCAACAGGTATGATACGATCGGGTGGAAGTATTTTTCTATCTGCACTTGTTAAGTTACCGAATTTCTTTTTACCCTTATTTGTATCCAATAAGCTAATGAAAAAAAAAAAAATTATTCACACCCCATCTTATCAAATACGATACGGGTTTTGTAAGCGGATAAAAGAGTGGCATTGACACCCTAGTTAGAATACTCCCAGCCAAACAAAATCCAATTCGGTACCTATTCGAAATATAAGGGATCTGTTTTGAGATTTGTGCCAGACTGAAACTGACGACTCATATCTCATTCTACTCGGTCAGGTATTGCACTGGATCTGATCATCTGAATTCAGTTGGTAACAAATTCAGAATAAATTCAGAAATTTATTACTAATCATTATTTTCTTCTTCTTTTCTCAAGAATAAATTCAGAAATTTCCAATTATGTCAACAAACGAATTCCAAATTACCATTTGAACATAAAATCCCTATCAAATTGGATCGTGACAATTACCTGCTGTGGAAACGGACTCAACAAGAAACATCGACTTACAATCAAAGGAAATGGATTAAAGAAACATCAAAAGAACCAAAGGAAACATATACGATTCCAAAAAAATTAAAAAGCAATTTCGGCATGAAATAATTTCACTTACTGAGAATTCATATCTTTTATTTTTCATCATTAGTGATGAGCTGACGAAAAAAGTTGTGGAGACCTTGTAGGCTCTATTAGAAGAGAGATATCAGAAATCAATGAAATTATAAATTAATTTTGCAATTAGAAATTTTTATTTTGAATCTGACAAGTTAAGCATGTGAAGTGTGGTATTCGTATAACAATTATAAATATTTATTGATTTTTTATGATATTATATTTAAAAAATTTATGAACTCATGTAATTTTTTGAATACAATTACTAAAACTATGTTTTATCAACTTTCTTAGTAAAATATGGAGACATGCTTATTTGTTGAGAGGTTTTTATTCGTTTTAGATATACAATAAATCGTAGGAATTGGGCTAAAATGAGACGTGGAGTAAAACAAGTTTTTGCTCCATGGCACTATATTTCCATTTTGAAAATTCAAACAATCGATCCGAACAGCTCAACATGGTCTCCATATTGAAATGTGCTTGGTGACCAAATTTTACATTTTTTGGAATTTTTTTACTATTTATTAAGTCACTTTGAAAATCACTGATCCGGTGGTCCAGAAATTTTTACTGTTTTTTATTGTTCACAGTGGATCAGCGATTTTCAAAGTGGCTTAATAAATAGTAAAAAAGTTCCAAAAAATGTAAAATTTAGTCTCCAAGCACATTTCAATATAGAGAACATGTTGAGCGGTTCGGATCAGTTGTTTGAATTTTCAAAATAAAAATATAGCGTGGAGTACAAACTTGTTACACTCCACGTCTCACCCTAGCTTATCTCAAATCATAGTTAACATTACTTATATAATGCATAAGGTATTTAAAAGATATGTATGATTGATCATGCAAAATACTTTTTCTTTCTTATTCTTCTCATCCAAGACACTTGCTGCAGAATTATTATTTTTTTATAAAAATTAACATGTTATAAAAAAATTTCCTAGTTATTTAAAAACGCTAAAAATTTGGGCCGAAAATAATCAAACTGAAAAGAATGTTACCTTTATTAAATTGTTATATTAACGGTTGAGATTGTACGATTCGTGCTGAGATTTGCGCTTCTGTTTTTATAATTTTAATTTTCACAATATTTTTAACACATCGAACGGTCAAAATTAGACATCCGTATGAATTTGATAAGATATATACCCATCAAATATATTCCGTTCCCTACACTAACTAATTAAGTGATGAGTGAGGCTACGGTGCTATGCATAGCACGGATTGGGTCCGTGCTACGGCTCAAAATTTGACTTTTCAAAATTCTAACGGTCGATCCGAACCGTTCAACATGATTATAAAATGAATATGTACTTGCAAACCAAATTTTACATTTTTTTGAATTTTTTTACTATTTTTTTAGATATGTTGTTTTTGGATGGTCCACAATGTTCAGATCAAGTGATTTTCGAAAAAATAGTAAAAAAAATTCGAAAAAATGTAAAATTTGGCTTGCAAGTACATATTCATTTTATAATCATATTGAACGGTTCGGATCGACCATTAGAATTTTGAAAGGTCAAATTTTGAGCCGTAGCACA
The DNA here is from genome assembly GCA_025461045.1 of Carex parvula. NCBI lineage: Eukaryota > Viridiplantae > Streptophyta > Magnoliopsida > Poales > Cyperaceae > Carex > Carex parvula. The sequence continues at coordinate 190,475 of JAJGRW010000198.1, forward strand.
GACCCAATCCGTGCTATGCATAGCCCCGTAGCCTCACTCTTTAAGTGATATATATAGTATGTTCAACGCTGTAGGGATCCGAATTCTTCTTTAACGCTGCCAGCGAAGTATCGCCTTCTCGATCGGTGTGTTGGCATTATTTTTGGCGCACAGGATATTAAATATTAGGAATTTCATATGAGTAACCGCACTTCAGTATCCGTATTGTACCCGCATTTTAATTGCCATATTTTTTACTATCTGTGAGAAATTTTGCGAATCTAAAACTACGAACATCTTCTACGAATTTTCTCTTTCAAATAAGATTCATGATGACGTACTTTCCTCAGGCTCGTCGTCACGCAAGTATTTATATCTATACTTGCAAGTATTTTTTTATGACACTGGATTATATCTAAAAGTATTAATATCAAGTATTGTAAGTATTTATACCTAGGTCAATTATTTTGTTAGAAGAAGGTTGACGCGGAGACTAATAGAGAATGTTGATGGGGGATATGGGGTCCCTACTACTTCATTAGAGGAAGGTTGATGCAGGAACGATTAGGAGACTGAAAAAAGAGATGATCATATCAAGTTATGTATGCAAGTATTTATATCTTATTTTGTAAGTATTAATATTTTATGTTCCACGTATTTATACCTATGAAGATTGACGTGGAGACGAGTATGGAGACTGAAAAAGGAGGATAATATAATTAGTGGGGACTATAGTACAACATTCCTCTAATTAGTGGAAACTGTTATACAACTTTCCTCTATTGTAGCTGCGGGTACAAAGTGGATATTGAAGTGGGGGTTGAAATAATTATTCTAAATATTATATATTTAAAGAACGAATTCTGTACAAATTTTAGTAAGTCAAAAGATGATGAATATTCTTCGTTGAATATTATATATTTAAATATTATTTCTTAACGCAGATTGATTTGGAGATCTTAGTATTTTTCGAATTCTCCGTACTTGTGGGTTTTTTTGACAGTGGAATTAATATAAATCTCGAGTTTGGGTTCGGGTCGTCAATCTGTGAATCTGTACTGTAACATTAATTATTAGTTTTGCAAATAATTTTTATTTTAATCAATGAAAATGTCAGTAGATTCTAGTCTACTTACCTTTCAAATTAACCTCAAAGGGTCATACTCTTAGGTACATCTATTCCAAGAAGCAAAAATGGATGAAGCCATGGAAGCACTCCAATCTGATCTGAAAACCCTCCCAAAGTTAATACTAACTGTAATCATCTTAGTTTCCTACGCCCGTTTCGCATCGTCCCTTCTCCGCCCTGGCCTTCCACGCTTCCTCTCTCTTCTTCCAGTAGTCTCTCTTCTCCCCTTTCTCCCTTTAACCTTCTCTGCAATCCATCTTCGGGGCCTCTCTGGGTTCTTCCTTGCATGGCTTTGTTTAACCAAACTCCTCTTACTCTCCTTCGGCTGTGGCCCACTTGACCCGTCACTTCCTCTCATCCACTTCATTTCTCTTTCTACCCTTCCTGTGAAACTACAAGATCACAACCCAAACTCAAAACCATTTATTACAACATTTTCTCCGAAACTTGTAATTTCTACCGCCATTCGAGCTGCGCTCCTAGCTGCAGTATTCTCAATGTACCGTTTCAAGGAAGAACTAAATTACTACGTCCTCCTCTTGGTGTATTGTATTCATATTTACTTATTCTTAGAATTAGTTCTCTCCGCCTCGGCCATTACTAGCCAAGCACTTGGCATGGAATTAGAGCCTCAATTTAACAAACCCTACTTTACAACCTCTCTCAGAGACTTCTGGGGTCGACGGTGGAACTTAATGGTCTCTGCCATTCTCAGACCGTCGATCTATGACCCCATCAAAATCTATTTTGGACCTAAAGCTGGAGTATTTGCCGTGTTTTTAACCTCCGGTTTAATGCACGAGCTTATGTTTTATTACAACACGCTAAGAAAGCCGACAGGAGAAGTGACCGCATTCTTCATTCTGCATGGTATTTGTGTTCTTGTTGAATGGTGGTGGACCAATTATCAAAAGTGGTGGTGCCCACCGAGAGCAGTGGCGACACCGCTAACGCTGGGTTTTGTAGCGGTGACTGCTTTTTGGTTATTCTTTCCACCATTGATTAGAGGAGGAAGAGATGAAAAGGTGCTAGCGGAGGTGGCAGCAATGGTGGCTTTAATTAAAGGTGCGGGACGGTGGCTGGTAATTGGCATCGGCAATTGAGATCGATATATACAAAACATATTACCTAGTTCAATGGCTATATTGCCTATGTTGTAGTTTTTGGTGAGATGATATTAAATCTTAATAAAATTTATGATATGATTTTTTATTGTTATTTTAATTATAATTGTGAATTAATATTCAATTGACTTGAAATTTAGAACAGTGTTCAAGTAGATGCTACATTAATTATTCTTGTACTATTATACCAATACAGCTTGCAATCGAGATTTAGAGGTAAATTACAGCTTGCAAATACAAAGTCAAGCAAGTGATCTGTCTTATACATATTTATGTTATCTAATGTTTGGACTTACATGGTGTGAAATTGTGAAACATATAATTTTTTTCTCAGATTCCAATTCCTAACAGTTAATTTAGATAACTTGTCTGGCTTAATCCCATTTTAGGTAAGATAACAATAATATTGATGCAGCCACTTAACAGGAAATGATATTTGTTCATCTCAAAAAGTACAGAAAGGTCTTTTGGGGTTCTTAGAGCCCAAAAGCCCATTTATGTGTTTAAATCAAAAGCCCATTTTATGTGTTTAGATCAGGGCTGAGGATATGAAGATAGGGCTGCAAACGGATCGGATAGTATCCGACCGTATCCGAATTCGTATTATCCGAAAATTTGATACGGATATCCGATATCCGAATATCTGTGCGGATACGGATACGGATATGATTTTGAATTTTAAGTATCCGTATTCGAATAGTAGATATATACCAAATAATTTAATATATATTGAAAATATTTATCTATATATCTACGGATATCCGATATCCGATCCATATCCGTACGTATCCGTCTAATATCCGATCCGTATCTGTATCCGAAAAGTAAAAATGAATACGAATATAGTTTTACCACTATCTGATCCGTATCCGATTCATTTGCACCCCTATATGAAGATAAAGGTTAAGAGAGCTCAGGAATTGTCAGTTGTTCATCTCAAACGTTTGTGTATGCTTTAATTACTGTTTGCTGCATGAATGAAAGCACTATAAATGCATGTTTCTTCCCGTGAAAAATATGTTTCTTGTTTTTTTTTATAGAAAAAAATTAGAGTAACTATGAAATAAAGTGAGTATTTAAGTTATTTTATTATGCTTGTTGATCAAAGACATCATACAACACACTATTAATTAAGTTTCCAACTCAAACATTCACCTAATTGAATCATCATTTATCAAATTTATTACATTATATTTCAAACTTACATGATAATTAACATTACGTGTCGCATCACCTCTCATTCAGCATTCATAAAAGGGCAACATATTTGCCAAGTTTTTTGAGTAAGTTTCCTACGTTCGCACAACCCATTTGATGATCTCCAACCCTTCAATTTCTTTGAATGCACATACTTTCTCCTATCAAACTAAGCAATTTATACTCTTACAATCTTTGTTGTCCTTTCATAAGAAGATTGGTTTCTTGATTTTTTCTGATATTTTATTGCCAAACTAACGTGAAATTTTAAATATAATTACTAAAGCTATGTCTTATCAACATCCTTAATAAAAAATTAAAGATATGCATATTTTTTAGAAGCTTTTACTTATCTCTATAATAATCATGATTATTATTATTTATACAATTCAAGAATTATTTAAAATAAAAAATGTATGATAGATCATGCAAAATACTCCTCTTTTCTCCTTAATTCTCTGTACACACGAGAAACTCGTTGCACAGGCAATTTTTAATAAAAACTAAAAGTTATAAAAAAATATTTGTAGTTTAAAAACGCTAAAAACACGGACTTAAATTATGAATTGAGAAGAATGTCACCTTTGTTTATATCCTTAATTTTTAAGACTCTTAACAAAAATAAGCTTTCAATATATATATATATATATATATATATGAGTAAGGCTACGGTGCTTTGCAAAGTAAACCCACCCCTTTACTTCGGACCACTTTTTGGATTTTGAAAATTCAAACAACCGATCACATGTTCTAAATATTGAAATGTGCTTGGAGACCAAATTTTACATATTTTGGAATTTTTTTACTATTTATTAAGCCACTTTGAAAGTTTCTGATCCGGTGGTCCAGAAAATTTTACTGTTTTTTACTGTTCACCGTTGGATCAGCGATTTTCAAAGTGGCTTAATAAATAGTAAAAAAATTCCAAAAAATGTAAAATTTGGTCTCCAAGCACATTTCAATATTTAGAACATGTTGAACGGTTCGGATCGGTTGTTTGAATTTTCAAAATTCAAAAAGTGACCCGAAGTAAAGGGGTGGGTTTACTTTGCAAAGCACCGTAGCCTTACTCTATATATATATATATATATATTATATTTTTTTTTTGAAGAATAGTGGATAATTCCACCGATTTCATTAGAAATCATGAGAGCCTGTTTGGTACCTAAAATAGGTACCAAATGCCAGACAACAGTCTTACATCAATATGTACACAAGCCAGAACAAAATACACAGCACTGAGCATATATCTAACTAGCTAAGCCAAGCTACAGAATAGCAGATACTATCAAAAAACAACAGCTACTAAAGTAATATGCAAAAACCTGCAGAATTCGCATCTATCTAATGATAACAAAAATTTATTCCAATTCTTCCCAATTAATATCATCCCCTTCACTCACCTCGGCGCCAGACATTTGATTTTGGAGGCTGCCAGCTCCAAAATCCTGAGTAGAGAGAGCCTCTGAATTTTCCCTGTTTAGAGAAAGTAGAAGGTCCACTACCTGGGAAGTGTCCGTGCTGCTGTGTTCTTCCTCCAGAATAAGATCTGGGAGGTCCTTAACATCAAAAGGAAGCATTAGATTTAATTTAAGTAAAGAGTTTTCTGATTTGGATTTACACCAGAAAACAGCTAAAGAGATAATCTTAGCACCTATGGCTTTAATTGAGATAGGGTGAGTATCATTAAAACACACCCTATTCCTTTCATTCCAAATTACCCAAAGTACAGCTGCTCTTAATAATTCTACTAATAATCTGTCTTTCAAAGGAATAACTGCATCAAGCAGCCATAAATCTTCAAGAGAAGTGCAATCAAAAGTAAAAGTATTGTAAGAAGCTATCCAATTCCAAATTAATTTAATGTAAGAGCAATGAATAAACAGATGAGTAGTGCTTTCAGGTTGATCACAAAATACACAGGTTATATCACCAGGCCAGCCTCTTATGGCTAAGTTAGACTTAGTCAGAATTTTATCTCTTCTAACTAGCCATAAAAAGATTTTAATCTTCAAAGGAATATGTGATTTCCAGATGGTGAGATACTCATGGTTATGCATACCACCATATTCTAACCATTTGTAAAAAGAGTGGACAGTAAAAATATCATCTTTAGACCATCTCCAAATCAGTCTATCTTCAACATGAGTTGATAGAGTGAAATGTAAAAATCTGTGTTGAATATCTAGCCATTCTACAAGATATATTCCAGTTAGTTGTCTTTTGAAAGACATTTGCATAGGAGAATGAGCAAATACCTCAGCCACTGAGATAAATCTTTGAGAGACAATAGAAAATAAATTAGGATATAGATGTTGTAAGACATGTTCTGTACACCACCTATCTAACCAAAAAGATGTTGATGTACCATTACCAATTTCCTTATTGAGTCCAAGATTAATAAGTACATGGTCTTTGAGAATGGATTTCCAAAAAGGGGAACAGACAGTAAGGATAGTTCTATGACTATATTTACTATGAAGAATGTCTTTCCATCTGCCTTGAACAGAGTTATCTAAAAATCTAATCCACCACTTGGCTAAGAGAGCCTTGTTCATTAATTTAAGATCTAGAATACCTAAACCACCTTGGTCTTTACTTTTACAGACAATATCCCATGCCACTATATATATATATTATATATATATAATATATATATATATAGTAAGGCTACGGTGCTTTGCAAAGTAAACCACTCCGTTTACTTCGGGCTACTTTTTGGATTTTGAAAATTCAAACAACCAATCCGAACCGTTCAACATGTTCTAAACATTGAAATGTGCTTGGAGACCAAATTTTACATTTTTTGGAATTTTTTTACTATTTATTAAGCCACTTTGAAAGTTTCTGATCCGGTGGTCCAGA